>JARYHS010013630.1:383195722-383295487 GCA_031002005.1 Vandiemenella viatica
CATCAGGTGTGTTTATGTTCTAATATTTTGTTTACTTTTTGCAGAGCTGCAAGGGATGTCGCTTAAATCGACTTCCAGAAGTGAAAAAATTTATATATGAAGATATCCCTACATTGTATCCTTGAACTAGCGTCGCAGACTTGACTATTTTTAATAACAATTGGTTTATTTTCACATAGGAAAATGGATTCTGAAAATACGAAAGCCAGTCCCACTTCGAGCAAAACCTCCTGCTCATTATTAACTACCAATGCAGACAGTGTAAGGCGAGATTCTTCGATGTCCTACGGCAAATTTAAACCTAGGGTGATCGAGAATGGTATTGATCTAACACCTGAACCTTTATTTGCAGAGCTTAGTGAAATATGTACTAACACATCAGTATCCACCCATCTGTTATCTGATTCAACTTTTGATGAAAAGTTGAAAGTGGAAACAGCATCTGGTACAATTTCAGTAAAAGCTGGGGATAGTGGCCAAATTGAATATCCACTGTCTGAGTCAAGATTACAAAAATTTCTGACAGGTTTCCAGGATATCTCTCTGGAGGCTACAGATGATATTTTAATTACAGATCAAAAGGAAACGCCACACATTTTACAAAGTAATGTAATGGGTGAAAGTGATGCAGTTACTCCGAAAATAGTTTTAAGACTTCAAGAAACATGTACATTTTTCATGCTAGATGTGCCAAGCACAGTTGCTGAGATAGATTCAGATATAGGGCAGCTTATCATTAAAGATAACGAACTATATGAGTACAACAGTATTGGAGAAGGTCGAAAACGGTACATGAAAAATGCAGAAGTGCAAACAGGATGGTTTGTCAGCAAAAATAAAGGTACTCTGACGTCAACCATTTTAATGAAAGAAAACTATGCAGTTGCTTCTACATATGATTTATATAAATCAGTTGATGGATATTAATTGTATGTTAATCTGCACTGTGATTATCCTCTTCAGAAAATCCTTAACTAATGCTCAGTGAAGATGTCATATTCAAACCCATTCCAGGGGCAACTCCTGAACTTGTTTTACTGAATAAATTTGATCAGGTGAGTAAATAATATTAAATCCAAGGAATTTCTTTTAGTATCACATAAAATGTTATTACCTTATGTTGGTTTTTGTTTTGCTTCTAAATGTTTCCATTGGACTGTTGTCATAACTTGCAAAATATAATAATAATAAAAATGTCTATATTTGTTATTAATAATACCCTGATTTTGCACTGTATAACAAAATAGATTTGACAAGCTAAATCCTGTGGTATTTAATGAAACGTGTTTATCCCTAGACCAATATTATTTGTGTAGTAATTAGTGGGTATGAAAATAAAGTTTTGCGTTTCTGTTGTAATTTGAGGTTGTGAACTGCAGAGTATAGGTCTGGGTTAACTTCCCGTGATATGTTATTAGTTGTAGGTGTACGTAGATTTTATGATTTGAAACAAGGTATGCCTGATAGTAATGAAGGATTTTTGAATGCTTAGTTTCGAAGGGAATGAAAAGGGGTTTACAAATTTTATTTCAATAAGATGTCCATATCTTACAACCTATTTAAATTTAGATAAGAGATATTTAGATTTTTAATTACAGTACTTAATCACCAGTTACCTCAGTACTCCTTAGCCTCATAGAGTTGAAATTTCATATTTATACCTTTCTTTTAAAAATACTCATTTCAGGATTTTTTTATATTTGGCCAAGAAGATGAGAAGAAAGGGTGCGTTTGGTTTATTAAGATAGCCATATCTCAGGCCTCCTTAAATCTAAATGCCTGAAACTTTGTGGATAGACTGTATATTTTTGTTATTCGGCTTATTACAGGGGGAGGTTTAATTAGATGTATATATTTTGGGATTCCTTGCATGCACGCAATTTTACAAATTTTTCTTTAAAGTAGGTAGGCATTTTGAGCAATAAATTTGTATTTGAAATAATAATGTTCATTAGAAACATCATTTGATTAATAATATGATTTTCAGATTACTTTCATAAAATAATTTTATTTTTAAAAACATAACTTGCAGCTTAGTCGAAATTTGTTTATAATGCATTAAGTTAGTCTGTGAATGAACCATCCTTTATGTATTTTAAATTTATTTAATTGCAATTGAGAATGTTTCCCAATAGCAATTTACCTTCTACGTGCATTTTCCCTTCACCAATTTTAATTTTTTCATTGTTTCTATCAAAATGTTTATCATTTAAATTAGTAGTTTGTAAAAGTATGTAAATCCCCTACCAGCATAAAAGAAATCACCCACTTTGATTTATTACTTATTCTACCAATATTCAACCAAGCCTTATCACCTCTCTATGACTTTCATGCTTTCAGTACTCTGTTTGCAAGCCACCAGTGTCTCGGTGAATTCCAACCTAGCTCCTTTATCTTATCAGCAACTAATTGTGTTCCACAGTAATTTATACAAATCTATTTACCTTCCTTTGTACCCCATCTGTCTCTTGTGTGGGGATTCCCCTCACCCCCACCCAATCCATCATAAGACTCGGCCATCTTTTCGTGTCACGTCATCACTGTAAACGCATACAAAAAATGGTCAGACAAACCACACTAGTCACTGTTGGGTGATGTCGCTTGGTGGAATGACTCGGCAGAGGTTCTAAAACATCCCTCTGGTGGTGCAATCTGGTACTAAAAGTACACAATATGCAGCATTACGATTAAAGATATTTTTGGGTCTCCCCTCGTACCTATAATAATTATTCAGACTGAACCTGGAGATGTCGAGGAAATACTTTATAAAAGTGGGGAGATATGTTAAGTTGAGAACTTACAACAATTTCTTTGACTTTATGGTTGAAGAGTTCATAAGATTGATATCCAGCTACATTAAGAAAGAATTCTATTTGTAAATTGGGTGTAGAAGAGATTATTCATGTGAATCCCACTAAGTGAGTTATAGGTAGAATACTTTAGACAAAAGAGGGCCTCATTGACAGTTTGGCGCTAGATCTGCTTGAGGCATTTGAAAGAACCATAGAATGGATTATGAATAAATTAAAATTGTAGCAATGATTAAGGATGTTAATTGCCACATGTACGAAGCAAATTGAATAATGCCGAGAAAACCTCCAGTCTTAGGTAGGAAGCAAATTGTCACAGAAGGGAATGCACTGAAATTATAATGAAAACTGAATTGCCACATTACATTGGGACTGTCGCAGTTCATTATTTTAGGGAATTATGTTCTTATTGGTTTACATCAGAAGTTGGGCCATTTGCATATCTAATAATCATATATGATAAAATTATAATTGAGTAGGTAATGAAAGGTAAATGAGGTCAGAACTGATATAATATTAAATGCTGCCTGATTTTTGTTTCAATAAACTAAACCTGTCTTCTTTTTTTGTTAGTTACACTATTATATGCTATCCACTGCAGTTTTATTCTGTTACATTTCTGTCTTTTCCGTTTGATTTTTCTACCTGGGCCTGCCATTTTAAAGTTGGTTTGTTTCTTTGTGGGCCTACTGGAAATTGTGATTCTGCTACAACAACATTCACTAATGACATTGTAATACTGTTGTAGTCAATCACAGGATGTTTTCAAGCAGTAATTCTGTTATAAAACAGTCTAGTCTGTTATTTTTAGTAAAAAAAATATGTGATAACTAGCATTTGCCTACTGCTTCACACGCGTGTGCTTTGATATGTGTAAAAATTCTTTATTGATTTTATTGTATTACCAGTTAGTAAGGTGAAGCGGCATGAGTTGTAAATGTCTACTGAAAAGTTTCGTTTGTATTAGTTACTACTTCGTACGCGTGGATTAAGATTTTTTTTTTTTTGCCAGAGTTAAATATAGAAAGTTGCTAATGAAGGATTGGTTCCAAACAATATCAAGTAGGAATAATACGACAGGAAAGCTATCACTATATCATTGTACCGTCGAACCTGTCTCTTGAAGAGAATCAATTTCCAACATATTTCTGTCACCATTCGATAAGGTCTCAAAATTTCGAGACTACAACTGTTAATCATACTGGAAAAAATATCCTGTGCCCTTCATACAGATTTCCTTATAAAATTGCATCACAACGATAGGTATAGCCATTTAGTCGTCAAAACGTAACAAAAAGACAGAGACTTACTTCCGTATTTATAATAATATTACTGTGGTTCACACTCGCACACTGACTGCGAACAACACCTGAGGGATCATTATAACGTAAAAAAGTGTACACCTACAACATTGCAAGACTACCTACGATTTTCTTCGCATTGCACCACTAACTTTCTAATATCTACAGTTTAACATTCAATCCGAATAACCTACAGCCCAGGCCTGACTCTTATGATGAAAACAATTTTTAAAAATCTTAGCCTCCACGGAGATTTGAACTGGAGACCACGACGTTCGTAAGCAAGCGCTTTAACCACTAAGCTGCCAGTCCACTATATGGAAACACGTTATGGAGGCGACCATATCCAACGTGTCTGTCTATCGCCGTATTTCGAAGTTATGAGACAACATGTGTTATTTATACAGATAATTTTTCAACCAAATGTAGACAGTATTTTTCTCATTGTTTAAAGGATAAGTGTGCAAAGTTTCATCGAGATCGAATGAAAACTTTTGATTTGTATGAAGAATTACTTACTTACTGACTGCAAACAACACCTGAGGGATCATTATAACGTAAAGAAGTGTACAACTACAACATTGCAAACCATCTATGATTTGCCTCGCATTGCACCCCTAACTTTCTAATATCTACAGTTTAACATTCAATCCGAATAACCTACGGCCCAGGCCTGACTCTTACGGTGAAAAACAGTTTTTAAAAATCTTAGCCTCCACGGATATTTGAACCGGAGACCACGACGTTCCTAAGCAAGCGCTTTAACCACTAAGCTACCAGTCCAGTATACATAACACGGTACAGAGACGACCATATCCATCGTGTCTGTCTATCGCCGTATTTTGAAGTTATGAGACAACATGTGTTATTTATACAGATAATTTTTCAACCAAATGTAGACAGTGTTTTTCTACTTGTTTCAAAGGATAAGTGTGCAAAGTTTCATCGAGATCGGATGAAAACTGTGGATTTGTATGAAGAACAAACAAACATACATTCATCTTTATATATAAACATTACCTTAGGTTCGGTCTTCATACTGATATTCAAGAGTTTGTTTCATTCATATTTTTATGTGATGTAATTCATTATATAGTAGAAAAGCTACCTGAAAAATTAACAGTACTAATTCGTGGTTGTAATTATTGTTCGAAGTATAAGAAGTTATTGTTTAGAAAGAATTTTATTTTTGCGATATAAGTAAGTGAAGTAATGTTTAAGAGAAATAAGATGCTACTTTAACCTTACTTGGTAGGTCGATAACTACAATGCCTCTGTGTATATCACATTTCTCATTTGATTTGGTGCACATACGTATAGACATGACCTATCACTCTAGAGCCAGCAGCAATGTATAGCTGGCCGTGGGAGAAACATGGTGTCCGAAGATCAATTCCTACAGTTCCCAGTGTCTGGCCCGGAGACATGTTGATTGTTATGGTTACTGGGAATTGCAAGCGCTTAAACTAAAATGAAAAGTTTGACGGTACCAACGGTATTCGTGGAATGAATACTTCCTCTCCTTGTCCACATCCTGTTAAGATAATGGACTCAATGTGCAAGGATTGCAACAGAAGTCTAGTTACAATGCACAGCTGTGGTGGTGATATGTATCTGATGAGCATGAATGGAGTACCAACTTATAAATTCAATTTCTGCACAGAAAGACCTGCTCCGAGGGAATGTAAATATTCAGCTGGATAATTAGTCTCATCTTTTTGTTGATAACTACGTAAGTCATTATTATTATTATTATTAAGTTTAACTAGCTGGTACCCACGACTTCGTTTGTGTTTGTAAAGAATTTGGATTGACAGCTACCGGCATCTAACCACCATAGTGCACTATGGGAGACTTGATGCTATTACCACACACAAACACCAGTCATCTGCACTATGAAGTTCAGGTAGCAAAGTAAAATATACGGACACACATGTCTTTGATCGAAACATGAAAATATCCTTGATCGACCAGTTTCAACCACCATATCTCATACATTACCACAGTTACCGAAATTCGGCCAACAATGTGATCGACATGTGACTCTGTGCTACTACCACACACAAACCCCAGTGATCTGTGCTAGATAGTTTTGGCAGAAAAGTGATACACCATGACACGTACGTTTTTGGTAGAAATATGAAAGTGCCGCCGGTTGACCACTTTCAGACACCATATCTCCCACACCCACATAGCTACCGACATCTAACCACCATAGAACACGATAGGAGACACGATACCACTACCACACACAAACACCAATGGTCTATGCTATGTAATTGTGATAGCATAGTGAGATATACGGAGACACGTCTTTGGTCGAAATTCGAAAATATCCTTGATCCGTCACTTTCAACCACACCTCCCACACTACCACAGTTACTGAAATTCGGCGGAACGTTATTACCGATGGGTGACTCTGTACTACTACCACACACAAACACCAGTGATCTGCACTATATAGTTTTGGCTGAAAAGTGATACACCATGACACATTCCTTTTTGTTGGAAATATGAAAGTACCACAGGTCGACCAATTTCAACCACCATATCTCCCATACCCCCATAGCTACCGACATCTAACCACCATAGTACATGATAGGAGACATGATACCACTACCATACACAAATACCAATGGTCTATGCTTTCAGTTGTGGCAGCAGAGTGACATACGTAGTCTCATGTCTTTGGTCGAGATACAAAATTGTCCTGCATCTACCACTTTTAACCATCATATCTCCCACATCCCCACAGCTATCGAAATTCGGCCAATCTTGTGCACGACAGGAAACTCCATGCTTCTTCCACACACAAAGACCAGTGAACTGTGCTTGGTAGTGGTGGCTGAAAAGTGAAATATAGGAAAACACACGGGGCAAATATATAATAACAATGAGCAGGAAAAAGCTATAAGGCAATAAAAATAAGGAAGGATAGGGAAATATGACCCAACACTTACCACATTTGAAGGCGGCTGGGACGACGAACAAAGAACAAACACAAGAGAAGCGCAATATTTCGGCCTGCAGCAGCCTTAAACATGCAGAAGGTGAAGCACCAGACGGCATCACATGTGTACACATAGATGGCCGACTGGTGAATGGTGTCTCAGGCGCGGATAGTAGTTTAGGTGGCAAGGGGGGGGGGGGAGTAAGCTCAAATATTGGATCGATAATCGATACTGATGGCAATATGTTATTATGGAAAGAGGTGAATAATAACTGGGTGGGGATATATAAATATAAGTGAAAAGTAAAATAAATGTAAATAGCATGGATAATAGTAATTACAGAAATACAAAAAATGGTATAGATAATAAGTGCTGGGTCTGGTGGGCAGAGTTTATTGGAGATTGAGGCCAGGAGGATGTCTGGTGTCAAGGATATTATGGTAGGCTAGTTCCCATCTACGAAGTTCAGAGGGGGTCGTGTTGTTAGGGAAAACTCTGATTACCCTAAGTGAAAAACAGATGTTCAAATTATTGATTTTGTGGGAACTGCCATGTTTTGCAACTGGATGGGCCTCATTGTTAGTATAAACTGTCTGCTTGTGGCCATTCATTCTGATAGCTAGGGGATTGGTTGTGAGGCCTATATATGAACTGGAGCAATGGAAGCATGTCAGTTGGTATATGAGGTGTGTTGTCATGCAAGTAGCATGACCAGTGATAGGGAATGTTTCACCTGTGGTAGGATTGAAGTAAGTGGTAGTGGCTGGGTGCATGATGCATGTTTTACAATGGGGTCTATTGCTTGGGAATGAACCCTGTGGCAGTCTGGGGGAATTACTTGGTGAGTACTTGTGAACCAAGATATTTCTTAAATTTGGTGGTCTGCTGAAACGTGCGAGGGGCAGTGGGTATTATTTTATGGAGAATGGTGCGCATCCCGGGGAAGGAATGCAGAAAATCGTGTCCACGGCAAAGGATTAGTTTAATGGACTCGAGACCAGAGAAGAACTGAGTGATGAAGGCGGGGCTGTGGTTAGTTTCAAGGGTTACTGACTTAGAGTGGCTGTGTAAAGGAAGGGCTATGTCACGGGAGATTTGTTTGTGTACTTGGCTAACCTCATCCTGTCTAACAACTGTCTCACAAATTTACCACCAGATACGTGATACTGCAGTGGGCACCCGCATGGCACCATCCTATGCAACCTTTTTTTGGGCCGTCGGGAACAACGATTCCTCAACAATCTTCCCATTAAACCTCTTGTGTGGTTCAGATACATAGATGACATCTTTATTATCTGGACCCACGATGAGCATCATCTAATAGACTTCCTCAACTCCCTAAACAACCACTCCATCAACTTTGCTTGGACGTACTCCCTTACTCATGTTAGCTTTCTTGATGTTGACGTTTCCTTGCATAACTGGCGCCTACATACCTCTTTTCATATCAAACCTACTTATCTGCAGCAATATCTTCATTTCAACAGTTGTCATCCCTTGCATATCAAACGTTCCCTTCCTTACAGTCTGGCCCTGTATGGGAGGCGAATCTGCTCTGATGAACAATCTCTTTGCCAATACACAGAAAACCTGTCTGGAGCTCTCATCTCCCGTAGTTACCCTCCTGACTTAGTACACAAACAAATCTCCCGTGCCATAGCTCTTCCTTTACACAGGCACTCAAAGTTAGTACCCCTTGAAACTAACCACTGTCCTGCCTTCATCACTCAGTTCTTCCCTGGTCTCGAGTCCATTAACCTAATCCTTCGACGTGGACATGATTTCCTGCGTTCCTTCCCCGGGATGCGCACCATTCTCCATAAAATTCTACCCACTGCCCCTCGCACATGTTTTCGCAGACCACCAAATTTAAGAAATATCTTGGTTCACAAGTACTCGCCAAGTAATTCCCCCAGACTGCCACAGGGTTCATTCCCATGCAATAGACCCCATTGTAAAACATGCAGCATGCACCCAGCCACTACCATTTACTCCAATCCTACCACAGGTGAAACATTCCCTATCATTGGTCATGCTACTTGCATGACAACACACCTCATATACCAACTGACATGCCTCCATTGCTCCAGTTCATATATAGGCCTCACAACCAATTCCCTAGCTATCAGAATGAATGGCCACAGGCAGACAGTTTATACTAACAATGAGGCCCATCCAGATGCAAAACATGGCAGTTCCCACAAAATCAATAATTTGAACATCTGTTTTTCACTTAGGGTAATCAGAGTTTTCCCTAACAACACGACCCCCTCTGAACTTCGTAGATGGGAACTAGCCTATCATAATATCCTTGACACCAGACATCCTCGTGGCCTCAATCTCCAATAAACTCTGCCCACCAGACCCAGCACTTATTATCTAAACCATTTACATTTTTTGTATACTGTATTTACTATTATCCATGCTATTTACATTTATTTTATTTTTCACTTATAGTTATATATTTCGTCATCAGTATCGATTATCGATCCAATATTTGAGCTTACCTCCCCCCCCCCTTTCCACCTAAACTACTATCCGCGCCTGAGATGCCATTCACCAGTCGGCCATCTATGTGTACACATGTGATGCCGCCTGGTGCTTCACCTTCTGCATGTTTAAGGCTGCTGCAGGCCGAAATATTGTGCTTCTCTTGTGTTTGTTTTTTGTTCGTCGTCCCAGGCGCCTTCATCTGTGGTAAGTGTTGGGTTATCTTTCCTTAGGGGTATATATAAGATTGCAATGGAGCTAATGCTCCGGTGTCAATTCCTCATGTCATCTGATTATCTATTTTTACATTGAATAAAATTTTCTCGGGTAACTAGCCGAGTTAGTCCATCGTTTGACCACGACGTTTCGGCGGTCACAATCTCTGCCGCCATTGTCAAGTGACTTGACAATGGCGGCAGAGATTGTGACCGCCGAAACGTCGTGGTCAAACGATGGACTAACTCGGCTAGTTACCCAAGAAAATTTTATTCATTTACAACGCCGAGAAAATCTCCAGTCTTACATATTTTTACATTATTTTTTAAATTTTCTTTTATAACTGAAGTGTTAAATTCCTCCCATTTACTTTTCCGATTTACAAATTTTAAATTGTTTAAGCGTTTATAGTAAATTATTCATCACTTCACTTCGTATTTGTTCCAATCCCTGATACCCTTAGCAACAAAAGAAAATTTTATGAACTATTCCTAATTCTTTGACGATTATCCCAGCAAGCCCCATCACCCCATGCTCTGTACATTACCAGTACTCTCTTCATCCTCCTCCTTTCCTTCAATAACTCCCAATCCAGCTCATCAACATGGTGTTGATCATTTCCAGGATATATTTTTTGATGTCATTCACGTCTTCAATCACCTCTAACAATCAAAACATTGGCTGAGATTATATAGAGAAGCATAAACTTTAGTAAGGTTATATCTGTGGTCATAACAAAAAATATTATTTTTGTAATATTTAACTTAACTAAAAAAAACTACATTTTTAATGCTGATATGAAGTATTTCATAATAACCGTGGTGCCACGAATTTATATCGATATATAACAGTTGACACAGCTGAAATTATCATCACTATGTGTAAACTTTTGCTGGGATTTTATGTTATATGTGTATGTGGGCTTACATAGTTAAGCATAAACTTTGGTAAAGATTTATCTGTTGACATAACAAAAAAATATTACGTCCGTAATATTTAACTTAACGGAAAAGAAATCTTATTTTATATTCAGATGCGGAGGATTGCAAGATAACCGTGGTGCCGCTAGTATACATAGATACAGCAGTTACCCACGACTTAGGTCCCTTAGAAGTGTGTTGTAGTATAAGAGTTTTCTTTATTGATAATAATATTTGAATTATTATTATTGTTACTGTTTTGTTTTTTTGCTGTTTGGATATTGATTTTATTTTGACGATTTGTTGATTCAATCAGTGATTCTGCTTTAAAATAGATATTTACGTGGACTAAAACTAATCCTATGCGGTATCAGACGTTAAGAATTATTTTTAATTTCCTTCATTTTCAGTGACACTATATAACTAATGTGGTTATTTCAGCCATATGTAAGTAATTCCAAAGTTTCAAGAATCGATCACTATACAGCGAATATATCAATGCGGATGTGACAAAAGCTATGATATACGAATGTAATCATTAGCCAAATTAGTCTTTAGGTTGAAATGCCGCCTGGACCAGAATGACAATTGACTCGATTTGTAAGAGCATAAGGCATAATGAATTAGTTTTATTGTTATTTACGCGGTGTGGCATAAATTTCAAGATGCCTAATTCATTTTTAGTTTTATTGGTTCCGTATTGCTGTTGTCACTAACCTAAAGCTCGTATGATAATAAACATTGCAAAATCAAGGTTATGAAACTTATTTAATAGAAATAACAGTTTACACTGGTCGTGGTTTGAATAGCAGCTAAAATTTGTACACCTGTTCCTTGGGCGATATTACTGACGAGTATTTGCACTTTATAGCCACAGAAGATATATTAATCGACTAAAGTACATAGAAATATGGAAAGTTCCGCACAAGTCATTGTGGGGAAAAATGTATTGTTACCTGTTGATATTTATGGTAGCTGTTTTTCAGAGATCTTTTTTCGAGAAAAAAATTGATTTTCTTATCCGTAATGATATATGAAGAAGTAGTATTGGCTTATTAATGTTCAGCGATAACGTAGACATATTGTTCCAGAGACAAACCGTCTACCAGAGATAATATATGTCTGCAATATTAGTAATCTAACGCATTTTGCATGGTAACTTACCTGTTGCTATGCAAGTCAATGCTTATTATGTTTATTTCGCGTATTCCATTTATTTTAAGCTCTGCGGTCCAGAAAACTGAGTAACAAAAGTAAAAAAAAAAATTGAATCAAAAGTGTATTGCCAGATTTTGCGAAAGGATGCGTGTTTAAAGATCGGAAGCCCACAATTTTCCAAATATAAAGGTTCTCAATTGCTTGCTCGTTCCCATGGTACATATAAGTCATTACCTATTTTCCCAGATTTTGACTCGCACCATTAGCTCTAAAAAGTTGAAAACTACATCCAACTTGCTGCGGTACTTAATGCGCGATACCCGTTCCAGTAAAGAGACACACGCAGCTTGCTTACAGACTTATAATAGTATAGATACGCCCTGAACTGGCATGACACCATTAAATGTTTCTGAAAGTATTTCTAGTTTTGTCTTGTGTTTGACTACTGCAGTATGATGATGCCAATTCCTTACGGAGTTGGAATTTCCAGTAATCTCCTTTTGTTACTCTTGTTGCTTTAGCCTACTAGTTCTTTACTGGAGCAGGCAGCTAATCTTATGCATCATCCTTCCTTGCTAAACCTTACCCTGAAATCTCTCTTCAGTTCTGCACCTTTTTATATTTATACTTATTTCCCCCTTATATTTTGGCCACTGGTTTACTGAATTCCCTAATATCCATCAGTACTGCTTTGTAATAACTTATTTTTTCTGATACCTGACACCCTTCTAGTCTTTCATCAGGCTTTATTATAACGATATCCACCATGTTTAGTCCCCTCGTATTTTGCTTTACTACTTGTGTAAAACCTCGTTCTCTTACTAAGGTATTTGCAAATCTTTGTTCCCTTGTGTCATTACTCTTTTTTCTACCCAGTTGACACCTCCAATAATGACCATTCTGTGTTCAACTGTGAATGTGAAGTTAGTTTCTCTCCAAGTATCTCACCTCTGTCATTCATCCTTCCACTATAGTAAGCAGCCAATTCCCCGATTTTTTTTCTTTTTTATCACCCCAAAAATCTACCCCTAGTAACACATGATCATAATCTATTAGCACTAGAGAACTATAGTAATCTCTGCTTACCAGTATTATTATCCCCCTACCAATTGCTCCTCTGTCTCTGCGGCACACTCTCTAACCTGTAAACCTACTTTTAACGAAGACTTTACCCCAATGTTCACTTGTGGTTTATGTATATCTATTAAGTTTGCAAATTCTATTACTTTGTTCATTATACTTCTCCAGTTATAAAGATCCAGTATGGCACCACAGTATTCTGCATGAACATGTACAAGAGTTTTATACTTTTTCTCTTTTACATTACAAGCCTTTAAACTTTGAGCTATAAATTCCAATCTAGTATTATCTTTATCTGTGACTTCAGCTATATACCAATTTGGTTCATATTGCTATGTATTGTTGCCAAATATTTCAGATAATCAACAGTATCTAGGACTAAACAATTGTTTGGTCATCGAAAAATTGATTATTTTATTTGTTTGCACAATATGTTGATTTTCTGCATAATCAACATTTTGTGGCTAGTTTAACTTTTTATTAAAAGACTCAGAAATATAGAACTAAGCATTGCTTTTTAAAGTTGGGATTGAGTGAGAAAATTGATTAAAATATTGCTCAGAAATGAGAAAATGTTATCATTTAAAATAATTCATTTAGAGCCTGCTGTTCTGATATTGGAACTTGGAATTGATTTGCTCATTCATTATTTAGGTGCTGGAAAGGATTGACTTGGCACCACTTTCTCGTAAAGACTGTAACAATCTCCTCATTGACAGAGGATTTCGTAAAAAGAATGAAGCTGACGACATTCAACGGACTGAATTTTAATGGACAGATTCAACGATTCCCATTTATCTGCTTTGTGGCTTTGGTACTTTAAAAAAAAACCTATTTGTATTTGTTTGAATTAACATTTTGAAAACTGATGTTTAGTACCTAATATTTAATTTTTTAAAAAAATTGAGTATTTGGAATTGTTAATTATGTCTAAATAATTCAATTATTTTTTGTAACAAAAGGTGTCTGCTTCTGCTCATAGTTAACAAAAGTGTTTCTTTTTTTGTCTGGTTAAAAATACACTTGGGTTGCTTCCTACAGTATGTAAGTCAAAAATATTTCAATTGGGAAAAATTCTGACAAATGTTATTTGTAATTTGTTTCATTTTGCATTTTATATGCTTTGTTGATTTCAAAATGATTTAATTGATTAGGATGATTTTGGATTACTTTAGTCTGAAGTATGTTGAGAATGCAGTTTGGGATTATCCAGTGTTCTAAATAAATAGACTGACTTTATGGTACCTAAATACACCTCTTTCTACAGTTCTTATTTTTAAGTGAAGTTTCCTTGTTGCTTTTTTGTTATATATAAAGTCTGGAAGTACAGAGGTGAACAGTTGCCACTTTGATAGATTTGCTCCTGTTGTTGTTAATTATGTAATAAGAGTAGGAGTGATTATAAGTTATTGTATACCTATTTTGTAAATGTTTTTTATTAATGGAATGTATTAGTTGTGTAAATAAGTAATTCCATGAAAAATGATGTTTGTATCTTGACTTGGTCTTTGTAACAAAATTAAATTCTAAATGGAGTAGCAAGGAATGCCATGAGGCAGTTTTTATATAGATACTTCCCTGAACTCAGTCTCAGATAATACCTGCCTTCCTCACCCTATTATACACATCAGTTGCCAGTGTAATTAATTTACACACACACACTCTATATATAAATTTTTAATTTGATTATTATTTTTTCTTGGTATCATTTTTTGAAAAGGTAAAATGACCTTTTTTATTTTGATTTATTTCCTTCCCACAGTTAATGTTTCTAATGATATCATTGCTGTCTCTCACTCCATTCAATGGTCAGTTCCACCCTACATGTGTCTGTATGACCATAGGCACTTGTGTTGGATCAAGCACATATTTCTATCTTCTTGAGCAAGGGCATGGCCCAAAAAATTGTGTTTGAGAATTATATTTTTTTGCTGTTGCTGGCCTCCTCCCTAATTTATTTATTTATCAATCTTATTTCATGGATCCCTGCTGAGGAAGGACCTCTGGGATGTGAAACCTTCTTTCAATTTAAATTGTAAATGGCATAATTCAGTGAGCAGTTGAAATATTGATTGGAAGACGCTAGTTTAATATCTGCATTGAGTATGCTCATCAAAATCGTAGTTATATTGGCCAAATATTGATTGTTTAAAATTGAATGCTCCTAGTGAAGGCATAGTTTTTCCATGTCATAAAAAAGTCACTAGAGTATGATATTTTGTCACATTACTGTTGTAATTGAAAGCAGTTGGTGTTTGCTTTACACAATTTGGGTAATAACTGTGTAGCATATCTCTGCTCTTGGGAGGGGTGAAGTTGTTTTGTACTTGTACAACCTGTAGCCACAAGTATTCTTTCATTGAGAAACCTGCCGTAGTAATTAGCACAAAATATTCTTGTAGGATTTGTATTAGTTTATATATATATATATCAACCAGATAAGAACAGAATAGTATGTTCAGGGCTGCATTTAGTTATTGTGGTCCCCTAGGCTATACATGTGGTGCGGGCCCCTTTCAGCAGTGATGTAACAATTTATAGCCTACCCTTTTTTTAGCTCCACTACAGGCCTAGGCGGGGACCTTCCAACTGTAGTGCGGGTCCCTATGCTTAAATGTGGCCCTGGGTATGTTCTCAATTTAATAACTTTGATATAGCATATTGACACACATTCTCCAGTATTAAAAATCATTATATTTCTCTGTGAGAACCATGCACTCAAAATACTGCCTAATTAGTACATAATCCTAGGTCAGACTAATGTGGATGGAATTGTAATCATTAAAGTATATTTTCCAATTTTGACTGTTACTGTGCATCTGAATTGATGAGAAAATAGATTCCTCTTTTTCCTGTAGTAGAACCCCAATAGTGTGTTATGTTCTACAATAGTATTAGCAGATTAACTCTTTCTATTGTGGTTGAGAATCATGTTATACATTGTTTTGTAGTTGAAATATTGCCAATTTAATCATTTTAAGATCAAATCATTATAAGTTAATCTTCTGACTTTATATATTGTGTGTTAATGGTGGAAGTAATAAACATTTTTTTGAAATAATTCCTAACTATGGCATTAGTTAACATCGGTTTGTAGTCATTATATTAAACAATGCCATTTGTGCATACAGATTTACCAAAAATAATACTATTGTAAGCAGTAGAGATTTTGAAACCAAAGATAAAAAAACAAAACAGATTATAACTGTTCCTTTGATTATGTGATTCTCTCTCTCTCTCTTTCTTTGAGTCAGAATAGGTTTTATTTAAGTTTCAGGAATTAATGTTTATGGAACTTAATGGGAATGAGAAAACTGCAAATAATTGATCCATCTGCTAATGTAAAAGGGAGAAGGAAAATAATATGATAAAAATATAATAACTTTATTGTGAATTGTAGAAAGTTTTAATTTGGAAGTAGTTAGCACTTGTAATTTATATTTCATTGCTGTTAGAATAGTATACTGCTTCTCACATAAGTCTCCTTTCATTTAATATTCATTATTGAACATCATCTTTATTGTATACATTGCTTTGATCAGGGAAGCCTAATGTACACACAATGCTGATATCACTGGCAGTTACACATATCTGTAAAGGATTAAAGATGTCTCTGCATGGATAAAATGCAATATTTTCAAAACATGTGCAATGTACAAGATTAAGAAGAACTTCTTAGTACACATTTAAAAAAATGTATTCTAGAACTATCTCCATGGTAAATTGTGTATATATACTTTCTTTTTATCTCATTTTTTTCCTTTGGTATAATAAGCAAATCCTTCCTTTCTTTTATTTCTCTCCCCAGGCATGTGTATTGAAATTACTTAACATTTGACTCTAACTTTCGTAACTGTTGGACATTCAATAATTACACACCCTTGATAATAAAAATCAATTTTATGGGCATATGTTGTAAGAGTTTATGATCACCACAGGATTAAGTGAACTGATTACAGTAGCCTGAAATCTTCTGCCTCTGTATATCATTGCTGCCTACTTTGGTGCCTTCTGCAAAGTGTGTAGAGTGAAAAAATATGGTTTTTGCTGATTGTGTATTCTTGAAAAGTTGAAATACATGATTAATTTATATGAATATTTTGTATCTTCCAGCTGATAATCAGCTGTTAAAAGATCATTTTTTACTACACTTTAGTGCTTTCATAATTTATAGTAATTTTGTTGTTTTTGGTTAACTAAGTGCACAGTTTACAACAAAGTACTGTAATAATAATAAAAAAAACTCTCTCTCTCTCATGTGTGTTTGTGCCCTAGAATGGTCAGGTAATACCAATTTTAGAAATAGTTATATTAAAGTTGTAGTATTAGCAGATAATTTTTTCAATATTTCATGTAGTAGTGACACTTGAATGTAAAACTTTGTGATTTCAACAGTTGTGCTTTTTTCACCACCACAGTGTTCCTCCATTTTACAGTATGCTATTAAACCTCACACAATTAAAAAGAAAGGGATAAATGAATGTTAGTTTATACAAATGTTTGTATTGTAAGATTCCTAAGCACTTTGTGTTTTGGTCATCTTTTATTTCACAATTATGAGTGGAAAGCAACAATATTTGCTTCTCCATTAAAGCTACAAGCTGTGATATAACCATATACAGTAATGTAACTAATGTTCAAAGCAACTTTATTCTCTTGTACACCAGTATTAGTTGGAATAATTTTATTTGTAACTATTTTGTAATTGGCCACATTTCTGTGATTCCACTGTGTGAAGCATTACTGAGCACAAAGTTGATATCCATATGAACTTCTGAAAGTGAAAAGTCTTTTTTTCTTTTTTATGGGTTTATACTTCGTCTAGGTCATTAGAGGTCGGAATGAACTGGGGGAAGGAATTCGGCCTTGATCTTTTGAAGGGACCATCCCATCATTTGCCTGGAGTGAGTGGAAACCGTGGAAAACCGAAATCTGGCTGGCCAGGTGGGGATTCAAACATGTGTCCTCTGAAATGCGAGGTCATAGCATTGCTGTTCACCCACAATGCTCAGTCAGTTGTTTGTAGACTTCTGTGATCTGAGATGATAGTGTGATAAATATTATATATTCCATTTTTGTTATATGTGCTGTTTTGTTATTGAAAATAAATATGATTCATGTATGTAAAAGATGCTGATTTCTTTGACACAAGTTTTGGTTGTTCATGTTATAATGTACTTTTTAAAAAATAATATTATCACAAGTTTATTTCAGAATTTGACATGTTTTAATCTTTTGAGATCCTTTCAGATATTTGAAGATTCGTTTTCAAAAAGAAAAATGCAAAGAGTTAACTAGAAGAAAATATTTGCTCCAAAAATCATTACATCATTAGAACTTGATTGGAGAGACTTGTCAAGAAGGTTTAGAGTGGAGATACAGAAAAATAGTGAAAGGACAAAGTAATAAAATAATTAGTAAAGGAAAAAATCAAGAATATGGTACTTGACTAATTTTGGAAAGTCTGTCATTGGATCTATGCATTTACTAAAACAAAACATACTATTTTTAGCAGAAATAAATGGTAAAATAAAAAAAAAATTAGTTGAATATTTTTGCCGTAAGAGGTGTGGCTGTAAAATATTGACTTTTTTTTGCTGTCATCAATCTTTTGACTGGTTTGATACAATCCTCCAACCCTCCCTATCTCTTGCTAGCCTCTTCACCTCAACATATCCCTTACAACCCACATCAATTATCGGCTTCATATGTTGTAATCTCAGACTTCCTCTGCAGTTCTTACCTTCTACTGTTCCCTCCAATAACAAATTAACCAATCCTGTATGTCTCAAAATATGACCAACCATCCTGTCTCTTTTTTTCTGTAAGACTCTTCCACAAACTTCTTTCCTCATCCATCATTTCCAAAACTTGTTTGTTTCATACTTTATCTGTCCACTTAATTTTCAGCATTGCTGTAATTTTTTAATACGTACCTAGTTATTAACACCTTCAATATACACCCCTCCTCTGTTCCTACAACATTCCATGTGAATTTTCTATCCTTCGAAAAAGTGCTTTAAGTCTTCTGTGAGCTCCTTCATGATGCATGCCCTTTTTCACAGCTACAATGAACTGAAATCTTGTTCTTTTATTGCAAATTTTACCTACGGAAACATATAAAAATCACACGGTGCAAGCTCAGGTGAATAAGGTGGATTGTCTACCATTGGGACATTGTACTTCAATAGAATCGTAATGACAGACAATGCAGAATGAGCTAGGGCTTGTCTGAATGGAGAACCCATGAATTATCTTCATTTTCTGGGAGGGAGTTTATTAAAACCTAATTTTCATCCATTATTCTATGACCTTCATCAGAGGGCTACCATGTCTCTGATATTTCTCTGGTGTTTCCGTCCCACCATCACGGGCAGTCCAATGGGCGCTCGTATCCCGTGTTTTTCTGAGCAGGTATGAACATATTTGGGCAAGCTGAAGCCCACTGCCTGCATTCACATTATCATGTCTTTTTTATTTCCAACACTTCTCTGACCCATCTGGGCCACCATCTGCTTTACTGTCAGCTGAATGCTGTGTTACAGCTGATTTGCTGACATCATTATTTTTAAAATGTCTATTATGTTCATTAAGAGTTTCCTTGATTGTGAATCCTGTTTCCCTAAATACACCTGACCACAGCTACAGGCTATTTGGTATACCCAAGGTGTCTGCGATTTCTCCTTTTTGCCCTTTTCCCTTACAAGCAGGTCCGAAATCTTCGTAGGTGCTCTATATCCTGGAATAATATCAATCTTTTTTTTAATCTTATCTGTTACCCCCTGACTGTAGGAAACGACAGCCATAGTTCTGTCCGTTGGTCTGCTGGTCTCTTCTTCTGGAGATTAAAGCATTGCATCCGCTATCAAATTTGCCTTTCAACGGTTATGTTACCCTGGAAGAATTCTTTTCCACAAGGCCAGATATCAAAGGTGTCGCCTACATAACAGAACCACAAGAATGGTTTCAGGTTGTAATTGTTGACGACTTCAGCCTCGATGAACACAGCGGCCACAATTGCAGAAAGTTGACAACCCATCGCTGCCCCTTCCTCCTGTTGGTAGAAGTCATTCTTGTATAGGAAGAATGTTGTCTTCAGGCATAATACAGTAAGGGACACCTTTTCTCGTGGTACATTGAGATTATCTAGCCATTACCTGATAATGCTGATGGCTTCATCTATTAGCACGTTGGTGAATAGTGACATGACGTCAAAGCTTTCTGGTTGCTACTTTTCATTCGTATCATCTTCCAGTGACGGTTCTACCTTTCGGTGGTATTCCTCAGCATACATCAACACAGAAGAATTCCCTTTGTCAGCAGGTAACACCACAATGTCTTCTCTCTTTGTCAACGCAAGGCGTTTCGTTACTCTCAAGTGAGGTGGTTTGAATGTAGATAATATCCTTGCCATCTTGCTGCGAATTTGGTAAGTATCATCTGCTGATAGAGAGGAAATTGAAGATTCCATGGCAACCTCATCCACAGGTAATTTTGCCGACATTATTGCGATATTGAGCCTTTGACAATCACTGAGATTGTTTCAGGATATGTTTCAACTGTGAGGTTAAAAACATATTTTATCAACAATTTCTCCTCTGGTTTCTAATTGTTGTTCTAATTTTGAGAATTTCTCCAGTTGTCTGTTCTTAGTTTTTTTCAAATTTGTCATAAGCCTGATCCATGATAATTTGTTTAAAACATCCCAATCATCGGCATGTAATGTTTTGGTAAGGAAAAGGTGGAGGCAGATAATTCCTGTTTCCACCACTGCTAGTTCACTTCGTGTGTGGTGAAAATGTTCACGTAGAATTGCCTTCTACTTCAAAATTAGTCAAGTGGAAGATGTCTTTATATGATGCTTGATGTTGATGAAGCTTGGAAGGATGTCTTTATCTCAGCATCTGCAGAGGAATGCAAGTAGATATAGCCTCTGATTCCTCTTCTGTCGGAGTGATCCGAATTGAGTGGTTAGTTTGCAGATATTCTCCCCGTAGAGATAAATCAAATGATTGCATAGACGTTCACAGTTGTTGTCTGTGTTATCTCGATTTTCTGGGTGGAGCCACATCAATTTATTGAAAGCTAACATTTCAGCCATTATTGTATGGCCTTCATCAGAGTACTACCATTCCTCGAATCACTGCCACCTGTAAATATCTCCCATACCACATTCGAATGGACTTCACTGGTATTTGCGTCACCAGCGCGGGAGGTCTGATGGGGGCTTGCGTCTCGTGTTTTTCTGGGCAGGCATGACCATATTTGGTCAAGTTGAAGCCCACTGTCCACTTTCATATTATTGGGTCATTTTTTTATTTCCAAAACTTCTCTGACCCGTTTGGGCCACTATCTGCTTTCCTGAACCAACACACTATCCTCTTTGAATAAAATAGCATGCCCATTGTCAGCTGAATGCTGAGCTACAGCTGATTCGCTGAAGTCTTTATTTTTAAACTGTCTAATGTGTTCATTAAGCCTTTCCATGAGTGTGCGTCCTGTTTCCCCTATATATACATTATACCCCTAGAATCTACGGTTTTTTTTCTTGTACCCTTACAAGCAGGCCAGAAATCTTCGTAGGTGCTCTCTCTCTCTCTCTCTCTCTCTCTCTCTATATATATATATATATATATATATATATATATATAATTGGCAACTAATCTTAACAGCTATGCCCTGAATGTAGTGTAAGACTGCCATGAGTCTGTCCTTTGGTCTGCTGGTCTCTTCTTCTGGAGATGTACAGGGCAGTGCTTGACATTGAAGTGTTGTGGTGACCTTATTAATAACGTCACAGCTATAGCCGTTGGCCAGAAATGACTGCTTTAAAATTTGTCTATCAGCAGTTATGCTCGCTTCGTCACTAACTATAGATGCAAGGAAGGTTAAAGTTTTTAAAAATTCTATGTTTCTGCTGGATGGTGGTGAAAGGCTGCATTCAGGTAGCAGTTTGTGTGGGGAGTTTCCGATAAACTCAGTGACCCAAGGTGTTAGCATCCTTCCGCTTCAGGATCACATCCATAAAAAGAAGTTGCTTTTTTTTCACTTCAACTTCTATGGCGAACTACGCAATCATTTGATTTATCTCTATGGGGAAAACATCTTCAAACTAAACAAGCAATTCGGATCACTACGACAGAAGAGAAATCGGAGGCTATGTCAACTTTCATTCTTCTGCAGATGCCGAGATAAGACATCCTTCCAGGCTTCCTCAACATCAATCATCATATAAATACGGGTTCCACTTGTCGAATTTTGAAGAGAAGTAGTAAGGCACTACTACAGCGCCACACACGATGTGAACTAGCACAGATGTAAATAAGAATACTCATCCTCCACCTTTTCCTTAGCAAAACATGCAGATGATTGGGATGTGTTAGACAAATTATCGTGGAACTAGGCTTATGACAAATTTGAAAAACTAAGAACAGACAACTGGTGAAATTCTCAAAATTAGAAGAACAACAGCTTTCAAAATCAGAGGAGAAATTGTGGATAAAATTTGTTGTTAACCTCACAGACAAAACAATAGACCCTGAACCGAACTCGGTGCTCACCAAAGTCCTCAATTTCGTAATAACGCTGGCAAAATTACCTGTGGATGAGGTTATCACTGTGGTGTAATCTTCAATTTTCTCTCTATCAGCGGATGATGCTTACGAAATTCGCAGTGAACCAGCAAGGTTATTATCTACATCTAAACCACCTCAACAGATCCTCACTCGAGAGTAACGAAATGCCTTGCATCGACTGAGAGAGAAGACATCGTGGCGTTACCTGCTGACAAAGGGATTTCTTCTGTGTTGAGGAATACCACCGAAAGGTAGAAGCGTTATTGGTAGACGATACATATGAAAAGTTGTCAACAAACTGTCTACACAATATTTCAACTGAAATACGAGAAGCATCTTCAATCCAACCGGAGGACAAGAGAAGATTAACCACATCCAGTCATTTAACGCCATGACTGTATTGCCTTCCAAAATTACATGAAGATGGGGTGGCCCACGCATGCTTCAATATCCGACACATCCGCTGGCAAAATATCTGGCGGATAAGATGAAAAATTTTAGGTATTCAGCTTTTACAATTAGAAATTCCTCTAAACATGATCAAGGACAGACAACTCGATGACTTATTAGGGAGTTTCAAAGTAACATCACTATTCACCAACGTATCAATAGACGAAACCATCAACAGTATCTGGGAATGGCTGGATAATCTCACCCTACCGCAATAATAGGCATCCCTTTCTGAATGTTGCCTAAAGACAACATTCTTCCAATATAAGAACTACTACTACCAACGGAAGGAGGGAGCAGTTATGGGTTGTCAACTGTCTCTAATTGTGACCGATGTGTTCAGGGAGCCAATTGAGGCTGAAGTCAACAACAATTACAGCCTGAAACCGTCCTTGTGGTTCTTGTGGTTCTGTTATATAGGCAACACCTTTGTTATCTATCCTCTTGGACAAGAATCACTCCAGGCCAGTGGCTGATCCAGGATTTTGGTTTGGGGCGGGTGCTAGGATTTGGCTTGTTTGGTTTGGGGGGGGGGGGGGCGAGGGCTTGCCTCGGGCAAGGAGAGAAATCTCACATTTTTCCAGAATGCCTCCCTTATAAAAACAGCAGAGCAAAAAAAAGAAGAAGAAAAAAAGTCCCCAAAATCTGTGTCGCCGGGGATGGACCTTGGTGCTTTTGGGGGGGGGGGGGCTTCAGCCCCCTAGCCCCCCCCCCCGGATCCGCCACTGCTCCAGGCCTTTCTCCAACATTTGATCAGCGCTCACATTAAAGTTCACCATGGAAGTTGTGGTGAACAAACAGCTTCCTTTCATGGATGTGATCGTGAAGTGTAAAGAAGATGCCTCCCTGAGCCACGGAGTATATCGGAAACCCACCCACATGAACCGCTACCTGCATGCAGCCTCTAATCTCTATCCAGAAGTGAAACCTGGAATTTTAAACACTTTAACTGTCCATTCATTTATGATTAGTGATGAAGTAAGCATAGCCGCTGAAATTTTTTTAAAGGAGGCATTTCGACCAACGACTACAGCCTTGACGTTATCAATAAGTCCACCTCAACGCTTCAATCTCAAGCGCTGTCATGTACTTCATCATTGGAAGAAGAGACAGACCCACGGCAGTGTTACCCTGCATTCAGAGGGTAACATAAAAAAAAAGCATCATCGAAGATTTCTGACCTGCTTGCAAGAGTAAAAGACATAAGGGAGAAGTTGCAGACACCAGGGGTATACCAAATATCCTGTAGCTGTGGCTAGGTATATGAAGGGGAAACAGGACGCACAATCGAGGAAAGGCTTAATGAACACATTAAACATTTTAATAGCGTCAGCAGATCAGCTGCAGCACTGCATTTAGTTGACAGTAAAGTAGACGGTGGCCCAGATGTGTCAGAGAAGCGTTGCAAATCATAAAAAGACACGATAATATTAATGCAGACAGTGGGCTTCAGCTTGACCAAGTATGGTCATGCCTGCTCAGAAATACACGGGATACAAATCCCCATCGGACCGCCCGCGCTAGCGGCAGAAACACCAATACGAACGCGACATCGGGACCATCATAGTATACCGGAGAGATTAATGTTATTTTCCGTAAGCGTATTTAACGTTAATTCCATCAAAGTGGCTACATCAAGGTTTCCAACAGCTGTGTCTGTCAGCGACGAGTCATTGACGAATCTGAACGTAATGTAACGAATTGCTATTGCAATATTCTCTCGGTTATTTTTATCTCTCGTACCTAGGGATAAAACGATACAAGTACTTACTCGATACATTCCTTCCTATACCAAGTAATTTTTGTATCGATACTTTAAAAATAAGTATCAAGTAGGTATCGGCAGGGCTGGTGCTAGAAATTTCGGGCCCGGGGTAAAATGGCCGACTTTTTTTTTTTTTTTAGCTCTGCAAACAATGGGCGGATTCGTGGCTTCATGGCCTAAGGGCCCCCCCCATCAGCCGGCGGGACCGGGTACTTTTGACTCCCCCTAACGCCGGCCCTGGGTATCGGTCAAAAGTACTCGTGTCGGTGTGTATACCAATATCATGATTCCATTTAACACGTTAATTGATATATTAAACGCTGATCTACACTGTAAAGAATATTTTTTTGAACACATCCTTTTTCAAGTTTGTGTTGTTGGCAAACTTGTTTGTCTATGCCCGGCCGAAAGAATAGTAGATTCCTCTTTGAAAAATGTTGCATCTGCAATTAAAAGCATTATAAATAAAGTTAGAGAGATTTAAATGGGTCAAGAACAGTGTTATACAATCAGACAAATTAAGAAAAAATACATATCGATAGTGGAATTTCTGAGGAATGTACTAAAAAATTTATTCTTGACGTTAAGACACGTTGGAATTCACTACATTATATGATTGATAGATTTTTAAATATGTCGAAAATTGCTACGCAGCTTTTTACTCGATAGTCCTGAATTGGTGACTGGACAAGAAATTGAAATATTGAAACAGGTTACAACCATTCGAATTTGTCACAAGAGAATCTTCAGACCAGAATTATGTTACATTATCCAAAATCATACCCATGATTAACTGTCCGACGTCGCAGCAAACAAAATTTTCATCAATAGAATGTGTCACTCAGTTGCAAACAAAACTACTGGCTGAATGTAAAGAAAGATTTGGTCTCATTGAATTTAACACCCTTGCAACTTTGGGAACAATTTTAGACCGGCGTTTCAAAAACCTCCATTTTCATGATGCATGTGCATGTGGGAGGGTAATACAAAAATTAAATAATATTATTAAAGAAGATCCGACAGTGTCAACCAGTGGATCTGACGAAGAAACAACCTACGAAGATTTTGATTTTTGGTGGCATCACAAATAACTTGCAGTTGGACAAAAGCGGCGCCGTGCTAACTCAAAAGCCGATGAAGTTTTAATTTATTTGGTTAATCCAGTCTGCGCATTAAAATTCAACCAATTAGAGGAATGGGAGTAATTAAAACTCGTATTTCCATGCTTATACAAACAAGCGCGAATTTATGTAAACATTGTCGGTACCTCTATACCCTGTGAAAGGCTTTTTTACAAAGCTGGCGCAACAATGACTACATCCAGAAATCGTCTAACAGGCAAACACTCAGAAAAACAAATATTTTTGGGGAGCACTACAAAAACCGACCTTCTTTTCATAAAATTAGTTTTATTTTGTCCTAGTCGGTATTAGTCCTGTAACGATCAATAAGGTGAAAATGTAATAAATTTCTTCCTTCAAATATCTTTTATATCAATAAAGACTATCAATACTTATTATATACTGTTTTTTATTTATTCCAAATTTCACTACGAAAAATCAATCGATAAGAGTAAGTATCGATACTTTTCAATGGATACCGAATAAGTATCGATGCTTTACGACCGATACTGTATCGAGTAAAAGTATCGACACCTCAGTGGTATCGTTTTATCCCTATTCGTACCATCTTCCATTAGAGTAACTCTAGTTCACATCAGATTCCTTAATATCTTTTACAATTGAACTTCGCACTGCTTGAACCATTTGATTTTGAATTTCATGTGAACGATATTCTGCGTTTTGTGGTATATTATTATGATACTCCGGTGGCAATTCTCCCAGTCATCCATTTACCCCTTTTTATATATATATATATTTTTTTGTGAAAAAAATTCTTTTTTGTAATAGGAATGTTAAATTCCTTCCCCGTTTATTATTTCGATTTACAAACTTTAATTCTAAATTCATTAAGCGTTTTTGTAAGATTATTACACTTGGTATTTTGTTCCAATCCCTGACACCCTTACGAACAACAGAATATTTTCCCACTCCCTTATGCATAAAATCGAGCGCAAGCTTATGGTCATGCTCGCCTTTCCCCTTCCATGCACTATTCTTTGACCAATATCCTTGCAAGCTCCATCACCAAAATATGTCCCGTACAATCCCAGCACTCTTTTCACACTCCTCCTTCCCTCCAATTATCCCCAACCCAACTTCCTTATAATATCAGTTACTCACAGGGTCCTGCGATAATTTCCACAAACAAATCTATCTGCTCTTCTTTGCACACCTTCCAACTCCTGACTGAGAACCTCCTTCAAATTCGGATGTTTCATGCATGTGTATTCAAACAAATTCTGAAATAATCTTTGTTCTTTTTCTTCTTCCATAATTTTCACGTAAAGCCAGTTCATTGACAATTAGAAATTCTATCCTCTTACATAAAATACTAATCTGTAGTCTGCGCACGTCATCTATAGCTATTGGCTAGAGAAAGGTCACGTGTGACCATATTACATTCGTCCCTTCATTTTGCTTTTTGTTTCTTTACGACAACGAGATGCAGAAATTCACGAAAAGAGAAGGGTATTCGTTTTTACGTTATATTATCTGTATCAGTTTTAAGAACTAGGATAAAACAAACCTAATAATTTTTTTGGCAGAAGATAAACAATGAAGTTTATTAAAAACTCAGAGAGAGTTTACACAAACTGTACGAATCGCGATATGTTTCACCCAAATAAATGGCAGTTATCCATTTCTGATATTATATTTTCCAACATTTAAATTAAAATGCACATATTTAAATAAATCGGGTTTACTGGAGATTGCGATTCCGCCAGGAATTAGCGTCACAACACTACCGTTCTCAAACGCAAGACTCCTCTAGAAGTACAGTACATTTAATTGTGTTATGTCGGTCCAGGCTGTATTGCAACCTAATTTTTGCTTGAAAATAATGGTCCAGGCTATATTACAACGGAATTACTGCTTGAAAATGTCTTGCGATTGACTACAGCAGTATTATGACGTCATTACTGAATGTTATTTTGGTGGAATCAAGAGTAGCAAAAAGCAGCATCTTTCTATACTGAATACTACAAACATTTAAATCACTTGAACCAGTCCACTACAAAGGTCCTGTTATTTTCTTTTAGATGTATATCTAAAATAACTTGCTTTACCAGTTCTTCGATTTGTGCAATATCAGAAGGAATATTACAGCTAACCTTACCAACATGTTTCACTAAACCTGTTTCCATAGGACTAGGAGTGGTAATTGTATTTTGTGCTTCCATCTGTTTTTAAGGAATGAGGTTCTTCGTGGTCAATTTCCCCTTCAGCTCTTCATTTTTTGCTAAAGATAGCCTATATATCCATCGCAAATTCAATCGACCTTGAGTTCACAGCAATAAATAAACAATTGTGTCACTAACCGTCAGAAACGTTGTACGAGGGTCGTTTGAAAAGTCCGTGCAAAAAATAAAAACTACTTACGTGTTTGGGGCAAACCTTTTTTATTTTTCGACATAGTCTCCTTTTAGGCTTTTACACTTCGTCCAACGATGTTCTATTTTGTTGATCCATTCCAAATAATAGGATTTGTCCAAGTCTGCAAAATATCCATTAGTGTGTGCAATCACCTCCTCGTTTGAATAAAATCTTTGTCCCGCCAGCAATTTCTTCAAATTGGGGAACAAATAGTAGTCCGAGGGAGCCAAGTCTGGAGAATAAGGGGGATGTGAAACGAGCTGGAATCTTATTTACATTAATTTTGCGACCACAACTGCTGAGACGTGTGCTGGTGCGTTGTCGTGATGGAAAAGGACTTTCTTGTGGGCCAATCGCGGGCGTTTTTCTTGCAGCACGGTTTTCAAACGGACCAATAACGATGAATAATATGCACCTGTAATAGTTTTACCCTTTTCCAGATAGTGGATGAGGATTATCCCTTGCGAATCCCAAAATACAGTCGCCATAACCTTTCCGGCCGAAGGAACGGTCTTCGCCTTTTTTGGTGCAGATTCTTCCTTGGTAACCCATTGTTTAGATTGTTGTTTGGTCTCAGGAGTATAGTAATGTGTCCATGTTTCATACACAGTGACGAAACGACCCTTAAAGTCCTCCGGATTATTCTGGAACAGCTGCAAACCACCCTTGCAACACTTCAGACGATTCCGTTTTTGGTCAAGCATCAGCAATCGCGGCATCCATCTTGCGGATAGCTTTCTCATGTCCAAATATTTATGCAAAATATTATGTACCCATTCAGTCGAGACGCCCACAGCACTAGCAATCTCACGCACCTTAACTCTTCTGTCATCCATCACCATATCATGGATTTGATCAATGATTTCTGGAGTCGTAACCTCCACAGGCCGTCCAGAACGTTCAGCGTCACTTGTTCCCATATGGCCAGTCCGAAAATTTTGAAACCACTTATAAACTGTTCTAATCGAAGGTGCAGAGTCACCATAATGTTTATGAAGCTTCTCTTTAGACTCTTGAGGCGTTTTGCCTTTCATAATTAAATGTTTAATCACCACACGAAATTCCGTTTCGTCCATTTCTTGAAAATCACTCGACTTCCTTGATTCACACGAATGCCAAACGCAAAGAAAGAGACCAATATGGCTGAAATTTGGTGTGCGTTCATTCAAGAGATGCTACTAATTAAACATGGCCTCGATACGCGCAGGTGGTGCCATCTCTCGGACTTTGCAACGGATTTTTCAAACGCCCCTCGTACACTAACGACCACCATAGACAATATATACTTCAAATGCCATCTATTGGCAGAATAAAGAATTAGTATATATGATAGTGAGGAACAGTATTTAATTCGGAATTGTTTACACGTCGCTATGGTAGCATTAATTTAATTTTTCCCATAATTTCCTACTATGAACAAACAGCTTAGGTAATTAGTATATTATCTTAGTTTATAGTATCTTTTAAGGTAGGGCATTGGAATTTTAAGGTAGGGCAATGGATGGTAGCATTAATTTAATTTTTCCCATAATTTCCTACTATGAACAAACAGTTTAGGTAATTAGCATATTATCTTAGTTGATAGTATCTTTTAAGGTAGGGCAATGCCCCACGATGTCCCCCCTTAGCTACGGCCCTGCTGCAGACCATATACACCCCTTCATGACGACCATGTTTCCCAACGGCAGTGGCATTTTTCAACAAGATAATGAGCCATGTCACAAGGCCAGGAGTTTGATGTAGTGGTTCGAAGAGTTGTAATTGATGTACTGGCCCCCCAACTCGTTAGATCTGAACCCGATCGAACAAATCTGGGATGTGATTGAATGTGATGTCTGAGCTCATCGCCCCCTTCCCAGAATTTACGTGAATTAGGTGACTTGTGTGTGTAGATATCGTGCGAACTCTCTCCAGTGACCTACCAAGACCTAATTGCTTTTATGTCAAGACGCGTCGCCGCTTTTATGCGTGCCAAAAGCGGATTACCGGCTAATAGGTAGGTGGTCATAATGTTCTGCCTGATCAGTGCATAAAATTCTTGTACATCAATATCAGATGTTTCTCCTACTGTTAGAGGTTTTTGCAAGTCAATGCATTGTTTCAAAAGTTCACAGTCATAAATTTCCTTTAATCTTTTAATATTAACTTATACATGAAACAAAATATGTAAATCTAGCTGGGTTGGCAACTTGGGCACACATTGTCAACAAAAACATACAAATAGTTTATACTGAAATATTTTTCGCATGGAGTTCAAGAGCTTCAACTTCCCATTCATAATCAAATTTCGTTCTTTTACGTCTCTTTCTCACGATTATGAACTTAGTCAATATCATTTTCATCAGCTGTTTCTCTCGCTGTTACCAAGGATGATTGTAAACCATTTTACCGATATATATATATATATATTATTATTATCTGCAATTGGACCCTATCGGATCATGCAAAGCCTTAACGATTCAGTTTCATAAGTTTCCATATAGCTTTCATTTTTTCTCCGTGGATTCTCTTCCTTTCTTCAGTCATATATAAATGCGTCAATATAGCTGCATCTAGTTGCATTTTTCATTTTGGAACATTTTTCTTATAACATTTACCTGTTTAAGAATGTCATACGAGAGCAACTACAAATTCGTAAGTAGTTATTTCTTTTTCTTTAGACTGGCAGTCACTAACCAACTGACAATCTATTGTATTTTCTGGTAAATCCCTCAAAGCATTAAATATATCTCTTGGTTGGAATTTAAAGGCCATCAGCAATTCTACCCTGTATTCCCATCTAGTTTCAGAAAGTGGTTTTAGCGAAAAGGAGTTTAAATGTGCTTTTAAAATAACCCACATTCCTTCATCCTCACCTCATGTTCATCAGATGATCGTAACATGTGCCATTCGAAAACATTCGTTTCATCATCCATCAGATGCTGTGGCAAAGGTAGTAACCTGTTTTATCTGTGTGTTTTGGGATAGAAAAATAAAGTACATCATGTAGATAAAGATTATATTTATTCTATTATGTTTGAATATGTATTTATCATTACTTCTAATCTGATCTAATATATCAGAGTGTTACGGCTTGCGATTGCTGTACGTTAGGTCCCTGGTTAAAATCCCGGTCTCAGATGAAATTTTTACGTGGCTTAAAATTGATATTTATTTCAGGCAAAGCGTTGATTTGTTAATGCGAAGATGCTAGGACACTGCGTGATTGGAATTCTGCGTTAAGCTGTAGGTCTCCTATTCAGAGGCGGCCCTAGAAAGTTTTTCAGGTGGTGCGAGATCTCATCGTGACGCCCCAAATGAGCAATAGCTTATTCGTGAATAAGGTGTCCATATAGATAGACTGAAGATAAAATACAGTTTTTACATCCTACTAATATTATAATTATAAAAGTTTGTTTGCTTGGATGTTTTTACTGTTTCACGTCAAAACTACTGAACTGCTTAGGATAAATTTGGAATAATGTATTATCCATCTACTTTTATCCCAAATAGCAGTTATCGTGGGATTCGGATACGAATATGTATATGAACGCTTTATGAAATCCACTCGAGCAAAGCCGCGTGTATCCCTATGATTACCTATTTTTACCCCTTCACCAGAAGCCCTTCATATATGATAATAACTCAAACCTCGGAAATATTAGTATCGATAGCACCGGTATGAATGAGAAACAACAGTAAAAAGAAATACTATATGTTTGCAAAGGTTTATTTAAGCTACTGTGGCGAACACAATGCTCACTTCAGTTACATGTCAAATTCAATGTTTTTTAATATTTTTAAAATATATATAAAAATTGAAAATATATGAAAGTAAAAATTCCCACTTTTAATACCGAAAAATAAACTTAATCAAAATTTTTGCCAGAACTCTCGCAGACAATGCTTAAACAGGTTAAATGCATGTATATTTTGCCCCAGGTAAAACCATCAGTATTTTTCATTGTTTTTGCCCCACTCTGAAGCTAATCCTGGCTACGCCCTTGGAAAGTTGTGCTAATAGAATGGCCAACGCATTCTCTATGGTATCGATCATATGCTAAAACACGTTCATTGTAAACAATTCTTCTGGATGTGTTGCTATCTCATTTACGGCTCATACTAAAAAAATCTTTGCTTTCTTCGGCATCTGACTGGGTTAATAACTGTCTTTTATCAGAGCTGACACTCTTTCTCAAATTCCGAGCTGGAATACTCCACAGCTGGTATTGACCTCTTGAAATTTGATTTAACTGCTTCGTTATAATGTCTTCTTCACGTTTTGAACTCTCCTTTCTCGGAATAGTAGCCACGAATTAAATTAAAAATGCCGAAATGTTAGCAACAATGCAAAAATGAAACAAAAAATATAGGTACTGGGTTCATATCAACCTAAACAGGTTCGTTTTGTCATAGTGATCGTGGTTAGTTTGAAATTTGGCCTGGACCAAGAATAAAAAGTTAACAGGAAATTCGTTCAGAAATCGATTATCTCTGACCACTTGTATCATTTCTAAAATGACGGGGCTTGTACTGCATCTCGGATAATAATTTTGTATCTGTCAATTTCGTGCGAAGTTTTACAACGAAATGTAGCTAAAATGGCAATAAAATATTACAACAAAGATTTAACCATCATTTCAAAAGATTGTAATTGTTTTTGAGCACCTGCGGCAACTGATAGCTGTGCGTCACTCTCACATTTCGGAATTTTAATTTATTCGAGGCGACTTTTCCAAGAAAGGAGAGTACAAAACGTGAAAAGGACATAATAAAGAAGCAGTCAAAACAAATGTCAACAGGTCAGTAACAGTTTCGGGGCGATGGAGAATATCCCCTTCCATTCCCGAGCTGTTTTTCAGCCACTGTGAAGAGTTTCATATCTCCACTTTCAGTCTACATAGCCTTTTTTTACAACGTTTATTTAAAACAATGTATTATACCAAGTCACCACTGTAATTATGAACTCAAATTGCTCCATGATATGGCTAAGTGGAAAGGCATCTGTTGCTGAAACTGAATAATTCGTTTCATATGGGCGTCACGAACTGAAGAGTAGTGATGCTAGATGCTAGAAACACTATTCTTGAAACGAGTTTCGCAAATTTTTTGGCGGTAGTCCTTCTAAGTGCTTGAATACCACTTTCCATTGCATTCTTTAATCGAGAGAATAAAACAAATATTCTTCAAAGATATCCGGACAAGGAAACAGATTTAACTGATATTTTTGAGGCACTTGCTATTACCAAATTTACATGGATTAAAAATGTTCGAAGATACTGGTACAGAATTTGGTTTTGGACATATTTGTTTCCTCCTACCAAATTGTATCCACTGTCATATCTTTAGCCTCGACAATCGTTCATATCAAAATTAAACTTTTGCCACGTATCACTGATAAACATGGCAGCGAGTCCACCTCCAAGGTCCCAAAGAGTCAATTTCCGGATTGTAAGCACAGCGAAATACTCACGCACTTAGACTTTGTCTTCATTGGTGTCAGCAAAAGCAATGTCAAAGATAATTGTTCCACTTGGCTTAGTTCAGGAGTTCAATTCAGTATGATGGAAAAATATTTATATGACCATAGTCAAAATTTTAATACGAACATCATTCGTTTTGAATACATTTGCCAATATAATAAGACATTAGTCTCGTTATTAGTAATACGGCGGAGATGCTCCATCATTATAGGATCGTAAACTCAGGAAGTTACCATCGTTAGAAGTATTTCAGATCCAAAGCTTCCTCTGAACGAGACATCATTTTTCGTCTTCAGTCGGTATTTACAAATGTTTGTCTAGTACGTTGCAGTTATTTAATGGCATCTCACGCTTCTATCTACCTGAGCATGGTGTGATTGTGATCTGAGGAAGTTTCGTGAGTTTTGATAAGTAAATCCAATCATCGAATCCTTCTCTTCCCAAATAAAAATGAGACATTCTGTTGAATAAGTAACATATAAACAGTATACTTTATCTGCAGATTTAGAATAAATAAGCTACCTACTTTTATGTTTCTTCATTTGGTGTTACTCTTTGAAAATACGTATTTGAAAAATGACGTCCACGATTTTTACCTTGGATTTTTTCGTTGCTAGAATAATTATTTCATCTCTGCCAGCAGAGTCAATGAGTGATAATTTTGAAATATCGTCATAATTTGTACTTTGAAAAAGCGACTATCTGTCTTATATACCCATTTGTAATCTTTTGAACAGCAGACTACGTTTCAGCCATAGATAAATCTTCTCGCATATGCTGCTCTTTATCACGAGCCTCGTCTGAACAACATCCATTAAAAGTTTTCTTCCGGCACGTGTTGCATTAGTTCTGGTGACGATTCAGATGATATCTAAAAAAAATTTGCCAGCAATTTCGAAGCGTTCTCAATTTCGTCTTGGTTTTGTTTTCTTTTTAAGTATTGTGTGCCATACAGGTTTTTTTTATTTTGTTGTTTAGGTTAATGACATGTCTTGTCTGTAAAAGACAGATAAGTTTTGTAAATTATTTACGATACCAACGTTAATTGTAATCTAATATGGTAGAAAGAGATAAATAGGTTGAATCTAGCCCCATGCACATGTACACGCATGCATGGAATTAGAGACTACTGCTGAAAAGGCAGGAAGCAGGTACGGGAGGAGCGACGCGGCACGGGAGGGTGCTAACTTTGGAACGAGTTGTGATTTTCATGATTCGAGTAACTCGAACTTACTCGAGTAGCAACTCGAATTGACTCTGTTCCATGATAACATATGACTATGCATTAAGCTGAAACTCTTACATGATGTGTGTTAAAAGCTGGGTTATTATAGAGTTTATCTTTCATTTTTTGCGCAGACTATCTCTCGATGTATTTTCGGCGCCCCCCATATGACAGCGCCCGGTGCGGTCGCACCGCCCTAGGGCCGACCCTGCTCCTATTCCTGGTAGGATTACCAGTATAAAATAAGTGGATCGATAAATGTTCATTGCACAGCTGGAAAGAAACTCTGTGACTAGATCTTTGAGACCACAAAATATATAATGATATCATTCTTTATTAGCAAAAACTATCGAGTGAATTAAAGTAACCTCAGACAAAACAAACACATCAAGTGCGAAGTGATTGACGTTTGACATTTAATTGCAACTGCTTTCAGAAACGCGAGAATCTTTCAAACCAGTACATCATGAGAAAGACTTTTAATTTGGATACTATTTGTGAAAGTAAAAGATCAACCAGTGAGGAGAAATGTGAATCAGATAAAAAAAAATTAATATAGGAGCGTTCTGGTAGCTCAGAGTTTTAGGCGCTTGCTTTCAAAACATTCACTGCTCCAGTCCTGGGTTCGAATCCCGGCAGGCGCAGGAATTTTGAGAGTTGTGTTTGATCATATGAGCTATGCCAGGGCGCTCTGTGGTTCGGATGGTACTATCATCCATCATAAATTATTTTTAACATACCTTAAACTGTTTTACTAAGATAGTTAGGGTACGTTAGGCTAGTCTACATTAGGTTAGGGCAAGTTCAGGTTTGCTTAAGTTAGATTAGTGTATCATACGTTACCTGTAACTTAGATAAATGTCGGTTGCTACATTGAATTAGACTAACACATAACAACTGACTATACTGTACAATGAGAGACACCAGAGATTTGACAAACACATATGTAGGCAATTATGTTTAAACTGTAGAAGCCACAGGCCAGCATAACATTTTTAACAATTACTTTACGGCTGGTTATGTAGCAGCGGGCATACTTAATTGGTGAGTTTCCAGGCATTGTACGCTAAGTAGGGCACTCGTGTTTCAGGATTGCCACATTAGCATGACCACATCAAGGGAAAATGACACCGCGATCTGATAGGCCAAAGAAATCCTCTCCACATTATCCATTGGGGTAGAGGTCAAGGTAAAAACCTGGGACCCAATTCGAATTTGGGGTCTTGCCACTTCTGACACGACAGGGTGACCAGGAGTCAGCCTCAAGATAGCCTTTACAAGAGCAGAGAAGACTATGTTGTCAACTCAGCTACAGGAGCTGAACACAGTAACAATTGGGAACACTTGTCTGATTGGTTGTGGTATGGTCCTATGTCTGGGAAGCCACTGGGAATGATAGTTTGATACTTCTATATTCAATGCCTGCTCACTTATTTCAATCATCCTCATTGTGTCCAGTACATGACAGTAGGCTATGCTGTATTTTCTCACTTTGTAGAATTCACTTGGTTGTACATATACCTTCCATAAATGTGAGTGCATATAGCTGTAATAAATCTGCATAAACCAAAGAGGCTGAATTATTTTATCTGCTTCAAGAAACTTGCTTTCATTTGAAAGTGACTGGTTGTGTGTGCTCAGAAAATAAACTAAGCACACTACTCTTGCCCATTGTTTTCTCTTGAGGGACTTATCGAATATTCCTCGCCAGGTCACTACAAAATTTCCTGTCTGAAACTGCATGAAATCAGTTTGCATGTACCTGTGATAGAGCATGCAAGACATGACTGTTTGCTTGTCTGGTAACAAATCATTACAGAGTTATGATTATTTTCCGCTGACAGATTTTAGTCGGAGAGTGTATCCGATTGGACTGATAGAGTTACAAACATTTGATTCAAAATAAAGACAGTTCCAACTGTTATTTCTATTACTCGAACAAAGTGTCTACGACATTGATGTCTTGACAATTTTTTGTATCAACATATTAATAACAAGGAGCTTGTTATTAGGTGGAGAATTCACTCAAGTGCGAGATACTGGTAGAAGCCAATTCCACTAAGGTTCCATTTTTCGAAACGCATGTTTAAACCCGTTATTAGATTTTTATACTTCAGATAACACAGAACAGATTTTCAAATTAAATGTACTTACTACATGTACAAATAACTACATGAAGGAAAACTTGGCCATACACCACAACTTTTTTCCAAACGGCACCGCCAAAGTAAAAAATAGCTGATTACCCACTGATGTCATCTATCTGTTTGATGATATCCTCATCAGAGTTGTAAAACTGATATATACAAAAACTGCTATTTTTATAAACTAGGAATAAAAATAAATGACAGTGAATGAAGAAGATTTTTTAAAAAAAAGCAATTTCAGTGGAGTGGATGAAGTGCAAAACCAGCTATCCAGTCATACATTATAGAGCAGTGCACGGTATGCAAGAAGTTTGACAGATTAGAGCAACAAGCAGGTGCAGGTGAATATACTTCGAGGTATCAGAGCATAATTTCAAAAAACTCATCTTAAAAATGAGTAAAAGTGAAACATGTGCAAAAAGAAGTGTTAACCATTGACACAACTAGGTCACCCAGTGTTTCTAGTGTGCGAGAAGAAAGTCAAATGAAAATATCAGCTGCAGACACTATAAAATTACGAACATTATGGGTTATTAAAATCTCTAAAATCTAAAGCTCAGGGAAAGATTAATTCTTAAAGCAATGACCTTCCATAAAATCTATTTTGATGGGAAACCATGCTGATAATAGATTTCTGCATCATTATGGATGCCAATAATTTTGGCCAGACAAAGGAGTGGGAAAACAAATTCTGATTTTGCATCGAGGATAACCAAGCTCTCACTTGATTAGGTTGTTACGGAATGATTGATTAACCACGGATGCAATACTACTGATTATAGACATCAATGGCAGAACTGTCAGATAAACACACACCACTCATAAGCAATCTCAAAATAAACATAGATACAACTCAGTCAATGTTGTATTCTCCCAAAGGAGGCATACTAAGCCATTGCATCAGAGGTAGGATGACCAGTTCCTTTCCTCTGAGACCTACTGTTTGATGTGGAATCCAAACCATGGAACATCTTGGTGTAGGTCATATGATCAAATAAAACTCTTAACAATTCCTGCCTCCACTGGGATTTGAACTTGGATCCAGACCACGCACGCTTTATAATGAGGAGTAAATGCGAAGTCACTTCCACCAAGCTGAATACTGAACTAGTAGAGATAAGTGAAATCTGAGTATCACCAGAAACTCCTGGAGTTGGAAGACCTTAACAAACAAAAACTTTGTTTTAAATCCATAGAGACTTCCATACAAAATAGGTGTGCCGAAATTGGCTGAACTCCTGAAAACGTTCTTGCTGGATGACGAGAAGTGCAATTTGATAAGGAAAGTAACGAACAGTGAATATGGTTTTATAAGCTGAAAATGAAGTAATTACATCAGTCAATATGCTGAAGAGGAATAAGGCACCAGGGCCTGATGGGGTACCAACAATATGAGCAAAATAATAGCTCCCTACCTCAATGAATTACGGAACTCTTGTCTTTGCTGAAAAACATCTAACATATCAATTATAAGTAAAGCAGAGGATGAAGACTCCTTATTATCAACGATACAAAGATCAATATGCCTACTAAATACACCTGGCAAACTTCAAGACATACTCTTCTGTAAACGAATTAAGGAATACAGATTACAGAAAGGTATTCATCAGCAGCAGTTTAACTTCTGGAAAGGTGCATCAAAGAGGACACTACAAATGACTCTCAGCACGCAATTAACAATATAAGATATGTCCGTGCTACAATGGCTTGCATCTCCAGTGTCTTTGACAGTTTATGGTAGGCAGATTTGTTTCTCAAACTAAGAGAGTTAGGATGCCAACAAATTTTATATGAGAGTTAGAAAGTACTATCATGGAAGAACTGCAATAATTGATAAAACTGGTCAGCAATTTACAAAACATCTTCCAAAGTATGTCCACAAGGTTCCATTGCTCTAGAAAGCCCTCAGCATGGTAATGGCTCTGACAGAAAATATATAGCTGCTAGTTGAAGGAGATGGTAGAAGAGAGATTGATATAATTATATGATGAGAGTCAGTGCCATGCTATGATACAGAGGGACAGAAGCATCATATAGCACTGTAAAGGGATGACATTAAAATCAAAATACAATAAGAATCGCTCAGTAATTAAAAAGCTATTCTCTATTGGTCTAAGTAATTACGATATTGATGTTTACCAGCATTTCTCCATTTTTTCCGAACTAAGGATCACTAAAATATCAAAAATAATTCTAGAAATCACTAACTTATATGGTCTAATTTTTTTTTTACATATGTGTCTATTACTAACTAATCATGCCATTTGCTATGACACTCATAGCAGTCCTGTAACACCCAAACTTACAACAAGATCATCATGGAATGATCATTTAATTATACTCGATAGAACTTTGATACCAATCTACTTAATGAATAAACTATTACAGTAACAATGCAGTCTTTTTCTCATATCCTAGAAATGCCATATTATTGCTGGATCATTGAAAAATTCATCTATTTTAGAAAGTTTGGATTTTAACTTTATGCAATAGAAATGTGGTATAAATTTTATGTGACATTTTTTTTTTTTGTTATGACATCTTTGATTTGGTTTTAACTAAATTTTTAATATTATGCCTGTGGACCATCCTACCCATCTTCGCAGTTCACCAGCAGTCTGTGGACCACAGTTTGAGAATTGCTGATGTATATATAGACTCTGGAAAATGAATTATTCGAATGAACAAATAATGATAATCATAATAGTACTCACCGGTGTGGCTCAGTGCATTAAGGCACCACATACTGCATCGATGAGTTATAACGCGACCAGGTTTGAGTCCTGGTTTCCACATACTGACTGTCCAGATTGCCATTTTAAAACAGTCTCCAACAATTAGCTTGGTAAATGCTAGGATGGTCCCCAGTGTCCGCCACATAAACTACACATCTCACTAACAAAAAATACAGTTATCATACAGGACACAATAAGTTACATGATTCACAAACAGATGGCATCAAAGACTTTCCTCCTATGGAGTAACTACACTCTACACAGTAATAAATGAAAGCTGAGGTGTACTTAAGCACAGCTATTTATTATGCAAGAGGTTGCATACACAAAAACAGAACACGTGGTAGCGCGACACAGATAACAAGTTCATACGCGGCACGTGGCTAGCAGCCGACTGGCTCCAAGTAGTACGGTTGTCTCCCACCTGGTCTAGTTGGCGCTCCCGTCGGCTCGATCAGGGCGCCGGCTGTTGGCAAAGAGATGAACCATGGCGTGGTCGATTGCGTCGCCGACTGGTGGCGAAGATTTGTACTTTAGGCTGGGCAAGGATCCGCCACAACCACTCTCCCCCCAGTGACTTACTCAGGGAGAGTAAGGAACGAGACTCGCTTCTTGCCACCGGTGCTGGTGTCTGCACGGGAACCCCTCGCGTAGGTTCTCATGGGTCGGTCCATTGATGTAGATGTGTGCGTCAGTGCTGGTGGATGTTCTGCCCGGGGGGGCGTCGGTCTGGTCGTGGTCTGTTTTGGCGATGAAGGCAGGTTTCAGCATGTCCACTGAGACTGCCTTGTCCTCCCCGTTGATTTTAATCACGAACACTCTGTCACTGATGCGCCTAACGACCTCATGCGGCCCTGTGTAAGGTGGTTCAAGAGGCTTCTTCACAGAGTCTACACGTTTGAAGACGTGGGTACAGGTGTATAGGTTTTTCAGTAGAAACAGGCGAGCCTTGGTGTGGTGAGCCGTTGGTGTGGGCCTGGCGGCGCGGATGTGCTCTCGAAACTTCTCCAGGAAGAACTGTGGATCAGCTGGAGTGTCTTCAGAGGTGAAGAATTCGCCAGGCAGTCGAAGCGGCGTCCCAAAGAGCAGTTCAGCTGGAGAGGCCTTCAGATCCTCCTTGTAGGCGGTGCGTAGGCCGAGGAGAATGGTTGGCAGTAGGTCTGGCCAACGTAGGTGAGTATTGCACATCAAAGCGGCCTTTAACGAACGGTGCCAGCGTTCGACGAGTCCATTGGACTGGGGATGGTACGGCGTGGTGCGAATTCGCTGAGCTCCTATCAGGCGCGATAGTGCGGTAAAGAGAGCTGACTCAAATTGTGGACCTTGATCCGTGGAGATCGTAAGTGGAGTGCCGAATAGACAGATCCATTGTGTATAGAAGGCTGAGGCAACTGTATCAGCCAGTATGTTGCTGAGCGGGATGGCCATTGGCCATCTGGTGAAACGGTCAATAATGGTGAGGCAGTACCGGAAACTTGCGATCTGCGGCAGCTCGATGAGGTCCAGGTGGATGTGGTCGAACCGGTTATTGGGAACAGCAATGTTGAGTGGTGTCAGTCGGTTGTGACGGTGAATTTTAGCTCGCTGACACGGTATGCATCTTCGAGTCCATAGGAGTGCATCCCGTCTAATACCTGGCCACACGTAGCGTTCCTTCAGCATCCGGGCGGTGACTCTGCCACTAGGATGCGAAAGCCCATGAACGGCGTCGAATGCCCGTCGCCTGAGATTCTGTGGTATGTAGGGCCTCACTCGATTTTCCAGAACGTTGCAAATTATATCGAGGCCGTCAATACGCAGAGACTGCAAGTTGAGTAGTGTTGATTCCCGGAGTGTTGGCAGCTCTTCATCGGCCATCTGCGCCTGGTGGATCTCCTCGTGGCTGATCGTCGTTGGCATGGAGATGGAGTTTATGCGGGAGAGTGCATCGGCCACGACATTGTCTTCACCCCGTGTGTGGACAATCTCAGTGGTGAACTGTGAGATATAGTCCAGGTGGCGTAACTGGCGTGGAGATGCCTTCTCCGGTCGCTGCGAAAAGGCATACGTGATGGGTTTATGGTCTTATCACGCCGTGATGCAGCAGCAGGTCGAAATCCTCCTTGGCGGCCTTCAATTTCTCGCCAGTAAGTCGGCGAGGGCGATCAAAGACAGGAGGGCCAGTGGTCTCAATGTGGTGAACCACAACATTGTCAGACTGGGTGACAGGAACAGTGTTAGGCCTCGTGATGTCTATGTAGCGTGTGAGCAGGTCGGCATAGATCTTGTCCTGGTCACCCATACAGGCGTTCTGGTTGATGGTTGAGACTGTGTGGATGGTGGCTTCACAGAGTTGGCCCATGGTCGTCAGAGATGTAAGAGGATCGATGAGGCATCTCCCCTTCAGGTCCAGGAGCAGAGAGTGGTGAACTAGGAAATCCGCTCCAATGATGGCTGCCTTGACATCTGCAATAATGAAGGACCATTTGAATGCTCGGCGTAAGTTAAGATCCAGCGCCAGGGGTTTTTGTCCATAGGTGTGAATGACGGTTCCGTTGGCGGCGTACAGCTGGAAGTCATCCTTCTTGCAACATCCGGAAATGGAGGCCTTAGGTACCAGTGAAACAACCGAGCCAGAGTCGACCAAGAACCTCATGTTCGTTGTACGGTCGTAGAGGTGCAATCGGTATTCCTTGGTGAGGCGGGCGTTTGTGGTGCTGTCGCCGGCCGCCTGAACGATCGACAGTGCCTCTAGTTTTCCGACGACTGTCTGGATGCGTAAGAGCAGGGCGGCTCGCAGCTCCTAGCGTCTTCTCCAAAGCGGCGGTGATAGAAACAGACTGTGGCACTTGATGGGGATCGTCTGCGGTAGCGAGAGCTGCTGCGAATACTGCTAGGCTCACGTGCGCGGCCACGTTCATTGAAGCTGCTGATGAGCGTGGCGTTGATCTTGCACAGCTCAGCCACGGCCAGCTTCAAGTTGGAGATTTCTTCTGTGAGCGATTCGAGCGGATCGGCAGGCAGGCGGTCCGGAGATCGTGACTTGGGACGCGTGTAGCCAGCGGCCATAACGGTTGGAGGAGACTGCATCTCATGTAGCTCGTCCGCGATCTTCGCCTGTTCGTCAAGGGAGATGCCTTTCACCAGCTTCAAACAGCGTTGGATTGACGGAGGCAGCAAGGCAAGCCAGCGAACCCTGATGACGTCCGGAGTTGCTCTGCCACCGGCCAGGGTAGTCATTTGCCTGAGGAGCTGTGTTGGTTTTTTGTCGCCGAGCTCCAACTCGGTGAGGGCCTTGTGAAGTTGGCGGTCGGCTGAATCTGTCAGCCGGCTGATAATCTCGGTTTTTAGGCGATCATATCTGTTCTCCTTAGGCGGATTAGAGAGCAGGTCTGCTACCTCCATCATGATTTCAGAGTCAAGTGCGCCAACAAGAAGATTATACCTCGCAGCGTCGGAAGTAATGCGGTGTGTGTAAAACTGGGCCTCAACTTGAATAAACCACATATGCGGGCAATGTTTCCAGAACGGCGGCAACTTCATAGCGCCGGCAGACAACACAGTCGGGGCAGCGTCCGTTAGCTGAGGCGGTGTGGGCTTGTCATTGTTGTCCGTTTCAAGCAAAGTATCTGTGTTTGCATTCATGATGGTTTCTGGAGCGCGTGTTTCGAGTGATTTCCTCGTCGGAGAACGCTTCGGCAAAGCACTTAAAACTTCACAACACACAGTTTAACACTGAGTACAGAATTCGATATAGTCACGCGTTAGCTGAAGCATGTGTTCTATGCTACAACGAAGCACGCACACAATCACGTCGGGGTCACCAGTTATGGAGTAACTACACTCTACACAGTAATAAATGAAAGCTGAGGTGTACTTAAGCACAGCTATTTATTATGCAAGAGGTTGCATACACAAAAACAGAACACGTGGTAGCGCGACACAGATAACAAGTTCATACGCGGCACGTGGCTAGCAGCCGACTGGCTCCAAGTAGTACGGTTGTCTCCCACCTGGTCTAGTTGGCGCTCCCGTCGGCTCGATCAGGGCGCCGGCTGTTGGCAAAGAGATGAACCATGGCGTGGTCGATTGCGGCGCCGACTGGTGGCGAAGATTTGTACTTTAGGCTGGGCAAGGATCCGCCACACTCCTCTAGATTTAAAATGTCGGTTCCTAGAAACACGGTTTGAATTTGGATTGTATCCTCTCCCCTCTCACGATTCACACTGGCCACTTGTGAATGACAGGGAGTCAGTGGCAAATGGTCTTTAGTTGGCAAGGTAAGGAACTAATAATAATAACTAGACGACCCGTGCGAAAATTTCGCTAGTAAAACACGATGAATAGTGAAGTTGAAAGCTTGTATTATAATGATAAGTAGAACCGCACTTCTGTAGAAAATATTCATTTGTTTAGTAAAATAGGTGCACTTCAAAACATATTACGAAACAGTTAGGAACATTTAAAAATACACTATACGTACGACAAAATGTAACTGACCTTAACACATTACAACCAACCTGAACAAAATACACACAGCATATCAACATCTTTGTGATATGTGTTGCTGTGCAAATAAAATGTTTACATTGGAACTTTATAGCAAATTAAAAATGTTTCCGCAACAGAAAAAAATATCCGAAAAGCTACTTATTGTATAAAAACAGTTTATTGACATCTCTGCGATATCCGCTGCTGCAATCTAGGAACTTGGCTGTCTCATTTGAGTGACCAATTAAGTATCAAATTCCAAAATATTGTATCTTAATTTATGATTTTACCTAATTAGAGACCTTAATCTTTAAAACGATATGTCATTTATTGATTTCGGTTAGGTATCGAAAGATATGAATGGCTCGTAAAAAAAAAAAAAAAAAAAAAAAAAAAAAAAAAAAAAAAAAAAAAAAAAAAAATTGTAGAAATAATATTGATACGTTTTCCCTTTAAGGGTCAAATTCGAAAAAAATAGTTTTATAATATATGGTGTGACCAAAGCGGACACCCTGGTCTTTTAAATGATACCACATTTATCGATTTCGGTTAGGCAAGACAAAAAAAAAAGTTTTAGAAATTTTGATATTTTTGCCCCTTATGGGCTGAATTTGAGAAAGTTCTTTCATAAAATATTATGTGACCAAATCGGATACTTTAATATTTTAAACCTCATTTATCGATTTCGGTTAGGTATCAAGGGAGATAAATGGTTCGTGACAGAAAAATGCGTTGTAGATATATTAATACTTTTGCCCTTTAAAGGTTGAATTTTGAAAAATTCCTTTCTTAAGATATGGTGTAACCAACCAAAGACCTTAGTGTTTAAAATGATACCTCATGTCAATTTTGTTTAACTATCAAGGGAGATAAATGACTCGAGACACAAAAAATGCATTTTAGAAATACTGATATTTTTGCCTTTTAAAGGTTAAATTCAGAAAAAAATCAATTTTTAAAACATTATGTGACCACAGCAGAGACCTTAATCTTTAGAATGATGCCTCATTTATCTCTTTCAGAAATATATTAATGGAGATAAATGGCTCTTGACACAAAAATACTTTGAAGAACCATTGATACTTTTTCCCTTTAAGGGTTGAATTCCAAAAAAATTCTTTCTTAATAAATAATTTCAACAAAGCTGAGATATTAATCTTTATAATAATACTTCATTTATTGATTTCGGTTAAATATCCACAAGATAAATGGCTCAAGACAAAAAAAAAAAAAAGTATTTTAGGAATAGTAACATATTTGCCCTTTAAGGATCGAATGGCAAATAATTCCGTTCTTAAAACATAATTTGAGCACAGCGGAGACCTTGATCTTTAATTCGATACCTCATTTATCTATATTGGTATATATAAAGGGAGATAAATGGCTCGTGACACCCATTGACACTTTTTACTTGAATTCCAAAAATAATCTGTCTTAATATTTGACGTCACCAAAGCTGAGAAATTGCTCTTCATAATCCTTCTTCATTTATCGATTTCATTCAGATATCCAGGGAGATAAATGGCTCCAGACACAAAAAATGCATTTTAGAAACATTGAAACTTTTGCCCTTTAAGGGTAGAATTATATATAAAAAAAAATCCTTTCTTAAAATATCAGTAACCAAAGTGGAGACCATAAGCTTTAAAATGACGCCTCATTCATTGATTTTGGACAAGTATGAAGGGAGATAATGACTTGTGACAAAAAAACGCCTTATAGAAATAATATATATGACAATAATAACAGCAGATGTTGCAACCAACCATCTGATTTGCTCTACACCAGTGGTTCCAAATTAGTGGTACGCTTACCTCCAGGGGTAAGTTAGGTTGCTCCAGAGGTTACATGTAGTAATCTTTTGGGCAACGTAATCACTAAGTTAATAGAAGAAAGAAACAAACACAAAAGAAAAAACAAAAAACCAACTATAACACAAACACTACTTTTACCAAAACATATCTACTATATAATTTCGTAAGGTCACCCACTCACGTCGATAGTTATTGGCTGGAAAATGGTGAAGTCATGGGCCAGCCTTCGCTTGCAAAACAGCGACCAGAGATACCATTACAAGAAATTCGAGGTTATGTCCACAAATTAATACCTAAGCACCAAATTAAGTATAATTTTAATAGATTTTTATAGTTAAAAAAAACATACGAATAAACTTTACTGTTAAAAAAACACGGAACTACTTTCCAGTAAGATGTCGACTTTATGACCAACGTTTATACACGTGCTAGCTATTAAATGAGCGCTATGATTACATTTTTATAAAGATTTAAAGGATATTGACTATATAAATGCGATGTGAAACACATTAATTCACTTGATTTTTGTCTTTAGACGCAGCATTTGGTATTTAAAACACGTGAATAAAATATTTTCTTCTTCTTCTTATTTCAAGAAAAGACAACGATATTCTTGCCGTTAATGAACAGCAAGCAGAGATTTTAGAATATGCAGTGTTTAATACCTAAGCATCTGCTATGAAATTAATTAACATAATACATTCATTAATTTTGCTTTTCGTAGCAGTTTATAAGTAATAAATATAGGTAGATTTAAAAAAATGTGGGACTGCTTTCCAGTAACATGTCGACTTGAAGAAACTTAAATTACTCATGATCTCTGCAATAACAGCGAACGTGTTAGCTATGAAATAAGCAAGCATTAAGCTTAGCTTTTGATAAACATTTAAAACATTGAGGATATGACTACATATTCGTGATGTGAAACCTTTAATTCAGTTAAATTTATAGCTTCTTAGCTACAGTATTTAGTATTAACAACACCAGTGGCGTAGCTAGGTCAACAAGGGCCCCGGTGCAAGAAATTTATTTTGGGCCCTCAGGCCAGACGGGCGACCTTTTTTTGGTTTGTGTGCTGGTAGGGGCCCCCTGAACTTAGGATGGGGGCCCTTGAATTATTCTTTAGGGGCCCATAAGCAGAGGCTGGGGCCCCCCTGAGCAGCGAGGGCCCTTAGTGAGGTGCTCCTGTGTTCTCAGGGGACCCTTAGAAGACGGTAGAGCTAAAAAAAAAAGTCCCCTAGAGGTGCGTTTAGGGGCCCCTTGAGGTATGCTTGGGGGCCCCCTGAGCGTGTGGTCCCCAGTGCACTGCACCACCTAGCCCCATAGTAACTACGCCCCTGAACAACACACAAATATAATATTTTCTTATTTGAAGAAAATAAGGAAATACTTTATTTAACCAATTTAAAACATAAAAAGCAGCTTCTAATTATTTATCGTAATTTAACAACTATATTCTTGCCATTGGAATAATCATTAGTTACATTTCTTATCAAAAAAAAATATTGAAAACCTTATGGCTGAAAAAAAACGTGGAACTACTTTCCAATAATATGTTGACTTTAAGAAACTTAAATTATTCATGTTTTAGGTCATTTAACATGGAAAACAGACTTAACGTATGTGACTCGAACAAGTATTTTGTCAATTCATTTTTCCGGCGTTGCTCAAGTATTAAATATCATTAATAACCTGTGATCTGTAGTAAAATCTGTGGACTGAGTTTACATTATACTATAATTGCTGATTTCATTAATGTTCTTTCTTCGTGTATACTATACGCCGGTTATTAATTTATTTCGGTTATTAAATTATTTAAAGAGGATATGGGGTTAGGCTGCACATATAAACAATATCGTAGTTTACGATATGGAAGACGAAACTCTTATTCATGCATTTAATATAACCAATAACACATATACAGATTTACATTACATTACATTGAAATATCATAACAATACGACTGTTAATATTACTTTCGGCTTCTGTATTGGCGGCAATGTCGTCTCTGTGTTTTTGTATGCCTCGCCAACGGTGTACTCTCTGGTTGTTTTATCGTTGCCACAGTTACTCGTCAGCGTGCATCGTTACTACTGCGTTAGCAACCGCCGCGACAACTGTTAAGGCCACGATGTGTTTCCGCCACACCAGCCCCCCACGGAGTTGTTGAGGCTACGGCTGAAGATGTTTGGGAACTTTACCCGGCGATCGGATCTTGTGGTTCTCGGGTTGTCCGGCGTATCGTGATCTGTTGTTGTCTTTGCTTTGTTTATTGATGTACTAGGTAGTTTTGTCACAGCACTACGTTCGATATTAGGACAATCGTCATTGAGGAGAAAGGCAGGTTTCACTCTTTCTATGCTGACACGTACTGGTTTATCTTTGTTCAAAACAGTTAAAGTTCTATCCTGGCGATCTAATAGCGGTGTGGGCCAGTATATGGTGGCTGCAGGGCACCACGTACCGAATCATCCCGAATATACACGTGAGTGCACGTTTCAAGGTCCTTGAAAACAAAGGTCGTACTGTGACCATGTCTGGTGGCTGGTGTTGGACCTAGTCTGTGCATTTGTTGACGTAGTTTGTCCATGAAGTCGGATGTATCTTCCATACGTTCTTCCGTCGCGGTGCACAGTAATTCAGCCGGGATGCGTAGTGGTTCACCGTACACAAGTTCGGCAGAAGAGGTGCCGAGGTCTCTGTAGGCACTACGAATACCGAGAAGAACGATGGGAAGGGCTTCCAGCCAGGACATACCGGGATGGCACATAATAACTGCTTTGAGTTGACGATGGAATCTCTCCACCATGCCATTTGAGCAGGGGTACCAGCCAGTGGTGCGGGTTCTTAGCGTTCCAGTCAAGAGCTCCAGGTTCCGGAGCAGTACAGATTCTAACTGCCTGCCTTGGTCGGTGGTAATACGTAGAGGTGATCCAAATCGTGAAATCCAGCATGCTACGAATGCGTTGGCAACGTCCTCTGCAGTGATGCGTTCTAAAGGCCAGATCTCTGGCAGCGAGTAAATCTATCGATGGCTGTTAGGCAATAACGATAGTTTCCTGACTCTGGAAGTGGTCCGATTATGTCCAAATGAACATGTTGAAACGGGGCAGATGGCACTGTAAAGTTTCCGACTGGTGCGTTTGTGTGACGCGTAACTTTGGCGCGCTGACAATCGTGGCAGGCTTGTACCCATGCGTGGCAATCTTTCGCCATGTTAGGCCAGACGAAACATTCTGATACCAAACGAGTGGTAGCTCTGGCGCCGGGATGACTCAGGCCGTGAACAGAGGAAAAAGCTGCTTTTCGGAATGATGTGGTAATAAAGGGCCTGGGTTTTCCGGTTGAGGTGTCACAGAAGAGGATAGTGGTACTGCCAGGTACTGGGACGTGCTCCAAGCGAAGTGATGTTTCGCTATTGAGAAAGAACGGATTTCCGGATCGTCGTTCTGAGAGTCAGCCAGAGTGGAAAAGTTCAAGTTTCTGTCTGCGATTCCGTCGACCCGGGACAGTGCGTCTGCGACTACATTGGAGGAACCTTCAATGTGTTCAATATTGGTGGTGAACTGCGCAATGAACGATAATTAATTCAGTTGCACAGACGGGAGCTTGTCACGGCGTTGTTGAAACGCGTACGTAAGTGGCTTGTGATCGGTGTAAATTGTAACCTGATGGGCTTTCAAGATGTGCCGAAAGTGTTGGACGGCTTCGTAGATAGCGAGTAACTCGCGATAGTACACTGGCCATTCTGATTGCTTTGGTGAAAGCTTCTTAGAAAAGAAGGCTAAAGGCTGCCACGTAGCATTTACGTGCTGTTGTAGACAAGCCCCTACAGCTGTGTTGGAAGCATCAGTAAACAATCCTAGAGGTGCGGTTGAGATCAGGATGAAACTAGTAGCGTCCGATTTGGCAAGGCTGGCTTTGCAGGGCATTGGACGTGCTTTCCAGGTTCGGATTCCAAGGTACAGGTTGAGAGCCTCGTAGGTTGGATACTGCAGAGGTGGAGAGAAGCCTGGTATTCTGTGTGCTGAAGGTAGGAAACGGCGGTAAAAGTTCACATTCCCAAAAAGCGCCTGAGTTCACGGACTGTCTGTGGAAAGGGGGAAGTATTGCAGGGCGCTGATCCGATCTGGTAGTGGTCGAGTGCCAGCGGGCAGAGACTTCCTATCCCAAGAAGGTAACACTTGGAAAGGCTAAAAACACTCTTACAGGCGTTAACGAGAATCCCAATAAGATGAACGCCTTTGGAAAAGTGATCGCAGATGGCGCTCGTGTTCTTCAGGGCCCATAGAGAATATCGATATCTCGTCTACATAGGCGACAGTGACGTCTACATAGGCGAAGGTGAAGTCTAAGCCAGATAGGACTTCATCAATGAAACGCTGAAAGGTTTGACCGGCATTCCGCATCCCGAAAGACATAAAACTGAAACTCAAAAAGTTTCAAACGTTGTAATAATTGCTATCTTTGGAATGTCGTCCGGGTTCACAGGAACCTGAGTTTAGGCTTTGACTAGATCGACGACTGAGGAGATAGTGCATCCACGCAACTGGTGGCTGAAATCGGTGGAGATGGTGAGATGGATACCTATCTGGAATTGTCCGTGCATTGAGAGCTCGATAGTCTCCACAGGGACGCCAACCCTTGTCTTTCTTTGGGACCAGGTGAAGAGGCGAGGACCACGGTCCCTCTGAGCGGCCCGCTGTGCCCTCCATTAACAATTGCTTCGAACTTTCTTAGCAATCTGAAGACGGTCTGGAGCGAGGCGACGAGCACAGACAAGAGACAGGTGGTCCAGGTGTTGTACGAATGAAATGTATGGTAGAGTGCTTTATTTCTCTCAGCATTCCAGGTGCAAGCAAGATGTAATTATTAGTGACTAAAAATAGGGTTAGTGATTGTTTGATTCTGCACTAATTTATTTGCAGAGAAACTATGTAGTGAGAGTATTTATTGTGTATCAGCCGTGAGAGGTAACGCCAGGAATATTCAGCACCGGGCGTGTGAAACAGCGCGGGCCGCTCCGTCCTCAGGGAATAATCACTTAGCACAGGTAGCCGGCCTCAGCGCGGCAGGTAGACGATCCGTCGTCAGCAGTCAAAGGGTTAAGTGTCTTAAAAACTGGATGGTTTTCGGTCACCAAGCTCTTCCTCCATTAACAGCTGGCGAACTCGTTGCTCTTCTGATGCAGAGAGGCGACGAATTACTCGTTACGCAAGTGTTCATATGCATTTTCAGGAGGTGGATTAATTATAATATCTTCCACTTCGGCCGCATAGCGGCTGTCCAGCTTGTGAAATTATATAGGCGTACTTCGTCAAATCTTGCGTAATGCCCGCGATGCCAAATTGTGCTTCTGCCTGTGCAAACCACAGTGCCGGTTTGACCGGCCAGAAAACTGCCAATTTCACGGCAAGACAGTTAACAGATGCGCCGACCTGCGAGACTGTAGATTGCGGGGGTTGCTGTTGAAGCCTTTGCTGTCACAGAATGTGATTTTGCTCCTGTAGCTGGCGAAGATGTTATTCAAGTTCGTCCATTGATCAAAAGAGTTCGGATTTTTCGTCGTCGGGGTCACCAATTATGGGGTTACGTTGCCCATATAAACAATATCGTAGTTTACGATATGGAAGACTTAACTCTTATCCATGTATTTAATATAACCAATAATCACATATACATTACATTGAAATATCATAACAATGCGACTGTTAATATTATTTTCGGCTTCTATATTGGCGGCAATGTCGTCTCTGTGATTTGTACCATGGAGGAAGGAATAATATGGAGACGACGCAAGAGACCTTTACCACGCATGGGAGTGAAGCAGGCCGGCGGAGGAGTGGGGGGGCATGGCCGGAGTGGTGGGGGCTTGACCGCTTCCCAACAAACACGGGGAATATGTACAAACACCTCAAGGGGACTCTAGGATAAACGTGACGCCGCAATCTGGTGATGGATTATTATGTAACTCGATGAGACAAATAAAAAATGAAGAATAAAATTTTTTGATATCCTGCTTAGTTTTCGAGATATTCTGTCTCAAATGTGAAATGGTTTTGGTTGAAATTCAGAAGAAAAAATTATTCAAAGTCAAATTTTATGATGAATTTTTATTTAAAACGACGAGACAAATAAAAAATAAAGAGTAAAATTTTTCGATATTTCACCTAGTTCTCGAGGTATACTGTCTCAAAAGTGAGGTGTCTTGAGTTGAAATGCAGAAGAAAAATTTCGCAAAAGTCAAATTTAATGATGGATTCTTATGTAACACGACGAAAAAACTCGATAATAAGGAATAAATGTTTTCGATATCTTGCTTAGTTTGGGGGATATACAACATCCAAATTGAGGGGTTTAGGTTTGGATGCAGGCTGGACCAAAAATTAATTCTGTCAAAGCCACAATGATTACATGGTTGACATGCAGAATGGATATTTCAGTTTTATTACTACCTACTTGTGGTTAGTCTGAAATGTGTCCTAGACCAGAAAAAAGTAAGAGGACCCACTCTAGGGATGAGCAACCCAGACATTTTGTAGGCTGGTACCAGAAATAAAATGTTTCCGCATAATTTATAGTTAGTATAAAGTGTATCAACAAAAAGTAAAGAGTGATACTTTACTATAATGTATGGTTGGCATCATGCGGTGTTCTTTTAAGTAACTTCAAGCAAGTGTGCTCCAATCATAAATGCGATGATGAGTCACTGTCTGAACAAGCCTATACTTTTTTCAACAAAATAACTTATCACGCTAGAAGAACTCTACTTCAACTTCTGTTTAAAAGGGCAGAGGCTTTATTATTACCTTTAAAAATAAAAGAGCCGTTTCACAATTGTTGCTATTACAGGAATGTACAAGTAACTTTATGACACAGAATTTGATTCATTATTTTCCTTTACTTCACATTATTAATAATGAATTAACATGTGGTTAAAGGTAGGGACCGTGCACAAACTACACGGCCTGGTCCGGGGGGGGGGGGTGCTGGAAGGCTACGTTGAGCTATGTAGGGAGAGGGGGGGGGGATTCCAAGCCAGGGCCACGTAGCTATCCTTTCATAAAATTTGTCACAGTTAAAATGAGGAATGGAATTCACAACAGCATGTGAATATTTATTGGTTTAATTCTAGATGGCGATACCGCTATAGCACCCTTTCTGCCGCACGCAGCTATCAAAGAATTATCCGTACCACTTTTATGACATTTTTCTTCTGGTCCAGGCTGTATTTCAACCTAACCTCAACTGCTAGGAATAATTAAAAAAAAAGCTAGATCCCTGTACTGGTAGTAGGCCTAAAGTAGTTGTAGCAGTATCATGATCTAGAATTAAACCTATTTATTTCCCTCAGCTAATTATCTCCTTATGTAATTTATAATAGTCTGACAAGAGAAAACAGTGCAAAATGTCTTCTGGAATCAAAAGGGGGAAAAAAAACCTACTTGCTGGGTGAGGGGGGGGGGAAGGGGGGTGGAGGCAAAAGCCAAGTTGGTCTACTTGGGGAGGGATAGTGGTTCACAGGAGGCCAAATTGGAGCTATGTGGTTTATGCACGCTCTCTTATGTATGTATCTCAATTGATGCTATCTATAAACATTAGAAATTAAGGAAAAAAAGTCTGTTAAAAATTATTTTAATAGAATTTTATTTGCCAAAACATCTACAGCCACAAAAAAAGACTAAGGGTATTATTATTTTATTTAATTTCAATGGAGCACACGCTCCATAATATCCAAGTGTAATTAGGAAACAGTGATACAAGATTGATTGAAACAGAAAGTTATATATGTAATTTGAAAGTGTCACCATATGGCAAGATAATACTTGACAGCAGTAGGAGCACTGGATTCTTAGGTTTTCTGATTCATGTTTGAAGTATTTCTTTAATTCCTTAGTTATTGATCAAAAAATCTTAAAATATATATTAGCATATAAATTTAGTCAGGATCACTTTGAAATATTTTTACAATGTATCAGATCTTTGGGGGGTGGAGGGGGGGAGGAATTCAAACAATCCCACTGCCCATACACTTTAAAGCAGCTTATATAAAAAAACTACTCTTGAAATGTGAAGTGAAATATGCAAACACTGGTAATTGTATACTCCTGGAAAAATTGTTAATCATGCTCCAGAACATATTATAAATTTTACATCAAGACATCATCGAATTATTGAAGAGGAAAAAGAATTACAGTTTCCTCCCAAGTCCGACCACGAATGTGACGAAAGAAATCGTAATAGTAAATTCACTGAATCACGAAGTAAAACACGCCCCTTTAAATCTCATTTTAAACACTCGTTAAAAAATAATGCTAGTCTATTATGTGCAAAATAGCAAGTTTGCTGATTTTCTACACTACACCAAGAAAAATTTGAGAACAAAGTCATCCCATTGAGAGCTATGACTAAATATTTATAGACGTGCTGCAAAGTTTGCGGTGTCTACCAGCTCACTTCAACAACGATAATTACAATTCAACTTACTTATGAAATGATATTCCAGGTTCATTCCTGTCTGGCCTATTTGTGCAACCGTACGCAACACAAGCTGGCATTTTTAAACACTTATACACAATACTAAATGAAATAATCACTGCATCTACCACAATGTGAACACCTTAATTGTTGGGAAGCGCCATATGGTCGCTGCCGGTGCTGCCACCATGCGGGAGAGTTTAGTGCTTGCTTCACCGATTTAAGCTCACTTCTCCTCCATATAATTCCTTCCTCCATAATTTGTACGCCTCGCCAACGGTGTACTCTCTCTGGTTGTTTTTATCGTTGCCACGGTTACTCGTCAGCGAGCATCGTTGCTACTGCGTTAGCACTAAGCAGTCATGGAGGAAGGAAATATATGGAGACGACGCAAGAGACCTGAACCATGCATTGAAGTGAAGCAGGGTGGAGCAGGAGTGGGGAGGGGGGGAGGGCATACAAACACGGGGAATATGTTCAAAAACCTCTAGGGGACTCTAGGATAAACGTGACGCCGCAATTTCGTGATGGATTATTATGTAACTCGATGAGACAAATAAAAAATGGAGAATAAATTTTTTTGATATCCTGCTTAGTTTTCGATATATTCTGTCTCAAATGTGAAATGGTTTTGGTTGAAATTCAGAAGAAAAAATTGGTCAAAGTCAAATTTGATGATGGATTCTTATTTAAAAAGACGAGACAAATGAAAAATAAAGAATAAAATTTTTCGATATCTCGCCTAGTTCTCGAGATATACTGTATCAAAAGTGAGGTGCCTTAAGTTACAATGGAGAAGTCAAATTTAATGATCGATTCTTATGTAACAGGACTAGACAAATCGAAAATAAAGAATAAGATTTGACGATATCTTGCTTAGTTTTCGGGATATACTGGGATTGGGTTGATATGTGGCCTGGACCAAAGATTAATTCTGCCAAAGCTACAATGAATTACATGCAGAATGGATATTTCAGTTTTTTTACTACCACTTGTGGTTAGGTTGAAATGCGGCCTAGACCAGAATAAAAATAGTTACCTTGTTAACAAACATCGTAAGCTTAATTAGGAATGACTGGAAGTAGTTTCCATCGCGATATACGTTTTGTCACTAACTTGGTTCTCATGAAATTACTAACAGTAATAGATAAATTCTTTGTCCCTTATGGAACAACAAAACCATTCTGGTACAGACTGCATTTAGACCTAACCACAATCTCCATTAAATTGCCGCTACAGAATCAAACTATGTAGACATACCCACACACGCGTATTTGAATCGCAAACTGTATTTGCTGTAACAACATCGTTTGCTTCATTAAGATTCCTAGATTGCATAGCATAATTTAACAAATTTAATTTCATTTTAGACTGTCAGTATAAACTGGAACGTGACGAAAGAAAGCGCAATACTAAATTCACTGAATCGCGATGTAAAACACACCTCTTTAAATCTCATTTTCAACACTCGTTAAAAAGTAATGTTAGTCTATTACGTGCAAAATAGAAAGGTATGCTGATTTTCTACACTACACCAACAAAAATTTGAGAACAGCCATCCTATTGAGAGCTATAATTAAATATTTATAGATAGGCACCCAAGTTTGTAAAACGTACCGCCCACTTCAACAACGATAATTAAAATTCAACTTACTTATGAAATGATATTCCAGGTTCTTTCCTCTCTTGCCTATTTGTGCAACCGTATGCAACACAAGATGGCATTATAAAACACTTATACACATCACAAAATGAAATAATCACAGCGTCTAACACAATGTGAACATCACATTTGTTTGGAATCGCAATATTGCCGCTGCCGCCACTGTGCGAGAGTTTAGAGCTTGTTTCACAGATTTAATGTCACTTCTACTCCATATATTTCCTTCCTCCATGTTAGCAGCCGCCGCAACAATGACGGAACTGCGCTGACAACTGTTAAGGCCACGATGTGTTTCCGCCACAAGGACATCAGACTTCAGATATGCCTCCTAAACGACCAACTACATCTCTCAAGGAATTTGCTATAACAAAAGACCAAGAAAGCAAAATACAACATGCAACCAACCGTACTGAAGAACAACGAAAACAGAAAAAAACAATATGACAAGTGGCGTCAAGATAATGTTAGTGAACAACAATGTCAGCAGAAAGCAGAATATGACAGGCAACCTTGAGAAAGTCTTGCTGAAAAACATCGTGAGCATGAAAATATATTGCAGGGACAAAACCAAAGGTGTAGGAAGAATAGGTATAAATAATGAAAAACCAATTCCAATCAAACTGTGGTAGTTTAACCGAGAAATGCCAATTCTGTGGTTCAATGAATTTTCCTAAAGAGAAACCTTCTGGCAATTTCACTCTCTGTTGTCACAAAGGAGAAGTAGTTTTGCTTGCCATTCGCTCATGCGATCTCATTAATCGATTACTGATAAACCACCATGAACATTCAAATTTTTTTTTTTAAAAACATAAGATCTTTTAATAGTTCCCTTGCTTTTGCATCAATGGGTGCAAACATAGCAGCTCCTCCAAGCTAAGGACCCTATTGCTTTCGAATACATGGTCAACTACATCCAGCTTCTGGAGACATTAGAAAATATGCTCAATTATATTCTGGATCCCGATGAAGCTGCTGAGGAGAAAATGGCTTCATTGGAAAATGCTTCATACCACTCATCTTTAATAAAGGAACTAGAAGAATTTATGAGATTGAACAAAACGTTAAGCAACATGGGTTATATAACATGTTATCGTTTAGTAACACACAGGAAACACATCATATAGTCAGGCCGCATCTGTCGGCACAAATCTTTCTTTATGCATCTAACACCTTTCACATTAAATAGACATTCTTCAAATTTAGCAAAGTAAACTTTTGAAGTCAAATAAAACTGTATTTCAGCCAGTTCCAGTAAGGAGACCTCGACGTTTGAAACAATTACACGAAAGCGCGATCCTCTTGTCCACGTTTAATACATCTATTATTATACTTCTGAGTTCTTTAGACCCAATACATTTTATTCATTCTGATGGTGAAACACGGGTCAAGTTCGTGTTTGGCCAGGTCAGGTAAACCTATCATAACCTTTGACCCTAAAAACTAGAACTATTCTAGACCCGTACCGATACGCAAAAAACGGTCTCGGGCTTACACTACTTACTATAATAAAATTGTGTGTGTGTGTGTGTGTGTGTGTGTGTGAGAGAGAGAGAGAGAGAGAGCTTGGTAGTGAACACAAGACACTATTATTACATACTGAATTACGCTGGCTGTCCAGGGGAAGAGTTGTTTCAATATTTGAGTTTTGACATGAAACGGAGTTGTTCTTGGTCGAACAAGGACATCATGAGTACAAACAAATGGTGACTGACCCTTTACGGCTGCATAAATTGGATCACTTGTCAGATATTTTCATCAGATAAAATGAGCTGAATTTAGGACTCAAGGCTAGGATACAGCCATATTTACTATGCAGAAGATAGTTGAATAAACTAGTCTCTTTGATTGAAAAATGTAAATATGATCAGTTTCTGAATATGATCTTGATCAACTCTCAATGAAAATATAAAATCAGCAATTAAATGAGACTAGCAAAATCCGTTAACACAATTATCCAGCTTTTTTCCAGAAATATAATGACAAAGGAACTGGATAAAAAAACTTTTTGCAAACCATTCCACTGACCATCCTATTCATCTTTGTCCAAGGAACCAATACACATTTCATCAAACTAAAGACTGAAGAGTCTTTCTGGAGAGACTTTCTGTTTTTTTTTAATGATCTTGAAGTTAAGCTCTTTCTCTAAGTGGTACTTGGGAAAAACTAATTGGAAACCACAGCTCTACCCAAACACTTTCAGGTGAAACTGTATACAGTGCAGTTATTGCAAAAGCTGAAGCCCCAGGATATTGATGTACATTTGCAGCTGGTACAGATTTTCAAAATATGCTGCAGGAGAAAGGTTGAGCAGTTTTATCAGGCTGTTCATGATCACCTCAAAGCTTAACCTACAGATTGTTGAATTCAACAAGCTTCTCGAGATAATTCACCTCTTATTCATTGACCTCTCTGATAACCTGACTTAACACCATCTGAAATTTTCTTATGTGGTTACATTAAAGGTCATGTGTTTGTCCTTCTTTTTCCACGTAACTTAACGCATGAGTGCAGTCACTGGTATTGACTGAGGTGTTGGAATGTGTAAGGCAGAAACTTTAATAAAGGATAGATAATTCTCAAGTCACTAATGGAACACATAATGAGCACCTGCAAGGTACATCAGAAACTTGGAGAGATTCTATAGCTGTAATGGTTTCTGTTGTATCCATCACAGCTACTGCTCAACAGATACCTGAAATCCCAGAGACTCATGAATCCCCCTGAATTATCCAAAACAGTAACTGTTGATGAATCTGTAATCACAAGACAATCTGCTAAGTCACAGATATCCGTATTCTACAAATTAAGATTTTTTTTTTCTTCTAAAATTGATTTTTATGATTTACAGTAGACATGGCATTTTTAAAATAATTTGAAGTACAATTTCTGTGATGGTGTTTGAATATCCTATTAGAGGACATCCATAAATTAGTCATATGTTGAAAGGGAAGAATGGTGTGACTATGAGGGGGGGAGGGGATGAGGGAGGAGCCTCGAGTCATCAGCTTTGTGACGACACATACATAGTTTGTATCACTTTTTGACACGTGGCGGCTGAGCGAGTTCCTGCTCGCTGTACTTGTTGCATGTTGGCCGCCTATGACATACTCTGAATGGCCAATACCACCTTTGACATACGCAAAATGCCAATACAGCCATTGAGGCTTTGACAAAATATGACTTCCTCATACTTATTTAAATGATCATGTGGCATCTGCGGTCTATATGTTTCATCATACAAAGCCACTAAACAACACAAGCAATCACATGAGAGGCAACAAGAGGTTTTGCCCATCACGAAGATTTGTACTCAAAGGATTCAAACTAGATGTGACAGGGAAGTTCTCGGTTTGATAAATGATGATAATGCTATCTGATTGGATAGAGAAAATATTGACACATTGAATGTTCATACGTTACCCAAATTGAGTGACTGCTATAAATAATATAAAGAATGGGTTCAAAGTCCATGAACACAAGATTATTAAATTTTGTATCATTCATTTGATTTGTTACATTTTGTCAATTTTTGTAAAATGTTTGATTTATTGTTGATTTTATGAAAAAATATTTTGATTAGAAATATATAAATAATTTTGGGAGCACTTTTTTAATTCAATAATTTCTAAATTTGCATTACATGTGACGTCATACCAGGGTAGGGCAGTCACACAAATATTACTACCTGTGACAAGGAGGGGAGAGTGCCTCCAAAAACCATGAAATTCATGTGACCTAATTTATGGATGGCCCTGTAACATAACAAGCATCTGCGCCATGTAATATCTGTAGCAGACGCCATCTGTTAATAATATATCATCTTTGAGTAGCAGGGAGTCTGTCTTTGACCTCCGTCAGAGAAGGTCGCATGGAGTAACATTTTCGGTCGAACAGTTGAAAGTGTGGCGGACTTGAAAAAGGGCATTATGTAGACATGTAACAAGTGAAACCTATGATTTGAAATAGAGTGTTTCTTTAAGTGACTGCATGGTGTTAAAAGAATGTTAATGAGTGTGGAGGATTTTGTTGGTATTTGAAACTCTTGTATCCCACGAACTTGTGATCTTCGGAGAAGTTCAATTCCTTATCTTAGTTATTAATTTGGTGGTGGTATTTTCCGTCGGGCTGTAGTAGCAGAATTTAATGACTAGAATAAAGTTTTGTGTGTAGAAGTTGCTCATAAGCTGTGGAACTATTTTCATTTCATTAACCCGGCGATAGAATAATACCTAAACCATGGCGACCGCGGCAAAAGAACCTTTTATTTAATTAATGAGCATGTATATGTTCGATAAGTGACTGAATAATTTAAAATCAGTATTCGACAGCTAGCCGTCATAGAGACAGTTAGCCTACACCCCTCATAAGTGTTATGCAAGGATGTTTACAGTGAGATCAAAAGTTGCTTACAATGAACTGTTAGGAATAAGAGTAACAAAGTGTTGGTTAAAAAAGAAGAAGGTTTCAGTTTAAACAAATAATTTTGGAGATAACAATCTTATTAAATACACTGTATTTACAGAAATATATTAGCTAAATCACTGGTAATATACAAACTAAAATTAATTTGTAGAAACAATAAATTTTTAGCTACATACATCAGATAATAATTTTCACATATTTACAAATTGTTAAGTTTTCCAGGATAATTATAAAAAAGAGGAATAAAACATAGCTGCATAGAGAACTATGTTAACTGAAAAAATTGCTTGGCTGTTGTGATTTTACAATTTCATAAAATGGATAGATAGAAATTATGAAATGGCAAGAAAAAACTTAAAGACATCTGCGAAACAATTCAAATGGATAAAATGATTAGGTTAGTAATCTGAAAACTTGAAGACAAAATACTGAAAACAACTGCTATTACACATAGTGAAAGAGCTCTTTGCAGATATGTACAGAAATGAGACAATCCCAAGGCTCATTGTAAAAAATACCACAGTTTGTCTGAAGATAATGGATGAGCAGGTACACTAAAAATCTTAAATATTTTTGTCCCAAAAAAATCAATTTTCTTACCATAGCCACAATGCTATAATAACAAATCAGAATTCAAAATAATAAGCACTCTACTGAAATGCATTGAAAGGAGTATACAGAAACAGTGCACGGAAACAGATTAGGCTAACCAGGATAACTAAGGAAAATGGCTAGCAATTGTGTCACTATGATATCAGAAATGTTAAGTATTTACTAGCCGCCAATAATACTTAAGCTATGGTATTTTCGCTTCTTTACGAGCAGCCTTTGATAAATTAAAAAACAAAAAAATCTGTTAGAACTGGATTTCTGCATACAGAAAAAGAAGTAATGCCGAATCTAATTAACCACAGCATAGCTGGAATGTTTAGTTAGTAGGCTTTACATATTACCATCAGTAACTAACCAGGCCAGAAGAAGTAGCTTTTCTTTTCTCTGTCAATTTTAATGTTTCACATCAATCACTTTTGTGTTCCCACATAAAGTTTTTTGGGGATGCAATGTACCTAAAATTATGGAACTGGTTTGACAATAAGCCTACAACCATTCTTCTAAAGTAAAACAAACTTTAAGCACATATATTTACTGTTACTACACTGAGGTGACAAAAGTCATGGGATACCCTGCTGATAGTGTGTCAGTCCTCCGTTTGCCCAGCGAAGTGCAGCAACACGATATGTCATGGACTCCACGAGTCGTTAGAAGTCCTCTGGAGAAATATTGAGCCATGCAGCCTCTATAGATGTCACAATTCCGAAAGTGTTGGCGGTGGAGGATTTTGTGCACGAACTGATCTCTCGATTATGTCCCATAAATGTTCGATGGGATTCATGTCGGGCGATCGTGGAGGCGAAATCATCCGCTGGAATTGTCCCGAATGTTCTTCAAACCAATCGCGAACAGTTATGGCCGGGTGACATGGTGCATTGTCATTATGTAAAATTACACCATTGTTTGGGTACATGAAGTCCATGAATGCCAGGTAAACACAGCCCACACCATTATGGAGCCAGCACCAGCTTGCACAGTGCCTTGTTGACAACTTGGGTCCATGGCTTCATGGGGTCTGTGCCACAAGGGTACCCTTTCACCAGCTCTTACCAATCAAAATCGTGAATCATCTGACCAAGCCTCTTTTTTCCAGTCATCTACGGTCCAACTGATACGATCATGAACCCAGGAGCGCCGCTGTTTGCGATATCGTGCTGTTAGTAATGGCACCCGAGTCGGTCTTTTGCTGCCATAGCCCAATAAAACCAAATTTCACCAGACTGTCCTAACGGACACGCCCGTCGAATGTCCCACATTCATTCCTGCGGTTAGTTCATGCAGTGTTGCTTGTCTGTTCACAATGACAAGTCTTCGCAGACGTCGCTGGTCGCGCTCATTAAGTGTCGGCGGTCGACCACTGCGTTATCCATGATGGGAGGTTATGCCTCAATTTAGGTATTCTCGGCACGCTCTTGATACTGTGGATCTCGGAATGTTGAATTCCGTACCGATTTCCGAAATGGAATGTCCCATTTGTCTAGCTCCAACTAGCATACAGCGTTCGAAATCCTTTAATTCTCGTCGTGTGGCCATAATCACATAATCAACCTTCTCACACGAAGCATTTGACCACAAATGAAAGTCCTGCCCAGACACCGACCATTTATAAAATTTGTAAGTGACACTAATGCCATCTGTATATTTGCATTTTGCTATCCAATGACTTTTGTCACCTCAGTGTAAATCACTAGTTGTACCCTGCCTGCAACATAGACGAAATTGTGAAATTTCAATGTTATTTTCTGCATTAAGAATGGTAGCTTACAGCAATTTATCATAAAAATATTTCTCATTGATATTTTACACTATAATCACAACGCCTTTCTTTATTAATTTTTAATGTATATATACACCAAACACATTTCTATTTGCATTCTCTCTCTCTCTCTCTCTCTCTCTCTCTCTCTCTCTCACACACACACACAAAGTATTAATCTTTACTTGAATTTTACATAAGCTGAATATTACATGGCAACGTAAAAATTAAATCTGTGAACAAACAAGAAATATATGTCTAGAAATAATTTTTTCACCATATGTGAGTTAAAGTTAAAAGGTTAACATTTTAATCATATCATAAATAATAAACCATTCAAACTACTAAAACCATGTCCTTGAAACAAGTTATATATTACTTAGGAATGTGTTCATTATCAAAAAATAATACATCCGATCAAATTAACAGATAAAAATTAATTTACATTTTTTTAAAAATGGCTACAACTTTAACAGTCCTTTTACAAACTGCTCAACTGCAAAACGTCGTTACTCCAGTCAGACCTATCATCAGAAACAAACAGTTGTCAGATGGTACACAAACTCAGTTTCACAATGCTGCAACAAATCTATACATCAAAACATATTTTGGGTAGAATCATCCACATTTCATTTTAATTATTCACGAATATCAATATCTGGTTTAAATTGGTACACTATTCCATCTACATGTGACAGTACTATTAATAACACAAATATATACCAATATGTTCACTATTACATTGTCAATCAATACATAAATAACACAGCATCAAAAAGTTAAATAACATACCAATCAATAAGGCCTTTCAATATTTTCCTGAATAACCTGTGTACACTTTTCTTTGTACATGTGTGTATACATATAAATTGTTATGTTACGTACAAGTATTGTAATCTGCACCTTGTTCCAAAGTATATGAGATGAAAAAATGCTGCTGCTATGCCATTAGTAGCCAACAAACAAAAAGAATTGCAACCCAAAGAAAGACTTTAGAAAGGAATTGCTCCTCTTCAAACTGTGCCGTACCTCGAGGAGCTAAAAAAGGAAACAATGAAATATGTGTTATTACAAGTATGATATCATGAGCTACTAAATAACTATCTAAATACAAAGTAAAAGCAGGAACAATATATAACAGATACAGTAATGACCATGTCAATACAGACAACTAGTTTCCAAGGTATATAATATGAATCTTACATTTCAAGCCAAAGCAAAAATTTAACTATTTGTTGTAGAAGAAGGAATAATTCAGTGCAGAACTAAAAGCAGTATTTCATTTATTTTACAGTGGCGGAGGATGCGCCCTGTGACAATTTCCAGTTTGTATTTCATCTTTGAGGGAAATTTCACAACTCACCTACTTTTGACCTTTATAAAATTCCTTCAGTGTTTCAATTAAACTTTATTCCAATTCCTGATTCCCTCATTTTCAAAAGAAAATTTTCCCAATCGTTATGCCTAAACTCAAGTCAGCTTAAGATCATGTTCTAATCCTAACTCTTCTACCAATATCCTTCTGAGCATCACCAGCTTTATACATTCCAAGCACTCTCTTCATCTGCCTTTTGTCTTCCGATTACTCCCAACCAGTCCTGTATCACATTAGTTACTGATGCCTTATATTACTCAGAAATCATTTTCATCATTCTGTAAGTTATAATTATCCTGCCCTCTGTGTGTTCAGGTAAGGTGTTCCTTACCACTTACGATCAATGATCCAATGCTTTCTTGAAATTTGTAGCTCTCTGCTACCATTTATCTATGGATTTTCTGATGTTGCATTGGACTTGTCCCACCTTGCCGGTTACTTCAATAAATGTCATTGCAACTAGTTCATCCAATCATTTCAAGACGTATACCCGAAAATCATTTAGCTAAGTTAGCAGTAAGATTGTTCACAGATCTCTATAAAACATAACAGTAGCTAACGGTAAGATGAGTCAAGATGTACCCACAAATAAACAGGGGTAAATGATCTGTTTCTTCGCTTGGCCCAGTTCTGCAGTAGTTTCCATATACAGATATAGTTTGCATTTCTTTTAAGTCCTTCCAGTATTTATTATTTATAACATGAGACCCGATTCAAGCAATGGTCTGACCAACATTTTATAACAGATTTCCCTCACTTCCTTATCCCCCCATCACACTCTTCAACAAATTAAGAATTTTTATACCTCTCAATTATAATTGCCCAGCTGAGTTTACTATCAGATATTATGGTAAGATGTTATAATAATGTCTCTTCCTACCCATCATCATGAAAGAAAAACTTTAATCTGCATACTTAATACTTAATTCCATGTTGATCTACCCTGCTAGATATCCTGTCCAGACCGATCTGTAGCTATACACAATTCACTTCCATTTTAATACCATTATATAACTGAATTGATAATGAATAATGTCAATCAACTGTTTATAGTTATACACATTCCACCTCTCATAAAGGAATCATCAGCAATGAAAATTTATACTCAAGTAGTGCCCCAGCACACCTGCAATGAAAACATATTATATGGCAATAGCTGCCAAACTAATAGGAAAAAGCTGATATTTTAATTGATAAAATTTTGACAAGTGTTTCCAAATGCAACTTGCTTTGTGGGAAAAATAAAAATGACCAGGTACAAAACATTCTAACATCAATAAAAATAGTAAGTAAGAACAATCAGCATACTGTTTAATTTTAGTACATAAATTTTCTTTTAAGAAAGATGTATGTATACCTTAGTATTATTTCTCAACACAAATTTGTTGCTGATGAGAAGTAAAATGCATACAAAAATAACCAATTAGAAAATATCTGTATTATTCATTAAAAATTCAAGTAATTTCACAACTGCAGAAAAAAATAACCTGTCAACAATATATCCTTCATTATATAAAAATATATTATCTTCAAACAACTTAACTTCAGACTATAAACCACCAACATGATCTTTCATTAGAATAATGAATAACAATGTGGCAGTCTCATTTTCATATCCACCTCTTTTAATACTCCTTTGTTAATTTAAACTTTTTGCTTCCTTGCTGTAAGGATTTCTTCTTCCCAACAAGTCAGCTTTTCTGTCAAGTGCTTTGAAGAACTATAATATTACACAATCATCTTAGCCCCCATCTTCAGTTTCATCTGAAATATCTTACAAATAACTCACTTAAAATAAGATAGGATAGGGAAAAATAAACAGATACCCATCACTTACCACAGCCCGCCACAAGGTAGGTCGGGATGTGACCACATCTTTCCCCCTGCCATATGTCTCACCTCTCACATGATTAAGACTCATGTCAAATTGTGCAATTTGTTAATATTTTTGTCTTTTTACGTGTTCCTCTCACCCTCCTGCCTTCATCTGTGGTAAGTGACGGGTATCTGTTTATTTTTCCCTATCCTATCTTATTTCCAGTGCCTCGCGACAGTTTCTTTGTTTCCATTATCCAAATAACTCACTTATTGAGATATTCATTTATATCATATCCTAACCCAATGTTAATGGTTTACAAATTAGTTTCTTTGTTTTCAAACATTTCTGATGTGGTAACACATCAAGAACATTATACCAAATTGTGTGAATACCTTCTTTTCCCTCAGATTTTCAAGATAGATGGATCATTCAATGGTTACCTTACACTCATAATATTGTAGAAAACGTTCACAGTTATACTCATAATATTATTTATAATCTTAAGCTTCTCACTTTGCAGCTACTGATTCCCTGTTTAGTTGTTTAAAGTGTTCCCTCCTGCTTTGCTGTCTCTTAACTTTGTCACATTCTCTTCTTATCAAATTCTTTAGCCTTATTTTACAGTATGTAGGTTCAATACTTATCTTTAATTTCTGTATGGGGATAAAAGACCCTTCCTCTATTTTTACTACTACTATTTTTACTGTCTCTACTTCCTCCCCACTGTACTGCTACTCTTCTTTGACCATGTCCACATTAGGAAACAAAGTATCCCAATTTCTGACACAAAATATACGAACTGAATCTACAAATTCTGAAAACTACTGGAAAACCCTAAAAATGATGGTAATACACCTGAAGACAAAAGTAGAAGATAAATTAAAAATCTAAAGGTTTTTCATTGCATTATTGGATCTTACAATCTGATTTAACAACCTTTTTTTTTTTTTATCTTGGATAAATATAATTTTAACTAGATACCCCATGCAAAAATTTTCCAAACACAATAAATAGTAAGACGGGGAGAGGGGGGCGGGGGAGGGGAGTTTCTGATGGGATGAAAGAAGAACTGTCTCATTTGTTTCAATTGATTAGTTGTTTAGCGTAATACGTACATAACAAAAGTTAAAGCCAGTGAAGCAGTTTATTAATATCTCTGTGATATATGCTACTGCTATCTAGTGGCTTGACTCTGAATTGTCTCATGCACACAACATTCACAGTTATTGCTTTTGCCCTTTAAGGGTCAAATTCCGAAATATTTCATTCTCAATTTATAATGTTACCTGAGTGGAGACCTAAATCTTTAAACGATACCTCATTTATCTATATCGGTTAGGTATCAAGGGAGATAAATGGTTCGTGATGAAAAAACACGATTTAGAAATACTGCCCTTAAAGAGTCAAATTCCGAAAAATTCCTGTCTTAATATATGATGTCACCAAAATAGAGATCTTATTCTTTAAAATGGCACTTCATTTAACGATTTCAGTTAGGTATCGAGGGAGATTAATGGCTCGTGACACAATAAACGGCATTTTAGAAATATTGACATTTTTACCTTTAAGAGTCTAATTCCGAAAAATTCCTTTTTTTTTTTTTTTAAAAAATATGTGGTGACCAAAGTGGAGACCATAAGCTTGAAAATTACACCTCATTCATGAAGGGGGATAATGACCTGTGATTAAAAATCATCTTACAGAAATAATATATATCATAGTTGCTCTTATAGTTTGCATAAATTAAAAAGTACAGTTCTAACATTGTTTTTCTCAGATTATTGATGTAATTATTCATATAATATGCCTAATTGGTGAATAAGTGATTAATTTACGCAATAATATTTGAATAAATCCACCTAAAGACTCAATTGTTACTGATATAACTGCTATTGATAATATAATAGTAATATGAGATTACTGATAAAGGAGCTATTTTTTACCATGTTATTAACATAAAGCAATTCATTCAGTAGGTTTCTCTTATGACTTCTATATCTATAAATAATAAAGTTTGGATGTAATATTTTCTTCTTTCATACCTTGGTTGCATAACAGATTTAAATGAAATTTGGCTCGGAGTTAGTGAAATATGATATTTTTTCTGCAAAAATGAATAGTTTATTTAGAAATTGCCATTATCAATTCGCAAACACCAAAGAGATTCCTACTTTGTAAAAGGCAGTGCCACGTTTATTCTTTGCTTATTACGTACATCGTAAAAGTTGCTTTCTAGAAAGAGAAGCAAGAATCTTTGGTATATACACCTGTGTGTTTAGTTTAAAAGCGTTAAAACTGATGCACTTGATAAATAATAGTTCAGAAACAGGAAATATAAATCTTCACTTCGTACTGTCTGTAAGTTCATGAAGAGATGTCTTTAGTTGCGATCATGAAATAGTATGACACCTCATGTATCACACCGTAATTCCACATATGTGAAAAATTAAGATTAAAAAAAATAATTGTAAAATGCTAAGAGTACACCAGTACAGAAATCGTTCACTGAAAGATCAAAATGGTGGCACTTGAAATGTCTTTGTATTTTTATGTTCATGGCAAATATGTAAACGGTTTCATTTCAGATGTGGTTCAATTTGTTTCTTGTGTGTCTACTTTTTTTTTTTTGCTACCATACACTTTCTGTAAAATTACAAATTATTTTTACCGAAATTTAAACCTTAACTGAAGATAAATGATCCTTTTTTATGTTTCTGTTAAATTTTTTTGTAGAAATTAGAACAAATAGAGTCCATGATTAACAAAACAGTGCTTTTGCTTACTATCATATACTCTGCAAATACCGATTAAATCCTTTGATTAAAATGAATGTATTCAATGACCTATGGTAGAAAATTTTCATTTCAAGAAATAATATTGGGAGTAGTTTACATCAGGATACACTCATCCATAACACGGCACTTATAAAAGTGGATTATTTATTACTAATAATAACTAAATTCATGTTGCCTTATGCCATAATAAAAACATTCTGATCCAGGCAGCATTTCAACCTAACAACTATCTCAGTTACGGACACACTCTAATACGTTAAATGCACTGGAACTACATTTCGGGTAGTAACGAAATTTCCTCTATCAGGATTACTAATTAACATAAAATAGATTGTCACAATTAATTTCATTATACACCTGAGCCGTACTCGGCTCGCATTGTTTATTTTCCCCGCCCTCAATTGACTACCTTTGACGCGCTGAAATCTATGCTTACGAATCCCCCTGTCTTAGCCATTCCCGATTTTAATAAACCCTTTGTGGTACAAACAGATGCATCTAGTGCTGGTATTACGGCCGTTCTCTTTCAAGCAGGTGATCGGGGAAGATGTCCTTTGGCTTACATTTCCAGGAAGTTAGCTGGCCCCGAATGTAAATACTCTGTTTACGAGTGCGAGGCTCTCGCGGTTCTCTTTGCTCTAGAGAAATTTTGTTTTTATCTGGAGCACCGTGAGTTTGTTCTTGAAACTGAAAATCAAGCTTTAAGCTGGGTTCTGGTGCGCCCCCGAAAAACAGGGCGCATAGCTAGGTGCGTTGCTGATGTGCTTAGTCGCATGTTGGAGGATCCTGAAGAGCCCTCGGAAGGTAGCGATCAGGGTTTTGGCCTGGCGGGGGATATTTTAACTGAAGTTCCCCTATTCTTTACTGATCTCAGGGCTAAACAGAGGTCTGATCCCTTGCTGCGTCCCATCTATCAACAACTTTGCAATGGTGAACCGTACCCGGGGTTTGTTAACAGTTTAACGTCCCTTTTTAACAACGTGGTCTTTAGAGACGGGAAAGGATGGGGGCAAGGAATGGGAAGGAATTCGGCCATGGCCTTTTGAAGGAAGCATCCCGGCATTCACCTGGAGTGATTTGGGGAAACCATGGAAAACCCAAATCTGGATGCCCGGACGGGCCCGGGGTTTGTATTGCTTGAAGGTATATTGTGTCGTGAGGTAGGAAAGAGAAAACAACTTCGAATATGTCTTCCAAGTGAATTAATTTTTTCTGTCTTTTATTACTTTCATCATTCTTTGGCTGGGGGCCATTTAGGTGTTCATAAAACCATACACAAAATTAAGGAATGTATCACGTGGCCTGGGTTAGTAAAGGATTTCCGCAAAATGGTGGGGGAGTTTCGTATTTGTAACATGTCTAAACCTGATACTGGTCTCAAGAAAGGTTATTTGTTGGCATCGGCGGATTGGTTAGTTGGGTCTAATATTTTCCCTAATTGACTGCAATGTTAGAGATCTGCTGGTATAAGCGAGGAGTTGTAATTTGACCCGGCGGCCTGGAAGTACCGCATGATGTGGATTTGTGACCTGACCGAGACCGTTCCTCGCTCGCATTAATCGAGGGAATTCCTCCGCTACGCTCTATGTTCGCGAGTGGTTTTCCGCCGATTGGGAGCACGGTAGCGGGCGGGGCTGGCAGTGGCTTCGAGGTGATAAATTGCCATTTTCTAGCACTGTCGGGTATTTGAGGTAGTATACCTGATGATCCCAACTACAAAGTGCGTCGCTTACTGCATTCTTGATTGTGCTTAATAATTTTGTTACGGGACTGGACAAAATTCCCCGATATGTGGTGCTAATCATTCCCGCTACCTTATCAGTGTGTGTGGGTGGTAACGACTTTTCCGCCGGCGTGTACACACTATAGTCTGTTAGAACCTTTTGGTAAGAACTTGATTCTTAAGGTTAAACTGAAGGACGCTAAGGTAAACTGATTCCTGTTTGTTTAAAATAATTGCTGTATTTTGCCTCCTGTGTACAATTTGTGTTTGCTACTAGCTGTAAATTTGTTATATGATGGTAAATTGGTAAGAGCCTGCCCTGTTATATTACGTTTCCAAGCACGTAAGGATTTTCTGTTTGCATGTTTAATACAAATTGAGATATTGTGATTAGGGATATTCTCATGGCTTAACAAGGTTGTCATCGCATTAACATATATTTGTATTGGTACAGGATTTATTAAGATCACAATCTGCAAGATCGAAGCTTTCTTATGTATTATATTGTATTATATTATTTGTGATATTCTGTATAAGTTTAATCGTTGACCATGATTCTTGTAATAAAATGTTTGAACAAGGTTTGCACTTTATAACCATGCTCCCACATGCTTCCCACTGAGTCCTTAGTTGCAAAAACACATATCAACGCCTTCAGTACAAACTGCAACTGAACTACAGTACATGAAATAACACATTAACTGCATCGTGATGTGAACTTGACCCCCAATATTAACGCAAGTTTTGTCAGGAGTTGTAATGAATTCTTGACTTTTTGTTGTACAGCATAAGTTATGAGCATTTTAATTTTTTTTTTTTTTGTAACTGCTTTACGTCTTTTTTTAACATCGAGGTCTTTAGAGACGGGAAAGGATGGGGGGCAAGGATGGGGGGCAAGGATGGGGGCAAGGAATGGGAAGGAATTCGGCCATGGCCTTTTGAAGGAAGCATCCCGGCATTTGCCTGGAGTGATTTGGGGAAACCATGGAAAACCCAAATCTCGATGCCCGGACGGGGATTCGAACCGCCGTCCTCCCGAATGTGAGGCGAGAACGCTAACCGTTACACCGCCCCGCTCGGTATGAGCATTTTAGAATACATTTTTAAATTATGTTACTTTGATAACTGTTATGATGCTAACACCATAATTCGTGTGGTTCAACATGTATTCAGTATTTACTTCGCTTTCAAGAGTGCTATATTGCAAGGATTATTATTCGGCCTTTTATAGCATTTGCTTTGATATCGTGATCATATCACCATTCATGCAATCAAAAGCATGCAATATCGTAAACGTATTAATGTGTGAGTGACAGGAGCTTTGATTTTCTAGAGATAATATAGCAGAGTTTGTGGCTTTGGTTGAAATGCAGCCAGAATGACAACTGAAACTTTATTAGCAATTTAAGCTGCTTTCGTGAATGCCAATTAAATAAAACTTGTTGTACCGAAATTGTATCAAAAGATCTATAACAACAGTTCTGAAGCAGGAAATATAAATCATACTTAGCAATAAACATTTTTAAATTTGTTCTGTCGGTAAGTTCATAACAAAACGACTTCAGTTGCAGACGTAAAATGGTATGGCATTTCATGTATCACATCGTATACGCTCGTAATATATATGAAAAACAAAAACTTGAAAAAGTGTCAATCTTCAAGTAGCTGTATTAATGAAGGTTATAGTTAGGTTGAAATGCAGCCTGGACCAGAATGACTACTAAATTCCATGGAATTAACTGAATTTGGGGTGAAGAAGATAGTTGCCATGCCGAATTCTGACTATAATGACTTCAGAACTTGCTCAAGACATTTATTGCCATCAAATGAATTATGTGTGTAATCGTATCTTTTGGCACACTGTTAGGGTCTTTGGTGGTTTAAATTAATAAACTGATTAATTAAAAAGTCCACCAAAAGGTTATGTTGAAGATTTGTTTATTTTTTCAAAAACGAAGTCAGCGATATTCACATGCATAGATACAATACAGAGATGCACTTCTGAGTAGTCACAAAGATAATCTTTATAAAACTTCTGTGAACTCAACTTGAAAACTAACTATAAACTAAATGTCCTTCTGCTGAATTCCTTTATATAGGCTCTATCGAAATTGCGAGAATTCTTCAAAAACTTCCGCCCGATATTTCTCGAACATTAACAATTACTCAAACAATTAAACATATTAAAAACAATCGGAATTAATACAAAATCACTTAAGATCATTACAAAATAATCAGAAATGGTAATTAGAGATACTTAAATATAAAATTATCTACAGAAATCATTTGAAACTGTACAAACATGTCCTGTAGACATCATAACTTGCTTTAATACATGGAATTACAAACATTTAAGAAATTTTCTTGCACAATTTGGTTCTTAAACATATTAAATAGACTTTAAACAATTTTCTTTCATAAAACAAAAGTCTATATACACTGATTTACAAGAAATTACAAAAAAAAAAACATACCAGATAATATTCAAGCAAACTTTAGCTCACTACAAATACTTCATACAGTACAATACTATTCAAAATTCAGGTATGAGGGCTGTTACAACACGTTACACCTTTGTTACAAATTTTTTGGCTTGGAAGAACACTTTTCTTTGAAGAGTAAACAACAAGGAAGCGGTTAACCATATTTTCAACCCCAAAGAAACTTTTTCTGCTGTTTGTGCTTTGAACAGAAGCAAAAACTAATACTATAACATTCTTTCAAGCGATGAAGTCGCTGGTAACTGCAAGTCATATATAAAATGAAGCTACACAAATTTTCAATATTAGTATTAATATTACTATCAGCAGCATAAATATTTATTTGAATTATTAGGATATAAAACCATATTACGGTAAATGTTACGGACTGAATAATTGAAGTTTCATTCATGGCTGAATCTTTATACCTTGTCAAAATTGCTATACAAAAATACTATAATGATTTTAATACTATTCAAAATCCCAGTCAGGAATTGGAGGAAATTTACAAAGGACCCTATCACTAAAAATGACAGGAATATAATTTTTACTATGTTGTCATCCACTAAAACGAATATAATTAATACTTCTATAGATGGGCTATGAATCAATTAACTTTTTATATTTAAGAGTACGATGCATACAAGTTCTTGATACCTGAGGATTTAGTTTATAATTCAAATCTGTTAATTATTTAATGAGGGCATTTACCTACACTGATCAGCCAGCACTTACCTAATAGCCAGTAAGTGCACCTTTGGCATTGATAACAGCGGTGACACGTCTTGGTATGGAAGCAATAAGGCCTGGGTAGGTCGCTGGAGGGGGTTGGCACCACATCTGCACACACAAGCAAGTCACCAAATTCCCATGAATTCTGGGGGGAGAGAAGGTGAATGGGCTCTGGTGCCACGTTCAATCACATCCCCTTGAACACCTGACAAGTTGTGCAGTTTCCGAAATGCTTGTGTGAAGCCTCCGGACCATCACAGTCTGCCCTCAGTGAAACTAAGACAGGTAGCATTGTAAACATGGGTAGCAAGCTCACTGATACTATATGCACCGTGTGTGTGTGTCTGACTAGCAGTCATTCCTTGTCAGGTGACTGCTACTATTGCCTGGATGGGTTTATATTGATAGTAGGTAGATGGTCATAATGTTCTGGCTGATCAGTGCACATTAGTTACCCTATCAAGATAGCCCTTTATTTCAGGCATCTAAGATATTATTTAACTTTTAATTTAGAGATTAAAATAACTTTTTGATTATCTCATTTTTAATTAGAAGTCTACATTTACAATGATTTTTTATTACAATATTTATGTAAGTTATCCATATGTACAATAATATCAGTTATATACATTACTAACAGTTACCCGTGACTTCGCCCACTTGAAAGTGTGTCACATTATAAAAGTTTTTGTTACTATTCAGAGTACAACTAGCAGAAAAATATCTCCTTTTGAGTTGAAAATATTGTCAATTGTTTCCTTGGCTTATTTTCTTTAATGATAAAGAAGCCGGGAGATAGATATAAAAAGCGTAACGTGCTCCCAAAGATACAGTTACATACATTACTCACTTAGCAGCAATAGATGTCTTGAGTAGATTCTGACGTCATTATAGTCAGAATTCGGCATGGAAGCCATCTTCTGCACTCCAAATCCACTGAGCATCACGGAATCTTAGTAATCATTCTGGTACAGGCTGTGTTTAAACCTTATCACTACCTTCGTTAATATAGCTCCTTGGAAATAAGCACTTTTTTAAAATTTTGATTTTTCACATTTATTATTACACATATATTACGAATGTAATTATGGTGTAATACCTGAGATGTCACACTATTTCATGTCCGCAACGGAAGACATCTTCTTATAAACTTACCAACAGAATGACTTTAAACCAGTCACATGAACTGTGGCATCAGCATCATGACTATTATTGTACATAATTTAAAAGCATATATTAACTACTCCCCTAAAATGCTTATTACTTATGCTGTACAATGGAAAGTCTAGAATTCATTACAACTCTTAACACAGCTTATATTAATATTGCAGGTCAAGTTTACTTCACAATACAGTGATTATGTTAGTGAGCATGCTTTAGTCCAGCTTTAAAGTCATACTGAAGGTGTAAGTATAATAAAATTGTGATAATTTACGAATGCTAAGCTAATAAGGAATCCTGATTTACAAAATGTTGCTACTACTCAAAATTAGTTCCAATGCATTTAATGTGTTAAGATGTGTCCGTATCTTTTGATTTGTATTGGCAATATTAATGGAGATAGTGGCGAGGTTGAAAAGCTGCCTGAACTAGAATGTTGTTCTTATAGCATGATGCAGCAGGAGATTAGTTACTATTAATAGTAAATAAGCTGCTTTTGTAAGTGTCATACAAGTGACAACGTCTATCGCAATGTAAACTACTCCTAATATGGCTTCCTGAAATGAAAATTTCTACTTTAGACCATTGAATACATTTGTGAAGGATTTAACAGTTATTTGCAGAATATTGAACAGTAAGCAAAAAACTGTTTTGTTTATCCCAGGCTACTATTTGAACAGATTTCCACAAAAATTTTGAACAAAAAATGGTTAGTTAACTTCAGTTAAGTTTTAAATCATGGTAAAAGTAATTTGTAATCTTACAAAGAGTGTATAGTAGACAAAAAAAAAAAAAAAAAAAAAAAAGGATAGACAGGCAATAAATTGAACTGAGGTGGAATCGAAACCATATTTGTCATGAACATACAAAAATATTTCGCGCATGTCACTTTTAATGAACTGACTTTTGTGCTGGTATAATCTTAGTATTGTACATTCTTTTTTCAAGATTTGACTTTTCACTTATATTATGGCACATATATTACAAACGGAATTACGATGTGATAACTGAGGTGTTATACCATTTCATGTATCCAATTGAAGACGTCTCTTACTGATGGACAGTACGATTTTAAAAAAAATTAAGGTTAAGTACAGATTTATATTTTCTGCTTCCTAGCTATAATTTGTTAAGCGCGTCAGTTTTAGCCCTTTTAAACTAAACTCACACATGAATATATCAGAAGGCTTTTGTTTTTATTCTGTTTTGTTCTGAAAAGAAGTGTTTGTGAATTTATGTAAGAAGTAAAGAGTAAACATGGCACTGCCATGTGAAAAGTAGGAAACTCTTTGGAGTTTGCGAATTTATAATTGCAATTTATACGGAACAATTAGTTTTTGTGGGAAAAAAACTAAACTATGTGACTTCACACACAACTTACAAACTTCGTGCCAAATTTCATTTAAATCTGTTGAGCAATAAGGCATGATTGAGGCCAACAGTACATCCAAATATTATCATTTATATAGATAGTTTCTTTTTTTTAAGAAAATAATAAGCATGCTTGAAACAATCTACAACAATACCTTCATAACAACAGCTGCCATCCTTATCACATCAAACGCTCACTCCCCACCAGACTTGGCATTCACAGCAGATGCATATATTCTAACCAGCAGGCCCTTGCTCTATACTCCAATAACATGTCCCAAGCTCTGATATCTTATAATCACCCACCAAATTTAGTTCATTAACAACTTTCAGTCCACATCACAATCTGCTCAACCTATCGGTCAATCGCAACCATCAAAAACCAACGACAGTCCAGTTATGGTCACCCAGTATTTTCCAGGCCTGGAATCAATTAAATGAGTTCTTCTACAAGGTTTTTTTTTTACTTATGACTTTACACCTCGTCTACATCGAGGTCATTAGAGGCAGGATGGGACTAGGGACAAGGAACAGGAAGGAATTCGGCCATGGCCTTTTGGAGGCATTCACCTGGAGTGATTTGGGAAATCATGGAAAACCCAAATCTGGATACCTGGATGGAGATTTGAACCGGTGTCCTCCTGAATGTGAGGCCAGAACTACAAGGTTATGATTTCCTTTGATATCACCCTGAAATGAGAACCCTCCTTCGAAATCCTCCCTACCTGCCTAAAACCTGATTCAGTAGACCTCCAAATCACATAAAAATGGGCTTCCCATGCTTACAAGACAACCCCAAGGCTCCTTTCCATGTGATATAACCCATTGCAAATTGTGCAACATGCACCATGCTTCCACTACCTTCAATAACCCAGTAACGGGTGAAAGCTTCTCCATCATAGAACTTGCCACATAAGTATCTTCCCTACTAATATATCAACTAGCCTGCAACCACTGGCCAGCCTCAGACACAAGTCTGACCACGAATCCACTGGCCATCAGAATGAATGGACACAAACTCTATTTACCCAGAACCCTCACCACCCTGTATCTATCATGCGACAAGACATGATACAAACAATTTTAGTTCTTGTTTCACCATCCGTGTCATCAGAGTCCTCTCAGACTGATGCAGCATCAGTGAAATCAGAGGGTGGGAACTGGCATACCAATATAATTTGGTAAGAGAGGGGGCATCCATTAATTAAATAAGGTGAAATGGGGGTGGAGGGAGGGGGGAGGGAGAGTCTGGCGAAAAATCTCTCCAGGGGGAAGAGGTCAACAGAAATCTCATGACATCTTTTTAATTACTTAAAGAACAAAGAGCTAAAAAAAAAAGTCTCCAAATTACAATGTCGTCAGTGTGTATGTTTGTGGTGGGGGGGGGGGAGGGGGGGTCCAGATTTCCGAAAAAAAACACCCGTAATTAATGGACATGCCCCCTCCCCCCACCTCCCAGTCAACCACGGGATCTTAAGATAACACCAAGCAATCTTACTTCCACTCCACCCATTCCCCATCCCTTTGATCTTACTGCAGAACCACCACTCACCAGAGCTTTTCATTAAGTAGTTGTAATATCTTTCTTTTGGTTTGTTTTGTATACATACTAAGATTATATATTCATATGAAAAACAAGAAAAAATTTTGTTAGTTAATAATAACATCTTCAGCCAACTTCTTTCTCGTGTCCATGAGTTTTCCTGTAATATGTTTTCAATTCTCGGGTTAAAAACCCCCATCCATAATAGTTTCTCTTTGGTTTCAAGGAACTCATATTTAAAAGAACATTTATAGCATACTAGCTGACTTGGGGGAATATTAACACTACATGTTTAATTGTAAAACATTTAAAAAGAAGATATTTAAAAATTGGTTTTGTCAGAAGTGATACTTTAATTAAAAAATTTCTTTGAAAATAATTTTAACCATATATCAAACATCAATATTACTGAACTGTAAAAAGTGGTTATCATTACATACTACCAGTTTAATTGTAAAACATTTAAAAAATAGACACTGGCTTTGTCAAATGCGATTTTTTCAAACTTAAATACGGTATTTAAAAATAACATTAGCAGTTATATAACGTAATTATCATTTACTTTTTGACAGCATGTGTATTTAACTCACAAACATCAATGTTACTAAATTGTGAAAAGTGGTTATCAGGGTGCTGTGCAAGGTACGGACAGTACGAAAGAATGTTATTTTGGGATGAAAATGTGATTAATGCACTCCTTAGGCATTAGTATTCAAGAAAAAATGTATGCTAAGTCACTAAAACAGGTAAGACAAGACCAGTACTGCCATTTCTACAGATTTATCCGTTATCTACGGATTTTTATGAAAAGTTAGGATTTTATTAAAATATCTACGGATTTTTGATACTTTTAACCATTTGTCGATTTTTTTCTTATATTGGTGTTTTGTTAAACTTTGAGCGTATAGTGTTAATGCATTACAGAATTGTCAATAACTGTGAATCGTTTCCTTGCAACTGCTCGTGTGAACCAACAATTGAAATAAAGCTCATATTTTGTTTGGTTACAAATTTTATAAATCTTAAAAGACCGTAATACAAAACTATCGGCACATTCTTTATGCACAGTAACACGGTTGTTGGCACGGCTTAAACAGCAGTGGCTTCCGAGAAAGTCTAATCAATATCCGAGAATCAAAGCGGTCTCAGTTTTTAAAATTTCCTGTTAGAGAAGATATGCTAAATTTAATGTCAACAAAGAACTAGGACCACTAGGGAAAAATGAAAAATCTAATAGGCATAGCAGCAGCAGTGATGAAAGTGATGATGTATAAAAGATGTTCAGAGCTATTTTTTACTTTCAATTTAGAATATCATTTTTGTGATTTTAAAGACCTGGAAATAAAAATTATTCTTAATTTTTACTCTCTCCTCAATAATAATTGTTTCAGTCTTTCAGGTAGTGAGTCTTCAGATTTTTGTACCAAATCTATGGAAATTTTAGCGGCCATCTACGGATATTCAGAGCCAAGTGGCTGGCAGCACTGGACAAGACTAATACAGTGGAAATCATCAGGTTACGTACGGTATTAGCCAATATATAGCAGCCATCTTTACATGAATGTGCTCTTCTATATGCAGGACTCATGTTGATTTTCAAGGAGCTGTATTAACGGAGGGTGTGGTTAGGTTTAAATGCAGCCTGGATCTTCATGAGGACTAAAATTCCATGGTTTATCATGGTTTTTGAGTGAATAAGGTGGCTGCCGTGACAAATTCTAACTATAATGACGTCACAGGTGCCTCGAGACGCCTATTGCAGCCAGCAATGTGCATAATCTTGTTGTGTTTATGGTTGAATGGCAACCTTGACCAGAATGACTACTAATATTCTATGATGCTTAGTGAATTCTGGGTAAAGAAAACACCAAATTCTGACTATAAAAACATCACAGGCGGCTCAAGATGTCTATTAACGAATAGGCAGTAATGTGCATAATCGTATGTTTCGGTATATGGAGCGGTCTGACAGCTCAAATGTAATTAGTGGGGAAAAAATTGGTTACTACACTAGCTCTCAAAAAATTCTGGCTATGATCCTGTGTTCAAATCCCAGTGGGGGCATGAATTTTTAAAATTTGTAGTTTATCACATGAACTATGCTGGGGCATTCTGTGGTTCAGAATCCCAGAGGAAAGGAACTGGCCGTCCTACCTCTGATACAATGGCTTTTTTTGACTTTACGCCTCGTCGACATTGAAGTCATTAGAGGTGGGATGGGATTGGGAACAAGGAATGGGAAGGAATTCAGCCATGACCTTTTGAAGGAAGCATCCCGGCATTTGTCTGGAGTGATTTGGGGAAACCATAGAAAACCCAAATCTGGATGCCCAAACGGGGATTCAACCACCGTCCACCTGAATGCGAGGCCAGAGCGTTAACTAATCACCCACCACACTTGGTTAGAAAATGGCCTAGTATGGCTCCTTCTGGAGGATCCAACCAAGCTTCATGTTAGATTTCTATACTGTTTATATATTTAACCTGTCCAATCTAATAATTACATGAGCAACTCTTGTAAATAGATTAAATTAATTTCTCACAAACTTCTTTAAGTATTTTGATGAAATGTTGCATACTGAATAGAAATTGAAAGATGCCGAGCGTGGATCAGTCACCCAGGTACTATGAATAACATGCAATATTGCCATATATGTATAATCTTGCCAAAACCATTTAGAAGAAACTGTCATTCATATAATAAGTGACTTACATAAAATTTAAAAAGTTTAATTTCTCAAAGTTAATGCCATTTGCTACCTCCATGTTCACTGATAAAGCTTGAAATTGTCATTATTTTGAGGCGTAACTTGCATGGACTAAACATTTTATATTTCAATTTTAAATTGTAATTCCCAATGCGGTTGGGTGGCATGAGCAAATTGAAAAATCTAAAATCATCAAGTATTGAAAGAGTATTACAAATTTTAATATCTCAGTTTGTCGGCAACACAGGTATAAGCATTCAGAACAAAACTGGAGTAACTGGGTAAATTCTAAGTATGGTTTTTAGTAATAAAGGTAAAATTTAAATCTTTGATAAAATAAGGAAAATAGAATTAGGTACAGAAAATACCAAAAAATGTCAATATGATAACGGATAACTGAAAAGTTTGAAATTCATGGGAGAAAAGTAAGATTTTAAAATTCCCACTGTCAAGCACTGTTCTAATTTCCGTTGCTTAGATAATGACGTAAAGGATAGAAAATAAAATTTTATAGGATTGTTGAGGTGTAAATGAGCTCTCAGAAATTATAGCAAATTTCCTTAAGTGATATGTGTAATTGGTAGCTTAAAGTAAAAAGGGGCTAGCCAAATATTAATTTTATAAACTTTAGTTTGCTGTCACACAGGCATAAGATTTGTTGTGCAATATCTGTTAATCATAAAGTACTCTCAGAATAAGGTGACACCAAAAGATAGGAAAAATTCCAACAAATAATATTATCCAAAAATCTCAACAGGAGGATAAATGTCTTAAAAGTTATTGGTAGAAATCAAAAATAGACCTTCTAGAGGGAATAGCGGAAAAGCTATGCGATTTTAGATAAGATTTGTCATGAGCAAAAGCAGGCAGAAAAATCTGGGCCTAAACATATATAAATTTCAGACAGATAGGAGCAACTTGGCAGGCTGAAAAAACTAATCCCACGTGATTTGCTTATAAAAAGGTCAGCCATTTGACCTCACTGGGCAGTTTTCAGGAGAACTCTGTCACGGCCGGTCGTGTGTGTCACGATTCCATAATAAAAAATTATCACCCATATTTTTTTTTTTTTTTTATCATGAAGTAACTTCACTTTTAACAATAATCAACATCTACATTTACATCCATACTCTGCAAATCACAAACATTGTGGGTGGCAGAGGGTGCTAAGCACCAATCCTAAACCCGTGCATTCCAATCCCGAATAGTGCGAGGAAAGAAGGAATACATAAAAGCATCAGTACGGCATCTTATTTCTCTAATCTTATCCCTCTGGTCATTGTGACCTAAATAGGTTGACGGACGAAGTATTTCATTGCACTTGAAATTTTTTTTTTCCGCATATTCTCCAATAAATTCGAACACAAGCTACGTCGTCTGTCTTCCAAACTATCCCAGCCCAACCTATGTAGTAATTCTGTGACGCTTTCATAAGAGCTGTAACAACAAGTCACGAATCGAGCTGCTCTCCTCTGCACCCTCTCCACTGAGTCAATCAGAACCTTGCAATACGGATCCCAAACCCCACAACAGTAATCCAGATGCGGACGCACTAGTGTTTTATATGCTATCTCCTTTGTTTGAGCATTACAATTCCTCAAAATACGACCTATGAATCGTAATTTAGAATTTGCCTTGCCTACGACGGAAGTTATGTGCATGTCCCATTTCATGTTGCTTTGTACTATCACCCCCAGATACTTCACGGAATCAACCATGTCAACAGGTGAATTGTTTATTTTGTACTCGTGAACAAACTGATTCTTCTTGTTACTTATCCGCATTGCCTTGCACTTTTTGCAATTAAGTGTAAGCTGCCATTTACGGCAACAATCGAAAATAGCATCCAAATCGTGCTGAATTTCTAAGCAATCGTCGGAGCACCTTATTTCCGTATAGATAACTGCATCGTCGGCAAACAATCACAACCAACATTTGACGTTGTCACCTAAATCGTTTATAAATATTAAGAAAAGAAGTGGACCTATTACACTTCCTTGAGGAACGCCCGAAGTAAAATTTATCTTAGAAGAAGCTTCCCCGTCAACAACGACGTACTGTGATCGACCAGTTAGAAAATCACGTATCCACTCGCAAATCTGAGCTGAAATACCATAAGCTCGTATCTTCACTAAAAGTCGGTTGTGTGGCACAGAATCAAAAGCTTTTTGAAAATCCAAGAAAACTGCATCAATCAGTTAGAAGTAAACTCTGTTTAAACTACCATGAGGGGAAAGACTTTTTCTTATACATTCACTAACTTGTGACGGATAGTTGTGAAAAATTCTTCGGAGTGTGATTTCGAGTCACGTATGTTTGATGCCTTCCGGCTGATATCAATTCATCGCTAAGAAACATTTTCAGAATATATTGTTTTCATCTAAAGTGACTTTTATTTCGTACAACTTACTACTTGTTAGCTATTACAGGATTAATTTAATAGCTTGGCACTCAATTTTCAAGAAGCCATACATATTCAGTTTATGAACTTTATCAATAATGGTGAGAGCTAATGACTAAGCCACACTCAACCCCAAAAAACGTTATGTCATTACACTATCATTATTTGTGTATTATAAATTATTTATACCGAGTGTTACAAAAAAATGTATACACACTTTTAAAGGTCATAGAGAGTTCGTTTTCATGCTTGAGAGGATGAAATTTGGTACAAACGTAGTGTGATGTTTGCTCAATTGGTGGCAGCAAGCTAGGGCCGTGACGCGGGCAGCGGTGCTTAACTGATATCAACATGGCGGAAGTACGGTTGAACTTTGAAGAGCGTAAGCAATTGTTGAAGTGGTACTGGAAATTTGAGAATGTGGCTGCTGTCCAGAGACAGTGGAGACGTGAGTTTGGTACAGATCCACCTACACGGTTAACAATTACCCGTATATGTGACAAATTCAAGCTGCATGGAACAGTGTGTGATGTACACAAAGGCCGATCAGGGCGACCTCGCACAGCTACGATTGACGAGTCCTCGGCTGCGGTGCTGGAACGCTTTCAGCAGTCGCCACAAAAATCTACAAGGCAATGTGCGCGTGAGAGTGGTGTAAGTCATGTCAGCGTGCTACGCATTCTGAAGAAAGGCGAGTTTAAAGTCTACATTCCCAGACTGGTGCAACAGTTAAACGATGACGACTCAGATCGTAGGTTACAATTTTGTGAATGGTTTTGGGACATGGTTAACAATGTTCCGGGATTTGTGGGGAATGTGGTTTGGTCAGATTAAGCACAGTTCAAGCTCAATGGAACTGTCAACAGACACAATTGTGTGTACTGGGCTGACAATAATCCCCACATCACAGTGGAAACGGCTGTGAATTTGCCTGGTGTAAATGTGTGGTGCGGATTAACTCGTAGGGGACTCATTGGTCCTTTCCGTTATGAAGGTACTTTAACCGGTGAACTTTATCTGAGAATTCTTAACAATTCAATTTTACCTGCCATTCATGAACTGTACGGTAATGAGAGGATTTATTATCAACAAGATGGCGCCCCTGCGCACTACCATAGGGATGTAAGAGCATACCTTGATCTACATTTTCCAGAGAATTAGATAGGACGCAGGGGTCCAATCGAGTTTCCTGCGCGTTCTCCAGATCTAACACCGTTGGACTATTACTTATGGGGATCAGTGAAAGACCAGGTGTACAGAAGAAAACCAGATAACCTGAACGAACTTTGGGATGAGATTAGAACAGTGTGCGCAGATATCCCACTGGAAACTTTAGAGGTAGTTACCGAATCAGTCGCAACCCGTGTTCAGAAATGCATTGGTGCAGAAGGCCATCACTTTGAACACTTAACATAAACATTTACCCCGAAAGTGTATTGGAAACTTCAAACAGACTTATAATCTTACTTACAGGCTAATAAACATTTTGTATGAAAATGTTTCCATATGTTTTTTCTTCTCCTGAAGTGTGTATACATTTTTCTGTAACACTCGGTATTACATATGTATAAATAAATAATTAGTCTAACATAAAATATTGAGATTAAACCCATATTTTGTAATTTATGCTATATAAATAATGATATATAGAATTAGCTTTTATATTATTTTTGAAATTAACATTAATTTTTTTCTGCAAGTTCAAAAACTGGAAATCATATTCGATTACAAGTTTCTACTCATTCAACGATCACAGAAAGAAATAGAGTAAAATTGATTTCTGTGGAATAAAATGTAACTTGACAACAGAATCATATTAAGGACACATCCCTTCAACTTTCGTGAGTGGTGGGTGTATCTGATCTTTATTTTTCATTATGATGATTTATGTACTTTATTCTATTGTTTTGGCTTATTTTTGCCTTACTGCAGCAGAATATTTCCTGGTGAACATAGACATCACTATTTGCCCCAGCAAATGATAAGACCATGTTGAAACAGAACCTTTACATTCTGGAGAAAGAAAATGTTGGGCCAGAGTGTTAAGCAGTAATAAGAGTGTTAATATGACTTCACTTTCAATTTCTTGATGAAATAGTTTTAAAATATATAATTTTATAAAACCAGTAAACAGGCTAAAAAGAAGATATCTAAACAAAACCATGCATAAAAGATCTAATAAAAATCACACTACTTCAGGTTTACCCTATCCTTAAAATAATATTTAGGGCATAGTAAGTCATATTTACCAGCACTTGGCCTGGGATCACCAAAGTTGAAAGTAGATGTGAAGATACCAAAAGGAAAGGCACCAATGCCAAATGACATATGTAAGCTGCCATCACCAAAACCAAATCCTGGAAATCCCTAAACAAGAAATAAAGACACATTACAGTCTAAACAATTATGATAATGATACTTTTAGGCAATGAAAATAAGGAAGGATAACTGAAAGTAAACCCCTCACTTGCCACAGATAAGGACATTTAAAAATATAGAAAGATTATTATGTACACATGTTTGTTTGGCTTAGCTAGGATCATGTTGAGCCTTTGTTTTGACTTGAATTTTTACTGTGGATGTGTACACATCAGTGTTACAACTAGGATTGTTAGCCATGTATGTACTACAAACATAAAATTCATGATTCTGAAAATAAAATTAAAACAATATGGGACATTGTAAAAAAGGAAACAGGAAAGAGTAATCAAACAAGTAATGATATTTTTGTCAAAGAAAATTCAGTAGAATCTAATTTCTCAATTGCTGATAATTTTAATAAACATTTTTTATCTGTTGCTGATAAGTTGTCTGCTAATAGCTCAGTGACACACAGTATGGATTTTGTCAAAAAAGGCTTCCAAGAAAAATTTAACTCTATGTCTTTAAAATTAGCTACTCCAGAAGAAATAAGAAAAATTATCAAATCCCTTAAGAGCAAATACTCAAGTGGTTATGATGGGATTTCCAGCAGATTAATTAAATTGTGCTCCACAGAATTAAGTAATATACTAAGTTATCTATTAAATATATCTCTACTTGAGGGGACTTTTCCAGAAAGGCTTAAGTATGCTGTAGTTAAACCACTCTATAAAAAGGGAGATAAGGCAGCCGTATCGAATTACCGACCAATTTCATTACTAACAGCCTTCTCCAAAGTTTTTGAGAAAGCAATGTACAATAGAGTTTATGAACATCTAAAAAATAATAATATTCTAACTAAATCACAATTTGGTTTTCAAAAGGGTCATTCAACAGAACAAGCTATATTTGCATTCACTGACAATATTTTAGAAGGAATAAATGATAAATTAATTCCCGTGGGAATTTTTTGTGACTTATCTAAAGCATTTGACTGTGTAGATCATAAAATTCTGATACAGAAACTTAAGTATTATGGTATAGATGGCATTGTTAATAAATGGCTTAGTTCTTACCTTCTAAATAGAAAACAGAAAGTGTCAATGGAGAATTTTAAGGCTGCCTTAAGAGGTCCACTGTTTTCTGAGTGGAAATTAATCAGATGTGGAGTACCTCAGGGTTCTATATTGGGGCCACTACTGTTTTTAATATATATATAAATGATCTACCCTGTGTTTCATCAAAAAACTCAAAATTTGTCCAATTTGCAGATGACACAAACATAGGAATTAAAAACACTCCAGATTTATCTACAGAATATATTTCAAATTATGTCTTTGAACTGATTAATAAATGGTTTACAGCTAATGGCTTGTCTTTAAACTTTGATAAAACTCAGTATATGCAATTCAGTACATCACACAGAGTAACACCTGAAATAGACATAAAATTTGCAGGCCAGTCCATTCAAGAGGTAGATAGTGTGAAATTTCAAGGTTTGTGTATTGATCATAATTTAAATTGGAAAGTACATGTTTCTGACTTACTAAAGCGATTGGGAGCAGCCACGTTTGCAATTCGTACAATTTCAGCTTTAGGTGATCTCCGTATGAGGCAGCTAGTTTATTTTGCTTATTTTCACTCCTTATTGTCATATGGAATAATATTCTGGGGCAATTCTACCCATAGAGATAAAGTGTTCAGAGCCCAAAAGCGTGTAATAAGAATAATGTGTGGGGTTAGCAATAGAACTTCATGTAGAGAGCTGTTCAAGAAGTTAGGGATTTTAACATTAGCATCTGAATATATATACACATTAATGTCCTTTGTAGTCACAAATTTTACTTTGTTTGAAACAAATAGTAAAATACACAATTACGGCACTAGAAGTAAAAATGATCTTCACAAGACTTACAAGTCATTGTCATTTGTTCAAAAAGGGGTCCGATATTCAGGGATACATATCTTCAATATGCTCCCAACACATATTAAATGTCTAGTAGATGATAAGAATAAATTCAGGAAAAAATTGAAAGAATTTTTAATTGACAACTCCTTCTACTCTGTTGAAGAATTTATTTCTAAGGTCTCTTAAAAATAACTGCCAGTATCTTGTGTAAATATAGTTCAAATAATTAATTTACCATGTATACTATGACTGTACATCTCCTGGTGTATGTATTTAGTTTGTTATGTAATTGTTTATAGTACCATATATATTACGACTGTACATCTTGTGGTGTATGTATTATTTTGTTAAAATTTTTTTTTTAATGTACCATATATCCTATGACTTTACATCTTCTGGTGTATGTATTATTTTGTAATGGAAGTGTTTAATGTACCATGTATACTATGACTGTACATCTAGTGGTGTACTTATTATTTTGTTATGCAACTGTTTATCTGTAAATTGACAACTTTCCACATCCCACAGAGCCAGTCTCTTATATTGGGATCAATGGAAAATGAATGTATTGTATTGTATTGTATTGTATAGTTTACCGTCGAATCCGAACCATGGAAGCTTTCTTGTGTACTTCACATTTCACAGCAGTACTTTATATAGTATTTCAGTCAGCAAATCTTAGTAATGCAAAGGGACAAGACACAATGCAAGAAGAGCAGATGTGCACACACCAAATACAATACAAACATAATGAAAAGTAGAGTTGGCTATTGTGGACAGGGCAAAGAGGATGGTCATGGTGCAGATAATACGAAGTAGCAACTGAAAATGTACATATATATACAACCGCTTTTCCAATGATAATCCTTTCTGTATAGTTATTGGTTGCTTACTACATATCAGCCCCTCCAACCACTGCCACACAGTCCACATGGCCAACTCTGATCCTATTTCCATGTGTCTCATTTCATGAATAACATTTTATATCAAAATACTGTAAAATGTGTTTATCTTTTTGTGGCCGTCACTGCCCTCTGGCCTCTCTGGTAAGTGACGAGTTTATTTTCTTCATTTTTACTTAGTTTAATGTTTCAAATTAAATGCATAAGAAAAAATAATAATTTCATCATTACATTTCAATACACTGTCATCGTCTTTTTAATGGACACTAAGCACTTTCTACCAATTTGGACAAGTGTATTAAAATGCCGCCATAATGGAAAATGGTTCTGTCCTTGGCTGTAAAGAAGAGATTAAGTTGTAATAATAATATTAATAATAATGAAAAATTGAAGTCCCTGGATATTTGACCAACACAATTACAGCCATTTGTTTTAACTCTCATATCAGGTCACTAGTGCTGAATTAAAACTGCCATTGACCCATCAGACATTTAATACAAGGTATGTGACCATTTTTGAAAACTCCACTGTAATAATTCCATTTTAATACCGCTTTTCCGTTGCAAGATAACAGTTTTGTATTATAATAACTTCAACGGAAGTTGTAATGCCTGAAAACAACTTTGATATAATGATCTGTGAAAGACAATAATAGTTTATTAGCTACTTTTTGAAACGCTTAATATCAGTATATAGTTTTGATGATTTGAGTCCATAAAACATTCTTGGATGTCAGAATAACTTATTGCCATAAATAAATACAACAAAAAAATATAGTCTAGGAACTACAGTAACTGATCAGTGATTATACAATCTACTGTAAAATGCAATTTTCTTTTGTCTGTTTCACGAAATTTCTCTAAGTCCATCATTTGAAATATGGTGACTAGTTAGTGTTATGATGCTGAAGATAGAGAAAAATGGGTCTCACCTATTATAACATAAGCTATGATGGCATAGTAACACACAACACAAAAAGTAAAATTTTCAGGTGGGGCCTTTCATCAGTAATGAAAGTGTTTGCATAGCAATGACACTACAGTTACTGAGCAGTAAGACAGGAGATGTACAGACACCTTACATGATAAAGGTTGGGATGCAAGAAGCTTGGTCAAAGAAATTGGACAGTGGAAGGAGCAATATTAACCAAAAGAGAAGAAACATTTGAATTTGTGTAGAAGCATATATATTTAACAGAAAGAAAATTAAATAAAGCATTCATTATATCCAAGACACTGCCATCCTGATGAAGTGTTCACTGTGTAGACTTTCATTCATGCCAGTAACTGGCTCCCTCTAACATCAATCCAGTTTTTGAACAATAAATGTGCTGCAAATTTGCCAACACTAACAAAATCAGCAACATCTCACAGACAATTGCAACATAGATAGAAGAACCAATTACCAGATGATTTGTGAGAGGCTGTATCTGTGAATGAAGACTTCTATCATGTTTGTATACAGATTTCTACATGAAAATAATTTCTAGATCCTAGGTGATTTCAGTGCATACTACACTCTGTGAGGTTGCATTAGAGATGAGAAACTGGGAAGAGTAGTCTCAAAAGTTAAAAATGAGGAAATGATTATGATCATAAATAATGATAGTACAATGTGAGTGAATCACATGATATCACAAGTTGACAGTTCTTCGTGTTAGCAGAAGTGGCAGCAGATCCTCATTAACTTTCAAGAGAAAACATGGGTTTGATTATCAGACATTATTATTAAAATTTGGGTACAATTAAACACCAACTTACATGAGATAGTAAAATGTACAGACATCAATGGTAACTATAGTTAGATGTATAAAAAGGGAGTACAAAAAGTATCCAGCGATGATGTAAGTTTGACAACTGTGCATGAAGATTTGTTCCCTACCAGCCCTGCTGGTCATGTAATTCCTTTTTTTAATTGCATTAGCATTTACAGATCACCAAATGTATGATAATGCTTCAAGTGCTTTCAGATACTTAGGTATATCCAATCAGAATACATTCACAAGATTCAGTAGAAATCTGGTGATCATGCAATGGGGTTGCTTAAATCAAAGTGTGCTACAACCAAACCAAAGATGACCACCAGCATGTAGGGAGTAACACATATTCTGGAAGACTATAAAGAAGTCGAAATGCTGTTCAAATATGTATGTTTACCGATCATGGAGGACTGATATTTGATGACAGTTCTGCAGATTGGTGATGTGGTTGGCACCGTTACTAGTTCCACAAGCAACATTTTGACTATGATGAAAAGTGGCAGCAAAGTTTTTAAACCGAATGTATGGGTTTAATCCCAAAACCCATACCCAGTCATCACAATGGAAGCACCCAGATTCCACAAGCTCCCAAAAAGCATGGCAGGTTTTTGAGCAAAGTGAAGGTGATGCTACTTGCTTTTCATGACTACCAGATCATTGTGCATCATAAGTATGCACAAGGGCAGACCACCAAAAAGGAGAAGTACTGAACAATGAGGGATCTAGGAATTTTCCAAGCCATGGCAAAAATTGGGAGACTGCCACCCCTTCGAAAATTATGTTGCTACACTATTGTTGCCACTCCAATTTTCGCCCACTGTTGCCACCCTCCACCCTACTGTCACTGCCTGGGGCAGTAGTGGAGCTAAAATACGGCCACCAAGACATAAATTGCCCCCCTTCAAACTATAGATTTTGTCGTCCCCCCTGGCTGCCCGAGGCAAATGCCCAGATTTGCTACCCCCCCCTTTTTTCCTAGATCCAGTATTGGTACTGAGAAATCCCCTGTCATCTCCATAATGAAATTTGATGTATCAGGCCTGAAGTTGTAGGTGACATACAACTGGTAGCTACATCACAACAATGCTCTGGCTCATTCATCATACCTGATCAACATTTTCCTAAGTACAAATAGTACTCTACAGGTTTGCCGAGCTGTTCCACTTACCTGAAATAGCTCTGTGAGATTTTTTATTGTTCCTAAAACTGAAAACAACTAAAAAGCAGATAATACGTGAAGGAACAGATACACAATATTGTGGAATAATGAATATAATTTGTTGCTATATATTATTACATGTTCTAATTGGTTGGTAGAAGGACAATCACTCTGAGAAACTAAATGTTCATTTGTAGTATAGTAAAAGTCGTTGTTTCAGTGGGGTTATATTGCATGCCAAATTCCGGTTACTCAGTTCAACCAAAATTATGCCCAGGGACTTATGTATTAAATAACAAATACTGCTTAATATTTTTTAAGAATACCATTTACTGTCAGTATCTCATTGACACTAAGCTGAATGTCTAAAATAAATCGAACATTGCTAAAAATTTGGTAACTCCCAATCATGGAAAAATATTTTCTATTTTCACGTTACGAAAATTTTTCATAATCTTCTGGCTATACACTGGCCCTAACCTTGGTTTAATCCTACACATCATCATTAAAGAGATACTGCTTTGTTTTTAATTAACACTTGTATTAATCTTTAATGTGTAATATAGTGAGACTCCACAATTATTTAACCACCTCTTGCTTTGGCACACAAAACTCTTCTTAACTCTTCAACAATATCACTTAACATTTGCTCTAATCATTAGCATTTGATACACTGCCTATTGATTTAAACTTGTGAAAACCTGCGCCTGTAAGCCTTGTCCACACTAGGAGCTAAAGTTGTATGATTTTTATCTCAGAGAGAAAATCTAGTGACTGTCTCTAAACATTATGGAGACAAATGGGATGTCTCAAGGCTGTTTGAAGACAGAAATCTCAGAACTTTCATCTCACATTTCAAATGGGAGATCTGAGAGAAAAACTATACAATGTAATGTAACATCCAAAGCTTTCAGGATACATTATGTAATTCTTCTTGAAGATTATTTACATTTTTATCTGAATCACATTCGACCAAAAGTATTGAATTGAGATTGGTACAATAATTTTCTAGTGTTTTGTCAAATATGTCCTAGAGTTTTGAAATCTATATAAATAAAAATAAAATGCTGTTCGTTGGTAACCGCATTATTTGAGAGCAATTTGATCAATTGGGCTAATTTTTTTGAATAAAGGCTCTTGGTAGTCTGAATAACATTTTAGAGAAAGAAAAATTGTAAAAGTTGCCCACAAAATTGGAAAATTTGGGAAAAACTGGAAGGACTTTCTTTCTATGGACCGATTTGGCTATTTCTAAAATGTTCATTATAGTCCGACTAAGATTTTTAGAGAAACAAAAATTGGAAAAGTTGCCTGGAAAAACTGGAAGTTCTTTTTTATATGAACTCAAGACCACAACTCAAGCTCTGAACGATGGATATGTGTAATTCTTTTTATGTTTTTGTTTTGTTCCTTACGCTCCCAGGATGGAAATAACAGAATTGAATGCTTTCTATTGATTTAGTGAAATGTTGTTGCATGGTGGATTATCTCTCTACCACACTTGCAGAGTATGGAATCATCACAGGCTGTTTAAAATCCACTCTAGCCGAATGGCTCACTGCCTCACAAGAATAGCATCACCTACAATTCAAAGAGAAATAGCAGCAAAGGAAAGGAAGAAAGTGTATCATGAAAGAACTCATCCATTACATAGGCATATACTGCACAGGCAAAGAGCGAAGTCCATGAAAAGTTTCCTAAGAACATGATACAAACTTACTACCGTAAAAGCCAGGTTACAAATGTGGGAAAGCTAGGTCTCCCGTCCCCTCTGGCTGGGGAAGATTGAAACTTTACCACTTGACTATGGCAAGGGTAGCTGATATGAAGGTCTGCAAAGGCTGAGGTCAGGAATGGGCAGATCCAGGGGCTGCACTGAGGTCAATAATATCAATTTTGCTGGGGAGAGGATCACAATTTAGCCACATGCTCCAGTGTTGACTGTATACAGCCTCCTGCATGAAAGTTGACTTATATGAGGCCTCAGAAAATGCATTCGAAGTGGTCAAGTTTTGGTCTACTACCATTTCATGTTTGATATTGTGAAAATATGTGTGCTTCTAAGACGAAATAAATAAATAAATATAGGTGAATTCTGGTACAGTCTCTTCATAAATTACATATTTCACAAACTAAAATAGACTTGTCATACAGAACCTAAGTTACATGTTTTGCAAACTGCTGGCAACATTAACATCAAATATGCTCCGGAACTAAGAACACTGTTTTCTAGCTATGGTAAGGCTTCCAGACCCCCCTCCCCTAATTCTCAGAAGTCACAGTCAAATTAAGCCACCTGAGTAATCAGGCAAGTGGTGTTTTTATGATTCTAATTGGCCCTAATGAGGGGGGGAGAAATAAATAAATAATCTTTTACAGCTTATGAAAATACTGAAAAAGCATATAATAATGTGCAAATGTATATTAGATGCTTGGAGGAACAATGCTCCATCATGGACTGCCAGAAAGCTTCTGCAGTTGGTTGTAACACAATTGCTGTCAGGGAAATAATCAGGAAATGGAAACTTCTGATCTTAATGCCAAATTTGATGGAAACATATGTATTATCTAATATGCAGACAATTTCTCTTCATATACAAAATGCAACAATTTTACTACTTAATGGCAAGAACAGCACTCAACATAAGACCGGAGGGCCGAAGTCCATAAGAAAGACCCAGTAAGCACTGGTTAGATACCTCGCAGGAGACGTGCATCTAGTCAATATCTCACCTGAAGGTGCACAAGATTGACACAAATGGAAGAAAACCAGCAATGTGTGATTAATGCTAAGAAGAAGAAGATAAAAACGATACACTTGGAAACAATGAAATTCATGCTAAATTGATGCACTGTTTGTCAAGACATTAAAACTTCAACCGCTTATATCCTGAAGTTGTTTATTTAAAAAAAAAAAAAATCATATGTAAAAAGGCAGTTCAGCAAATAAGGTCTGAAGAAAGCTAGTCATGACCTCTTAATTCAACGCCTAATCAATCATCACTGAAAAAATAAAAGTTTATGTCTCTTGCAATAGCATATCTGGAAATAGAGAGGCTTATTGACAGATCAATTTTAATACCAGTAATGTTCTGCTGTCAGGCAGATTTTGAGAACATGGTTCCTGACCTTGAAGATCCCTCAGTATTTAAATCACTTCAATCAATTACAAGAGTACCATTCTACAGTTGGATGAGGGTTGTACCAAACGTAAGGTTTCCCAATGAGTTATAATCGCAAGGAAATGGTGCTAGGCTAATCCAACAACATCACTGTGTGCAGAAGTTACCCCACTTTCTATTCTGTCCATCTGCACTTCACAATACCGCTTTAGTTTTGGCAGCCATCTTAGATGGAAGTGCTGTTCACCACTCCCGCCAATTGTGAGGTTCATGCAGTAATCCAGTTTTTACACACAAAAAGACCCTACCTGTGGATATTAATCTTCAAACTTACAGAGATTTGTGGGTGAGAAGATGTATGTCCACCAATCCTGTAGGAAGTTTGCTGTCATACACATGGAAATTCACAACGAAGAACAAAGCGGCAGAATGAGGAGTTTCAGAGATTGTCAAGAAGATCAGAGGGTCGCCATCCGTGAACCTGTTGGACGTATTCCTGAAAGTTGCCATGGTACAATTGAAAGAACTTTAGACTGGCACATTGGTGTATTGCAAGGTGTGTGCTCAGTGGGTCCCGCAAATGCTGACAGATAGACACAAAGAGCAACACCTTGACTATGCTAGCAAGTTTCCTCAAAAATGTGAAGGCAACACGGAGAAATTGATGAACACTATCATCACAGGAGGCGAAACGTGGGTCTTTCATTACACACCCGAAACAAACAAAAAAATCACATTAATGGTGTCAGTCGAGTTAACCAATGGTAAAGAAGTTCAAACAAACACAGCTGGAAAAGTCATGGCAACTGTGTTTTGGGATTGTAAGGAGATATTGCCCATCAATTTCATGCCTCCCGAGATGACAATAAACTCAAGCATATATTGTGGGATTCTACCAAACTCAGGTGAGTTATCCAGAATCACTAGAGGGAAAACTGACTGAGGGAATGGTGCTGCTTCATGACAACACTCGACCCCATGCATCTGATCAAACACAGGACCTTTTGGAAAAATAAGGTGCCCCATCCTCCTTACAGCTCAAGTGATTATCACTTATTCCCAAAGTTAAAGGAACACTTGGGTGTCCTACACTTCGGGATCGACGATGAAGTGAAAGAAGAGGAAATATGCTTCCTCAATGTGTTGGCGGCAGAGTTCTTCGAAATGGGGATACAGAAGTTGGAACACAGATACAAAAATGCATGGAAAAAAATGTGCACTATTTAGAAAATAGAACAATGTTCAAGCTTTTCAACGGTAAAAAAGGTCTATTTTTAAGAAATATGGGAACCTTACTTATGGTACAATCCTCATACAATCACAGAAAGCAGCGAGTTTAATATACACCATTGGTTCGAAACACTGATTTGGGTTAAGGCAAACAGTAAAAAAAAGTAATGAGGGGGAGGGTAGACAATTAGTGAAGCACGCAGCATTCAATGTGGATACACATATTATTTGCCAAGATACTATCACTTCATTTTTATAATTCAAATAAAAAAACCAGCTGATAGTCAGATGAATGGAATATAGTTGTCATAAAAAGAGAGAAAAATATTCTTATGTTGACAAAGTTTGGCTCTCTTCAGTGATTTGTCAGGGAGCTTTCCTATAAGCCAGAGCTGTTGAAAGAGTCAAGATGTGCAGTACACAGTCAGCCAAAACAGTTAAAAAGTTCTACCAATATTGAGTCTCTGCCTGGTTATTTTATTCTTTTTGGTCTTCTATTTGCTTCTTATGTGGTGTATTTAAGTCAGAAATATTAAGATGTAGTTCACAAAAGGCAGTCTTATTCTTCTGTGGTTCATAGTTGAGTAATTCAATAGTCTACTTGTCCCTTAAAAATATCTTAATATGGCTGTTCTTGAAGATGATGATGGGTAAAGAATAACTGTGTCATTAAAATTTCCACTTGGCAACTCTTGATGGTTTTATAGCTGCATTCTTTTGGGTTCTGAGCTCTACAAAATTTCATGTATGGGAAATCTGATAGTACTGTGTATAAGAATCTTTCTTTAAAAGTCTTATATTTAATATTCCACCATGGATGTTTCTTCTTTTTGGCTGTAAATATTTTTTGTCTGATTACTTATTGAATTCTTTTCGACATTTTGCTCCATTGTTATGAATCCAGTGTGCTTAGTTCTTTATACATGATCTGTATTACTGTGTCATTGATTTACAGTTATTTGATGGTATCCTTATGTATCTTGTTAGTACTGTTGAGAATTGTTTCACTTCAGTTCTCATGATTGGTCTGAACAGAAGTTGACTCTGTTCTGCACTTTGATGTTAATTTTTTCTTCTTGCCTGATTATAGTTATACAATCAATTTGGTATATCCCTATCTTATTTTTTCTGGCTCTCCAATGTTGCATCATTAGAGGTGGGAAAGGCATGGGTACTAGGAACTCAATGATGGCCTATTGAAGGCACCTGGATTGATTTCAATAATACATGGAGCTGAAATTGGATGGCTGGATAAGGGATTAGAAATAGAGTCCTCTCAACTCAACTCACTCAATAACAGTCACTCCATCAATTTCACCTGGTCATATTCCGATACCAGTGTCACCCTCCGACAGGGTGCCTCCACACATCTGTACACATCAAACCTATTTTATTTTATTTTATTTATTTATCAATCTTGTTTCATGGATCCCTGCTGAGGAAGCACCTCTGGGATGTGAAACATGTCATGGTTAATATACATACATACAATATGAGTCATAATCATAGAAAAAAACAATTATACGTTACAAAGAAAAATAAAGACAATAAAATAAAAAAATTTTTACAACTGTGATTTGCAAAAGACATATTGAATACAATTAATTGTTTTGTTCAAATTCTTGAATGGAGTAGAAGGAGTTGCCAATAAGATAATCTCTCAGTTTTTCTTTAAATATATCTTTATTTTCTGCAAATTGTTTTATACCCTTGGGAAGTTTTTAAACAGATGTATACCAGAATAATTTACTCCTCTTTGTACTAATGACAGAGATGTTTGTGGTTTGTGCAAGTTATTTCTGCTTCTTGTATTGAGATTGTGTACCTGTGAATTAGAAGTAAACGGTTACAATGATCTATGACAAAGCACATGAGAGAATATATATACTGAGAACTCATTGTAAGAACACTGAGTTTTTTAAAAAGTTGTCTGCAAGAAGTTCTTGGTTTTACCCTACACAACATCCTAATAGCTCTTTTCTGTGCTATGAAAACTTTTTTACTTTGTGAAGAGTTTCCCCAAAAAATTATGCCATATGACATTACTGAATGAAAATATGAGGAGTAAACCTGTTTCGTTAATTCTAGATCTCCTGTTAGAGAAAGTGTTCGTATTGCAAAGGTGGCACTACTTAACTTCTTCAGTAGTGAAGTGATATGTTCATTAGGGTGTCCCGTCGATGTATGATAAAAAAAAAAAAAAAATTTCAGCTATATTATCGCAAGAGGTATCAAAATTTGCGCAATTTAACATAGATTACGAAAAAGGTAAAAAAAAAACTATACATGTCATCTTGAGGGCTCTACCATCTTTGAAGTTTTGTAAATTTTATGTTTTTACAGACTTAAACCGTATGCATAAAATAATACAAAAATCAAGTTTAAATGGTATTTTATTATTAAAATTAATGAAACAAAACACAAGAAAACAAAATAAATAAAATATGACTCATAATTAATGACAAAAACTTAGAATTTAAACTTAGTTTTATGTCCAAAATTTGGCATTTCTGACGAGAAGGCAACCTGGTTCTAATAAAACCATCTCTTGAAGTAGCGTCAGTTAGGGCGTTTTCACACACACCGGCAAAACCGGCGCCGGCTCCGGCACCGGCTCCGGATACAATGTAATCAAATGGGAGCTTTCACACGATGACCGGTCCGGCACGGTCGCCGGTCCAGCATCCGGCGCCGGCGAATGCAGCCGGCGGTGACCTCGACAATCGGACCGGCACAGCCGCCGGCCCTTTGATTTCATTGTTAGTTATGCACACTGGTGCTAGTGACACACGGCTTTTGTACAGTTTAATATCAGCCCATAATTTTGTGATAATGAGTCACGATATTTTTACATTGATTGAGTTGGTAGAGAGCAAACCATGTTTGTGGGACAAAACAGCAGACTGTTTCAAGGGTAGAACAGAAAAACAGAAGGCGTGGAGAGAGGTGTATAAATTTTTGGAAGAAGATTTTGAAGCTAAAGAAAGAAAGAACAACTGAAAATTGGTAAGTTGTGCATTTATTGTTAGCAATTACAATACAGAACAGTTTATACATTATATTTGGTTCCTATGCCATGGTAATGTCCCCCTCAGAGCTGACAAAATTTTGATGTTTGATACTGTCTTCCAACCGTTCAACCAGGAAATCAAAAGTATTTGTACTCATATGAAAGTAATTGAAAAATTTGCTTTCATTTTTTCTAAGTTTTTCGAAGAGCGTATAAAAGCTCCCTTCCAGGTATCTCACACTCAAAATAGGATGGATCCAGCAACGTCTGTCAATTAAATGTTTTCTATATTTCCTTCTGAGGCACAATAATCCAATGAAGTAGCGTTTGTTAAATGCCGCACACATCTTTCCTCTGCCAAAGCTAGGAATGTACTGTGCTCGGTGCTGGTAAAGACCGACGCCGTCTCCGGTTTTGCCGGTGTGTGTGAACATACCCCCTCGCAGGCGCCGGAACATGCTCCGGCGCCGGCTCCGGCTTTGTCGGTGTGTGTGAAAACGCCCTTACACTTTGTGAGGCCTCTGTCACAAGTTTCACACATCTTTCCACCGATTGTGTGTGACAAGGAAACTCAACAGTTTCCAAGCTCTTATCTTTTGCCATGATTTGAAGGTCCTCATTAGAAATATTTCTAAGAACTGGTGGTGCTGTAACCTGACACACGTGCCACACAATAATTTCGGTGTAATTTGTAGCAGAGAAGTTAATTTTTGGTGGTTTAAATACCCTGCGTTTGGTGCTACTTTCAGCTTCTCTCGCTTTTATTATTCTTCGCAATGCCAGCTCCCGAATGTGGTCTCTATCATAAAACAACATAGTGACAAGTATGTTTTCCGGGTGGGCAAAAAAAAGTATTTCTTCTGATCACAGAATCCACAAGAGATATAAGATTTTCTGGTAAAAATTGAGCGTACATAATCAATTGAAAAAGATGTTTGGCCCCGTCTTTAATAGACATCTTTTGTTTGATTAAGAACCAAATCGGAGCGTATACTTTAATCACGTAGTTGAGTAACATTTTCAAATTTCAAATGAATTTTTTGCTGCCCTATTGACTCTTCAATTCGTCTCTGCTGGTATTTCATTAATTTAGCCATTTCTTTCTTATCAACACCGCTTATAACCATTTTCCTGTCATTTCTTTGATCCAGCAAAAACTTCTCTCATTGATGGGAACTTTCTTAGGTTTCAAGCCTGAACAAGAGTCA
>JARYHS010013630.1:383296487-383537984 GCA_031002005.1 Vandiemenella viatica
CAACACACGAATATAATATTTTCTTCGTTTTCTTATTTGAAGAAAATAAGGACATACTTTATTTAACCAATTTAAAACATAAAAAGCAGCTTCTAATTTATTTATCGTAATTTAACAATTATATTCTTGCCATTGGAATAATCATTAGTTACATTTCTTATTAAAAAAAAATATTGAAAACCTTATGGCTGAAAAAAAAACGTGGAACTACTTTTCAATAATATATTGACTTTAGGAAACTTAAATTATTCATGTTTAAGGTCATTTAACATGGAAAACAGACTTAACGTATGTGACTCGAACAAGTATTTTGTCAATTCATTTTTCCGGCGTTGCTTAAGTATTAAATATCATTCATAACCTGTGATCTGTAGTAAAATCTGTGGACTGAGTTTACATTATTCTATAATTGCTGATTTCATTAATGTTCTTTCTTCGTGTATACTATACGCCGGTTATTAATTTATTTCGGTTATTAAATTATTTAAAGAGGATATGGGGTTACGCTGCACATATAAAAAATATCGTAGTTTACGATATGGAAGACGAAACTCTTATTCATGCATTTAATATAACCAATAACACATATACAGATGTACATTACATTACATTGAAATATCATAACAATGCGACTGTTAATATTACTTTCGGCTTCTGTATTGGCGGCAATGTCGTCTCTGTGTTTTGTACACCTCGCCAACGGTGTACTCTCTCTGGTTGTTTTTATCGTTGCCACGGTTACTCGTCAGCGAGCATCGTTGCTACTCGTCATGCTGCCTGCTGCCCAAAAAAAAAAAAAAAAAAAAAAAAAAAAAAAAAAAAAAAAAAAAAAAAAAAAAAAAAAAATTAAAAAAAGAGTGCTAATGACGCCGGCTTTCCCCTGAGCGCTGTTGACGAATTAAGTCGCACCCGCCTGCCGCTACCTGAGGGCTGATGACGAATATAGATGTGCCGCTACCTGAGTCGTACAGCGGACTTCATGTCCCATTTCTCAATAGCCTTTCGCAGTTCTGGTCGCTAGCTTATCGTCTGAATGTTTGTCTGCTGGGAGCCTAGGCTTCGCTCTAAAACTTCACTATTCAACGGAAATTACATCAGTCTTCTTTGTGTCCTGTATTTTATAAAGAAAAGAGCAAAACTTCGTGGGTGCATTGAGGAAGAAATCATGGTGATTCTTACGAGGAGCGACACTGGGGATGAACTACTTGATTTTGATGGAAGTGATAGCTTTTCCACAGAATCGGAAGGCTGCAGTCATAAACCATACTCGTCAGCAGGGGTGACAATGCAGTCTCATGTTTCAACAAGAGATGTTAGTTTGTTCTGAATCTAAAGAATCATAAAGTGATAGTGAAACGCTTACGAAGAAATTACTTCTTAGTGATAAATCTGACTGGAAAGAAAATGATTTTCGTCCAGTTAGTCACGCATTTGAAGATACGCTATCGGGTCATGTGTGTCAAATAGGGAATGTGCCAAGTATTCGGTCAGTTTTTTTTACAGAAGAACTGATGAAATATATAGCTGATGAAAAGAATCGGTTTTATATAACCACTATGGAGAATATTACAGAATCAGTGCATTCTCGAATATCAAAGTGGAAAGATACTGAATATGATGAAATTTTTGTTTCTTAGCTATTTGTCTTCTGATACGTCGCGTGAAAAAAAATCGAAAATTAACGAATTTTGGACCAGAGATGTTCTTCTAAATACCGCAATTCTTGGTGAAATTATGTCAGATACCGCTTTTTGTTACTCTGGTGAGATTTCGCCGGAACCCCCCCCCTCCCATTTCTCCTCACGTAATTAATGGACAGACAATGCACAGCTTTGAAATGTTGAAAAATATGTTGAGTACTTATGTTGAACAAATTTCATCAAAGAAACAATATTACGTATAATCGGGTCAGTGGCGTAGCTAGCGTGGGTGACACCCGGGGCGGATATCGATGGTGCCATCCCTTGAATACTTAAATCCAAAATTGAGTATATTATATCATCTTTTAGGTGTAAAATATGATATTAATAAAGATAATTAAATAAAAATTTATTGTTATTTAAAAATAATAGTTAATAAAATTGTAAGATTAACAAAATTTAAAAGATATACAAATAAAATAAAAACAATTGCTTTCACAATCCCCTCTTTCTAGCTTTAACAACTGCAAACCAGTAAATCACATTTTCGAAATTAAAAATTTGATTTACTTCATGTTCAATAATCAATATGGCAAGATTTAGCCACGTGTTGATCACAGGTGATAGAAAGTGGTTTTAGATTAATTTTAACTCCTCTGAAGATCGGACCTCACTTGCCTGATACTGTTCCGCACCGTCACCGAACCGACACGTTTCTTACTATTGGCGCTCACTCGGTCGAAGTTTGTCCAAAGTACACGGCATGTCGTCCGAAACCCGGCCATCATTTGATTGGTTTATGTTTTGACGGTGTGGACCAGTGTCGGTCTGCTGGATGTGGAGAACGCATAGAGAGAGTTCGGAAATTTCCCTTCCCTTACGACCAAATGTTGTTTTCATGTTATTGTTGTCTTAAAACAAGTGTCTATTTTTTCATCCATGTTCGTAAGATGTTCTTAACATGTAGGAATTGTTCTAGCATCTTCGCATTAATAAATCAAAACATTGCCAGAGTTGAAGATCAATTTTAAGACCCACAAAAATTGCAGTCGAGATCTGCATTTGTAACGGGGACCTTCCACGCCCGAATCGCACGCCGTAACCATACGCCAGACTAATCTAGAAGTACTGAAAAATATGTATTCAAACACATAAAAGTTGATTCGTGTTTTTTGATAGCAAAAATAGATGGTATAGAAAAAAAGTATATTAATTGTATCATGTTTGCAAACTTATTTTTATTACACCTACATTCGGACTGGTGACTCAAATGACTGCGTGCGGTTTGGATACTGAAGGTCCCGGTTCAAATCCCGGACTCGACTGTAATTTTTGCGGGCCTAAAAATTGACATTTACCTCTGGCAATGCTTTTATCTGTTAATACGAGGATTCTAGGACGCTCCGTGTTCGAATTTCACGTTAATCTGTAGGTCTCCTTCGAAGTTAGGTGACTACGATATAGGTGCACTGCGAGTTTCCTAGTAAGAAACTCTGACTAGAACTTTGAGATAACATGAAATTATTATATTTATTAACAAAATCTTTACGACCTAAATTTAAATATGTTATAACCTCATTCTTTGCTAAAAAAAAAAAAAAAAAAAAATACTGAATGAATCGAAAAGAACCTTAAGCAAAACAAACACGTCAAGTGCGAAGTGATTGACATTTCATTGCGATTGCGTTGAAATATGCGAGAATCTTTCATTCCGGTACAGTGTGGTAATGATTTGTTAATACTGCGCTGCAGGGCCGGATGAAGACAGCTCGAGGCCCGTAGCAAATGTAAAGAAGAGGCCCTTGATTTTTGCCGTACTGGGGAAAATTATGGCGCTAAAAACAAAAAAGGTCGCTCATCTAGCCTAGATGCGGGGCCCCCTAGAAGGCGCGAGGCCCGTGGCATTTGCTACCTCCTGCTACGTGGTTAATCCGGTACTGCTGCGCTGGGATACTATTTTTGTACATAAAAGATCAACCAGATAGGTGATTACATGAGTCAGATAAAAAAGTATTTTAATGTACTTTCGTACCAAAACTGTGCAAAAAGTAAAGGTATCAAACCTACCTGTCATCCCCAACACTGATTCCCTGTAACAATCACTTGAAAACGTTAAAGGAGACTAAAGACCGGGTAGGAACATGGGCGAGCTATGGAAAATTGTGGTCGCGAGGAGGCGACCTGCCACTCGGCCGACTGTCGTTGCGGTGACGGTACAGACCAGTATTGGCAAAGTAGAGCTCGACCTTTACACGTAGCAACTGATACACACACTGGCGCAAATTAAATCCCAACACCCATACGATGTTGTGATAAATGAATGAAATTTGGCCCCAAGTATGCCCACATGAAGAGTATTAAATGAATTTAAAATTGAAAGTTTTACATGTAATAATATGAGAATTACGGTGCTATCTATTATGTAAATTGCTATTTTTTTATATTCTTTTAACGTACTATTGGCGTACAGTGTGGTGTAACATGACACTTTGTTGTCCACGAGTTCTTGTTGGCTAAGTATGCCCAGGCGAAGAGTGACAACTCTATACACTCAAATGTCTCACTGTGAGAGAGGTCGGAGAATTGACGTGTTTTAAAAAGGTGCATCATATCGTGAAATCTCCCAAGGATTGGCCGTAGTGCATTGTCAGTATACAGACTTGTTACACAGTGATGAAAGAAAGCTCTAATACTCCAGGTCTATACTGATGGATAACAGCACGTGAAGACCGCCAAATTGTGTAGGTGGCTGCTACTAGGCAAATGGTTGACTGCAGGCCACATCCAAACAGTGGTTACAGAGAGAGTCATCCCTCCCCGGACGATTGAAACCAATTGCCTGAAGCTGGAGTACGCTCTTTGAACCCTATGCAATGTGTCCCATTAATCTGATTTCATTGCCAGCATCATCTAACCTGGCGTAATGCAAAACATAAAAGGACATGTGAATGGCGTACATTTGTGTTTACAGACGAGTCTCGATTCTGTCTGTGGCAAAGTGATAATTCACGACATGTTCGGAGGCGGATTGGAAAACGGCTTACCTGCTGTGATTTGAGAACATCACACAAATACAGTCACCGGTGTCATTTTTTGGCGGCAATCAGTTTCGACAGCATGACTGAGTCGGCTGTTGTTGATGGCACAATGACAGCCACCACTATGTGGACAGGGTACTTCATCTTATTGTGATACCCTTCATGTTCACCATTCATATCGCATCTTACAACAAGATAATGCCCGTCCCCATATTGCGGCCATCGTTACACAAGCCTTGTAAGGAGTTTCGATCACAATTTGAACAGCACAGTCCCCAATAGAGCATGTCTGGGATACCAGGAGTAGACACATTTGATCACATGGTGACCCAGCACAAACTGCGCAATAACTGACTGAAAAAGATGTGCAGGCGTAAAGAGAAATACCCCAAGAAGACATTCGAAACACTTGTTGATTCAATGTCGGCAAGAATCCACGAATGCATTGGTGCTCAAGTTGGACGCATTTCTTACTGAAAACTGTATCTAAAGGTAATAACTTATCCTGATCCATTTCCATTTGCTATCATTTCTTCTGGGTATGGCCCTGGATATAGCTTCAAAGTTTCCTAAAATTCTACCATTTCTGTATGCATGGTGAGATTCTAATTTTTGCCAGTGTAACTATAGGGCGACCATAATATTTCGCTATAAATTTTAAAAAAATCGAAAACTACCCAATCATTTGTTGTTGAAACGTTAACATAGGTTGTATTTAAATGACTTCGCAAGGAATATCGAGAGGAAAGTTAACAGAAGTGGCTTGATCCAAGTAGAAGCAATTCCAGACCCAGATGGGGTTCCATCGGTGCAAACCCAGAATCCGGGTCCCACAAGTCGTGAGACCCTGGGAAAGACTGTATAGTCAGAGAAGCAACTCTACATTAAGTTCCTTCATAAAAACAGAACAATAAATGCAATATAAAAACAACGAAATTAAAAAAAAAAAAAAAAAAAAAAAAAAAAAAAATGGCTTAGGTAATATAAGAACATGCCATTGCGGTATCTGCCGTCTTTACATGAAGTACTTCACAAGTGAAGTATTTTACTATCCGCCTAAGATACACGTGGCTACTGACTTCTAAATATGACATTGTATGTACTGAAGACCGTCTTCACGTGTTAATTTTACATTTCTAGCGCCGCTATGTAGCATATAAATAAAAATGTTGTAAACGGCTTGAATGTTCGCTCAGTTTGTTCAGGAACAAAAGATCGACATCCCTGTCGATTTAAGGAATACGCCTGTATTCGACAGAGGGGTTACCCATAATACAAATTTTGTTCTTCTCTAAATTTATTATAGAAAATTCATAGAGAATCATACGCTTTATTTCATCGCGATCATATTTGCATATTCTCGATCAGAAGAAAGCTTAGCAAACTTACATGAACCTAGAATTTAAGTGCTTACTAATGTTACGATTTTGCTAGCAAGATACGTGGTTCCGACTTTTTTTTATTTATTTAAATGGATTTCGGCCTTATCAGCCACACAGCCAAGTTCTTTGCGTTTTATGACAATTCACATTTCATTACTTTACAGTTCTATTTACATAGTTTAACAATTTACATTTCATTTCCTTTACAGTATTAAATATATATAATTTACATTACAGTTCTATACACAACAGTTACGGTTCCGACTGTTTTTTAAACACAAGCTTTACAAAAACTGATTACCAACGACGGACGATACGATCAACAAACACTTGGACCCGTTTAGATTGATTTGAAACCTGAAAGTATTGCTAGTTTAATGCCCAGTTTTTACTAGCATAAATTCGAACATGATACGATTTCATGTCGAATATAGGTGCACTGTCGATAATAGCAGGTACGCAGAGTGTAAATCGGATAACGTGAAATCTACTCTACATCACGAATCTGTCAGATAATAAATTCAAAATTACTAGAAAAACTTCAAAGCACTTGTAAATCTTAGCTTGAAAGCTAATGGAATTCTAAACAAGCAAAACAATTTTAAAACCTAGACTACGCGTATTCCGACATATGCTTGGTTTTCATTCCAAATTTTCTTTAAATATTTTCGAGGATTTACAATTTAACTGTATAATTACTATGATTTTAGCAATTATATATAAACTTTAATTTTAAAACTTCCTCTTTTTATACAAGAAAAACTTACATTATATCCACCGCCGCTTCTAACAAACCAAACAGTGACGGACGGCAAGAACAACAATGAACGATTTCTTGTGATTGTTGGAGTTACAGAGCGGTGCTCTCTTTGTTTAAGCGCAAGGTATTGCAACCAGTGGCGGATCTACAAATTTTCCGAGATGGGTAAAAACCTTGAGATTGCCGCCCCTTCAAACATGAATTTGCCGCCCGGGGCGGTACAGAGCTATTCTTTGATTTTGCCGCCCCCTGATGGTTGCCGCTTGGGGCAGTAGAGCTAAAGAAAAGGTCACCGCCACACGAATTTGCCATTTAACACTCCTTCAAACATGATTTTGGCACCCCCCTGAAATTGTCGCCCGGGGCAAGCGCCCCGGTTTGACCCCCTCTAGATCCGGCACTGTTGCCAACTATATTCTACTATAACGAATGAGCACAGCCGCCTGGATCGCATTTGAAAAAGCGCTAGATCAACCTAAAAACAAATATTCATAACAATAAAAGTAGACGTGTTTCGACACCAAAGGATAAAAGAAGAGTATTATTTTTTTCGTGTCACACTAATTTCGATTACTATTTTCGAAATGTGGGTGTCACCCCCAAACGGGTGACACCCGGGGCGGACCGCCCCCACCGCCCCCCCCTAGCTACGCCACTGAATCGGGTAATTACAAAGCACAGCAAAATATTCAGTCAACATCGAGATATTTTGGGAATCTACATCTACAAAGATATTCCGCAAGCCAAATTTCGGTGTGTGGGGGAGGCTGCTTGTGCAATTATCATTTTCAGATGTCTTTTTATATTCGTGAATAGCGCGAGGAAAAATAGGATGCCTTTAACTATATGTATGAGTTCGAATATCTCTAATTTAACAGTCGTATGTAAGTAAGGAATTAAAATATTTCTAGCATCTTCTTCGAATCTATGCTCTTTAAATTTCTACAGTAACACTCTGATACAGTAAGGAACATATAGAAAATTGCAGTTACTATAAACGGGTATGCAGGAAAGAACAGTAAACTATTGAGGTAAATTTAAGAATCACGACGCTTTCGACATAAGCTGCGAAAAACTAGTAAAAAACTACAAGCAAGATGTAATTATTAGGGACTAAAAATAGGGTTAATGATTGTTTGATTCTGCACTAATTTATTTTCAGAGAAACTATGTAGTGAGAGTAGTTATTGCGTATCAGCCGTGAGAGGTAACGTCAGGATATTCAGCACCGGGCGTGTGAAACAGCGCGGGCCGCTCCGTCCCGAGGAATAATCACTTAGCACAGGTAGCCGGCCTCAGCGCGGCAGGTAGACGATCCGCCGTCAGCAGTCAAAGGGTTAAGTGTCTTAAAAACTGGGATGGTTTTCGGTCACCAAGCTCTTCCTCCATTAACAGCTGGCGAACTCGTTGCTCTTCTGATGCAGAGAGGCGACGAAATTAACTCGTTACGCAAGTGTTCATATGCATTTTCAGGAGGTGGATTAATTATAATATCTTCCACTTCGGCCGCATAGCAGGGAATTTGACTGAAAGCTGCTCGAGGCGCCTGTAGAAACGTTTCCGTTGTGATTGAAACCGTGAACAGGAGAGAATGATGTGATTGAGGTCTGAAATTTCTTGGTCTAAGGTGCATATAGGTCTTTCTATAATATGAAGACGGCATAAGTGGTGAGGATAACAACCATGTCCTAGCCTCATTCTGATAATGGTTGTTGCGTGTCTTCTTGCAATATTGTGCTCTGCGAACCAGGGTGTCTTCGGTATTGTAGGTTGTACTGCTGAGTAGTGTTTTCCTCTTAGTAGCTGCGTCCGGGACCAGTCTTCATTCCAACTGAGGTATGCCTTCCTAGAGACTAGTGGGATGAAATCCCTCCAAGGTAGCTGAATGGCCTGCAAAGTGCCCTTCGTTGATGCTCTGTTTCGCTAGCTGGTCGACGATTTCATTGTGCATTATTCCTATATGACCTTTAATCCAGAGAAAATGTACTTGTATGCCAACTGAAGAAGCTTCTGAAGCTAATCTTATTATTTCATACAGGTATTGATGCATTTTGTTACTCCATACTGGGTTCTGTAATTTCTGGAGAGCGCTCTTAGCGTCAGTAAGTATTAAGATCCTTGAAAGTGCTTGTCTAGCCCGTACTTGATAGCTGCGCACATGGCTATAGTTTCCGCTGTGTAAATTGACGTCTCTGCAGGTAGTAATGTTTGTCCGTACTCGTTAGTATGTGGGCAATAATAAAGCGTATCCTGCACCTTCCGTAGTTTAGAGCCGTCGCTGTAAATAGGGATGTAGTTGGGCCAAGTTTTGTTCAAGAAGTGTGAAATTGCTGTATTGATGTTGTTACTCCGGATGATATTTTCTGGTAGATAATATATTTGTAGTTTCAGGAACTGAAATTCGTATGGATACAGGAAGCCTGGAATAATGCGGCTTTTTAATACGAGTGGTTTAATCTTTTCATATTCCTTGTATCCTTTTGATAGTAGAGGCACTCTTTCGCTGGTAGTGGTACGTTCATTGTGAGTATTCTGTTCATTACTGACAGCTTCTTTAGTAAAGGATGTTCCTTTATAGCAAAGATGCGAATGAGGTATTTGTTTGTAAGAAGTTCCCGGCGTATAGGAAGGGGCATTTCCGTTGCTTCTATCAGAAGAGCATTGGTAGGACTAGACCTCATTGCTCCTAGGCATAATCCTTATGGCCCTATGTTGAGCCCTGTCCAGTTTTTCCAATACGTATTTTGGCGCGTTTCCGAACAGGGTGCTTCACTAATCTATTACTGGACGGATATAAGGATCGGTACAAGATTAGTAGAGTAGAAGGATCTGCTCCCCACCATGTTCCTGTGATGGATCGGAGTATGTTCAGCGCTTTTCCAACCTTCTGTATATATAGTTTATATGGCGGCTCCATGTTAGTTTGCTGTCCAGATATAGGCCCAGAAGTTTAGCCGACGCTTCTATTGGGAAGGTATATGGTCCCAGCCGTATGGTGCGTTCTCCGAATGTGCAGCGCTTCCTTGTGAACACCACGACAGTTGATTTAGGTGCTGAGAGTGTAAGTCCACACTCAGATGTCCATACAGATAAAGTTATTGCAGCATCCGATAGCCATTGATAGGTTAAATACAAGGAGGGAGACATGGTATATATGCAGATGTCATCAGCGTACTGTAATACTTTTATATGCGTGCTAAAGATTTTTTCCAGATTGGCGGTATATATGGCATATAATAGCGGACTGAGGATTGATCCTTGGGGTAGGCCCTTCGATAGTGTTCTAGGTCCGAAAAAGGTATTATCTTGCTTTCGTATATATATGGTACGTTGACGAACAGATTGTAGATATTTTGGCAGTACTGCGCTGGGATGCCAATTTCTTTTAGCTTATTGAGCACCACCATTGTCATAGGCTCCTGAAATATCTAGGAATATGGCTGTTAAGTATCCCTTTTCAGTGAATACCTTCTCTATATCTGCAGTTAGAAGACTGAGGTTGTCTATCGTACTATGTGCCTTCCTGAATCCAAACTGAGTCCTGGGTAATAGATTATTGTGTTCCAGCCACCACTCTAATCGTTGTTTCACTAGTCGTTCAAATGTTTTGGCGATGCAAGAAGACAAAGTTATCGGTCGGTAGGACTTGGCATCGTTAGGGTTTTTCCCCTGCTTTGGGATGGGTACGATGATGTGTGTAGTCCAATCTTCAGGAAAATTTCCTGTAATCCAAATTACGTTGAAAAGTTGAAGGAGAAGTTGTTTTGCGTTACTTGGCAAATTAGCGAGCATGCTGTAGTGAATTCCGTCGATCCCTGGAGCTGTGTTTGATGCTTTTTTGAGGGCTCTTTCTAGCTCGTTTTGTCTGAAGGGCCGCATGAGATACGTCTGATTCTCACCTGTAGAAGTCGATTGTAACGGCTCAGGTGGAGAAGCTACCGATGGCGTGGCCACAATGTCGGCGAATTCTTCAGTCCAACAATGGACAGAGCGAGTGGGTACACACTTCTTTTTGAATTTATTTATGGTTGACCATATCTTTGAGAGCGGCGTGTCTTTGGAAAGTTTGCTGCAAAAGGCTTTCCAGCTTTGTTTCTTCTGGTGTTTCAGTGTCCTCTTCGTTTCTGCGTCTACTTTTTTGTAGCCTAGAAAATTTTCCCAGGTTGGAAACTGTTTATAGTATTTCAGCGCTAGTTTTCTTTTTGCGATCATCCTTCCACATTCTGGGCTCCACCATGGTACTGTTATTCCTCGCGGATGAGTTATAGTCTTCTTTTGTGGGATAGATTGGCTAGCTGCATAGTTGATTTTATTTATGAAAGCGTTATACTTTTCAGCTATAGGGAGCGTATTTGGAATACCGTAGGTAGTCCTTTCCATAATTCGTCTATAGTTATTCCAGTTTGCTTGATTTAATTTCCATTTGGAATAAGGTTTGTATGGAGGGAGATTGATTGGATTTATGGTCGTGATTTCTATTGGGAAATGGTTGGATCCCATTGTGGAAGGGAGGACCCGCCAACGGAACTCCGAGGAAAGCGATGCTGAGCACAGGGAAATATCTATGGCGGATTTCCGTTGTTCTGGCAGGGGAAGTATTGTTGCAGATCCGTCGTTTAAGATAAATAGTTCATATTCTTCTATTAATTCCAAGAGTGTGCTTCCGTAAACGTCTGATATTTCACACCCCCATGTCGTATTGTGTGCATTAAAGTCGCCACAGATTAGTAACGGTTGCTCCAACTGTTGCATGAAATAGCGCCATTCCTGCTCTGTGATGACATTCCTGGGTGGGCAGTACAGGGATACTATGGTGACTTCCTGTCGGCTTATCAGCGCTCTAACGGCGATTGCTTGAAAAGATTTTATATGGGCGTGATCTATATCGATCGCTGTATGTGGAATTAAGGTTTTAATTACAATTCCAACTCCTCCCCAGCCATCTTCACGATCATTGCGATACACGGTGTATGTGGAAATGAAATGTTCCTTCCTGTCTTCAGCCATGTTTCTGATAGGGTAGCGATGGATATGTTCATCGTACTTAATGCTCTCTGAAATGACTCTCGGTTGGCAGCGAGAGAACGCGAGTTCCATTGTAAAATTGTATGCGCCATAGCACTCGGTTAAGGTGGGTAGTTGTTATGGGTTCTTTACTTGTTCCCTACTAAGCTGGTAAGAAGACGGCGGAGCGGATCGAGATGGAGAGTATCAGATGGAGATGATTGGAATTCATGTATCATCTGCAAAATCATTTGCAATATTTGCTCTATGAGCACTGCGTTTTCTGCTGAAGGAGCCTTCTCTTGTCCTGGAGTTGCGGATGATAAGGATTCTGTATGATGGGTGATATAGGTAAATGCTGTGGTATATACATTCTCTGATGGACAGGAGGATAATGGGGCGTTTTTGAGTTTGGAGCTGCTGGCCTTTGTTTGTTGGCCCGTGGCAGTGGGAGTGTGAAGCAGTTGATTTATAGTGGATGCTTTTGATTGGTGACGTATCTCTTGTTCTTGATAGATGGGGATAATAGGGTTGTTTGGTGAGGCTGAACTCGGAAGCGACGATGTAGGCGGTGGGAGCGGGGGGAATTGGTTTTCATCATGATAGGACGGCGCGACGTAGGCTGCTTTTGAATACATCTGTCTGTGGGCGGATGTCCAACTCGTCATTGGTGAAGCTTTGTTGTAAACCACGGCCTCGCGTGCTTTTTGTTGTTGTATGTATACTGGGCATAGTCTATCATTGGATAGATGTGGGCCCTGACAGTGAACACATCGCGAATCAGCTGTGCTAGTGCATGACTCCATCGAATGAGGGCCTCCACATTTATTACAACGAGTGGCACTGCGGCACTGTGTCATGCGATGTCCAAAACGTAAGCAATTGGCACAGATTAGTATTTGTGGAACATGAGGCTCTACTGAACACCGTGTTCCGAAAATTGCTATATGATCTGGTAAGGATTGAGATCTGAAGGTAATCATGCATACTGGTATTGGAATCCTTCTCTCGTTGTTTTGGTAAGTGCTCCTCTTAGTGAACCGTTTCACGGATATCACTGGATAAGGGCTTTCTATAGCTTGTTGGATTTCTTCTTCTGAAAGGGTGACGTCTACATCCCTAACAATCCCTTGTTTATTTATTAAAAAATTTGGTATATATGCTTCAAGATTCCTGTCTTTGAACACTGTGGACTGTACTAACATGTTGGCTGAAGCTGCAGACTTAGTTTCGATTTTTAATCTGTTTCTGCCTGCTGTTATAATATTAATGATGTCTCGTTTATATGCAGGATTGCGTGTGTAGAGAATTTTGCCTATTGACATGGGATGTAGTCTTCCGATATTTTTATCTACACTTTCTACGAAAATGTAGTATGGACCGCTATCTGTAGGGCTGTATCTGTTGTTTTTGCTTCTGTAAGTTAGCGCTATCGAATCAGAGGACTTGAGGTTGGGATTATGTTGGTCTAATACTGTAGATGGAGATGTGTTAATCTCGATGGGCCTTGCTATATCAAGCATATCTACTTCTTCTGTTTGTTGAGAAACTACCTTTGGCTGACCTATTTCTGGTCTCTGAACACATCTACGTTTTACTGGTTGATTCAACTCACCAGTGATTGTGGGATTGTCACCTCTCCGAACCGTGGGATGTATGGCTGCGTCTGGAGGTGAGTGCAGGCCCTGTGGTGGAACGCCTCCCCTCGATTTCCATCTCCGTAAGCCTCCGCTGTTGATGCTGCTGTTGTTGTTGCTGCTGCTGTTGATGCTGCTGCTGTTGATTCTGCTGTAGTTGATGCTGCTTCTCTTGATGCTGCTGCTGATGTTTTTGCTGCTCTTTTTCTCGCTGTGAAGATCTACGTCAACAGCCGCATTTTCGGCTTCTATATTGGCGGCAATGTCGTCTCTGAGATTTGTACGCCTCGCCAACGGTGTGCTCTCTCTGGTTGTTTTTATCGTTGCCACGGTTACTCGTCAGCGATCATCGTCGCTACTGCGTTAGCACTAAGCAGTCATGGAGGAAGGAAATATAATGGAGACGACGCAAGAGACCTGAACCACGCATTGAAGTGAAGCAGGGTGGAGCAGAGTGGGGGGGGGGGGGCATGGCGCTTCCATACAGACACGTGGAATATGTTCAAAACCCTCTAGGGGACTGTAGGATACATGGAGGAAGGAATTATATGGAGGAGAAGTGACGTTAAATCGGTGAAGCAAGCACTAAACTCTCCCGCATGGTGGCAGCACCGGCAGCGACCATATGGCGCTTCCCAACAATTAAGGTGTTCACATTGTGGTAGATGCAGTGATTATTCATTTAGTATTGTGTATAAGTGTTTAAAAATGCCAGCTTGTGTTGCGTACGGTTGCACAAATAGGCCAGACAGGAAAGAACTGGAATATCATTTCATAAGTAAGTTGAATTGTAATTATCGTTGTTGAAGTGAGCGGTAGACACCGCAAACTTTACAGCACGTCTATAAATATTTAGTCATAGCTCTCAATGGGATGACTTTGTTCTCAAATTTTTCTTGGTGTAGTGTAGAAAATCAGCAAACTTGCTATTTTGCACATAATAGACTAGCATTATTTTTTAACGAGTGTTTAAAATGAGATTTAAAGGGGCGTGTTTTACTTCGCGATTCAGTGAATTTACTATTACGATTTCTTTCGTCACGTTGCTGATTATATGACAATGGATGATGAAATTAACTGTTATGTGAGAAGCTGTGAGTTTTATTAATTTTTTAATAGCTATTTCATGGCCATTGACTTAGGTTATTTTTAAAGCTTCATATAAAGACTTGTTCTGTTTGTAAATACGTCTATACCTATTTTTTACCGATTTTGAAATCTTTCTCATCTATTTATGTCGAAACAGGTTCATGCAGAAATAAAAATGGGCTTCATAAATAAAGAAGTTATAGCCCTTTGAACAAAATCAATTTGGGGGAATGTGTTTCTAATTTAGTCTCTTTTTTTTTTGTACAAACATTCCCCCCCCCCCCCCCCCGTATCTAAATCTAACTGAGAGATAATTTTTTTTTACAATTGTCCTAATAAGTAGGGCTGTGAAATTAGACAACACATCTTGATCAAGAGAATGTTCATTAAGGTGACTGAATAAACATTTTCATTTCTGGTACCAGCATACAAAATGTCTGGGTTGCTCATCCCTAGAGTGGGTCCTCTTACTTTTTTTTCTGGTCTAGGACACATTTCAGACTACCACAAGTGGTAGTAATAAAACTGAAATATCCATTCTGCATGTCAACCATTTAATCATTGTGGCTTTGACAGAATTAATTTTTGGTCCAGCCTGCATCCAAACCTAAACCCCTCAATTTGGATGTTGTATATCCCCCAAACTAATCAAGATATCGAAAACATTTATTCCTTATTATCGAGTTTTTTCGTCGTGTTACATAAGAATCCATCATTAAATTTGACTTTTGCGAAATTTTTCTTCTGCCTTTCAACTCAAGACACCTCACTTTTGAGACAGTATATCTCGAGAACTAGGTGAAATATCGAAAATTTTACTCTTTATTTTTTATTTGTCTCGTCTTTTTAAATAAAAATTCATCATAAAATTTGACTTTGAATAATTTTTTCTTCTGAATTTCAACCAAAACCATTTCACATTTGAGACAGAATATCTCGAAAACTAAGCAGGATATCAAAAAATTTTATTCTTCATTTTTTATTTGTTTCATCGAGTTACATAATAATCCATCACCAGATTGCGGCGGTCACGTTTATCCTAGAGTCCCCTTGAGGTGCTTGTACATATTCCCCGTGTTTGTTGGGAAGCGGTCAAGCCCCCACCACTCCGGCCATGCCCCCCCACTCCTCCGCCGGCCTGCTTCACTCCCATGCGTGGTAAAGGTCTCTTGCGTCGTCTCCATATTATTCCTTCCTCCATGTAGGATAAACGTGACGTCGCAATTTGGTGACGGATTATTATGTAACTCGATGAGACAAATAAAAAATGGAGAATAAAATTTTTTGATATCCTGCTTAGTTTTCGATATATTTTGTCTCAAATGTGAAATGGTTTTGGTTGAAATTCAAGAAAAATTGGTCACAGTCAAATTTGATGATGGATTCGTATTTAAAAAGACGAGACAAATGAAAAAATAAAGAATAAAAATTTTCGATATCTCGCCTAGTTCTCGAGATATACTGTATCAAAAGTGAGGTGTTTGAAATGGAGAAGTCAAATTTAATGATCGATTCTTATGTAACAGGACTAGACAAATCGAAAATAAAGAATAAGATTTGTCGATATCTTGCTTAGTTTTCGGGATATACTGGGATTTTGTTGATATGCGGCCTGGACCAAAGATTAATTCTGCCAAAGCTACAATGAATTACATGCAGAATGGATATTTCAGTTTTTTTACTACCACTTGTGGTTAGGTTGAAATGTGGCCTAGACCAGAAAAAAAATTGTTACCTTGTTAAAAAAACATCGTAAGCTTAATTAGGAATGGCTGGAAGTAGTTTCCATCGCGATATACGTTTTGTCACTAACTTGGTTCTCATGAAAATTACTAACAGTAATAGATAAATTCTTTGTCCCTTATGGAACAACAAAACCATTCTGGTACAGACTGCATTTAGACCTAACCACAATCTCCATTAAATTGCCACTACAGAATCAAACTATGTAGACATAGCCACACACGCGTATTTGAATCGCAAACTGTATTTGCAGTAACAACATCGTTTGCTTCATTAAGATTCCTAGATTGCATCAGTGGCGTAGCTAGGGGGGGGGGGGGGGGCGGTGGGGGCGGTCCGCCCCGGGTGTCACCTGTTTGGGGGTGACACCCGCATTTCGAAAATAGTAATCGAAATTAGTGTGAAACAAAATATATATATATATATATCGATATATATATATTTGATAGACTTCTTTTATCCTTTGGTGTCGAAACACGTCTACCTTTAATGTTCTGAATATTTCTTTTTAAGTTGATCGATCGCTTTTCTTTTCAAATACGATCCAGTACAGTAGAGTAATAATATTATTGGCTACACCGCACGCTTAAACAATAGACCATCGCTCGGTTGCTCCAACAATCACAGGAACTCGTTGTGCTTGCGTCCGTCTCAGTTGTTTGGTTTGTTACGAGCGGCGGTGGATATAATGTAAGTTTTCTTGTATTAAGAGAGGAAGTTTTAAAATTAAGGATATATCTAAAATTGTTAAAATCATGGTAATTAGGCAGTTAAATTGTAATTCCTCGAAATCATTTCAAGAAAAATGTTAGATTTTCCTTTGAAAATGAAAAAAAAGCAACCAAGCGTATGCTGGAATAAGCGTAGTCTAGACTTCAAAATTGTTTTGCTTTTTTAGAATTCTATTAGCTTTCTAGCTAAGATGCACAAGTGACTAAAGTATTTTCTAGTAATTTTTGAATTTATCATCTAACAGATTCGAATTGAGTACATTTCGTGTTATCCGATATACACTCTGTGTACCTTCCTTTTTGTCGACAGTGCACCTATACTCGACATGAAATCATATCATGTTCGAATTTATGTAAATAAAATGATTCGGAAAACTGCATTAAACTAGCAATACGGTCAGGTTTCAAGTCAATCCGGACGAGTCCAAGTGTTATCGTCTGTCGGTAATCAGTTTTGTAGGGCATGTGTTTAAAACAGTCGGAACCGCCTATCTTGCTAACGAAATCGTAACATTAGTAAGGGGACATCCACATTTTTTTTTTTTTTTTTTTTTTTGCTGTCGTCAGTTTAGACTGGTTTGATGCAATCCTCCATCCCTTCCTATCCTGTGCTAACCTTTTCGTTTCTACATACCCCTTACAACCCACGTCCTCATTATCTGCTTCATATATTCTAATCTCTGTCTACCTCTACAGTTCTTACCTTCGACTGTTCCCTCACTAACAAATTAACCAATCCAGCATGTCTCAAAATATGACCTAAGCCTGTCTCTTCTTCCTGTAAGCTTCTTCCATAAACTTCTTTTCTCACCCATCATTTCCAAAACTCGTTCATTTCTTACTTTGTCTGTCCACCTAATTTTTAGCATTCTTCTGTAGCACCACATTTCAAATGCTTCAAGTTTCTTTCTTTCCGGTATTCCTAAAGTCCATGTTTCGCTACCGTAAAGTGCTGTGCTCCACACATAGAGTTTTAAAAAGTTCTTTCTAATTCCTAGATCAATATTTGAAACTAAAAGGTTTCTCTTTTTCATGAAGGCTCTTTTGCTAGTGCTATTCTGCTTTTTAACATCCTTCCCTGCTTCGGCCATCGGTTGTAAATTTGCTTCCCAGGTAAACAGAACTCACTCACTTCTCCTATAGCATCCGATCCTATTTTTATATTTTAATCTGCTACTATTGGTATCATTTCTGCTACATTTCATCACTTTTGTCTTACTTTGATTTATATTCAGTCCAAAATCTTCCTTCAGTATTTTGTTCATTGCCATTCAATAACTTCTCAATTATTCTCAGCCCTCTCTGCTAACAAGATAATGTCATCAGCAAATCGTAGCATACTGGATTTTTTCTCCCTGAAAACTTATGCCGCATGGGAAATTTTTCTTTGAACTTTCTTCATTGCTTCTTTCTACATACAAGGTGTGAAATATTATCCGGGGAAAAGCACTATAACCTTGTCTTCACACCCATTTTAACCGATGCATGTGCTCTCGTGATTCTCTACTTTTATTACAGGCCACTTGATTCTTATATAGTTTATAGATACTTTAGACCTGACTTCTTTAAAATTTTGAACATCTTGTCCCACCTAACATTATCAAAGATTTTTCTAAATCAACAAATGCCATAAAAGTATCTTTGTTTTCTTGATCCACCCTCAAGTATTAATCTAAAGACAGAATTGCTTCCCTTGTACCGCGATTTTTCCTAAACCCAAACTGATCTTCACCTACTATCTCTTCTACTACCCTTTCCATCCTTCTGTATATTATTCTGGTAGTAATTTTGAAGCATGTGATGTTAGACTAATGGTGCGATAATTCTCACATTTGTCGGCTTGTGCTTTCTTTGGAAGTGTGAAGATGATATTTTGTTAAAATCAGTTGGAATTTCTCCTGTTTCATAACTTTTTGATATCAGCTTGAATAATCTTTCGATTCCTTCCTCTCCTAGAGATTTAAGAAGTTCTGCAGGGATCTCATCAATTCCAACTGCCTTATTTGCTTTCAAGTCATTCAGAGCTTTATTAAATTCTGTTCTCAAAACAGGATCTCCTAAGTATCAATGTCGACATCGCCTTCCTTTTCCAATACACTATTGTTCAAGTCGTCCCCATCATACAGTTTCTCAATGTATTCCTTCCATCGGTTAGCTCTATCTTCTGAGCTTAAAAGAGGTTTCCCATCGGCAGCTTTAATGTTCATACTCTTTTCTTCATTTCTCCAAAATTCTGTTTGATCTTTCTATATGCAACATCTACTTTTCCTACGACCATTTCCTTTTCTACTTCTTCACACTTTTCTTGTAGCCATTATTTCGGTCTTTAATGCATTCCATTCGTCCTCGGTTGAGCTCCTTTCACAGTTACTTCTTAGACGTAAGTCTGCCATTTCTGCAAATTTTTCTCTTGTGTAGATTGTTTCAGCTTATTCACTGCCAGTCTGTTCTGCTTATGCTGCTTCCTTATTCGCTTGAATTTCAGCCTGCACTTCATTACTATCAAATTATGGTCAGAGTCTATGTCTACTCCTGGGTACGCTTTACAGTCTCGAACTTGATTCCGTAATCTCTGTTTGACCATGATATAATCTAGCTGATATCTGCCTGTATCCCCAGGACGTTTCCAGATGTATGTTCTTCTTGCATGGTTCTTAAACAGTGTGTTCGCCACTACTAGCTTATATCTTTCACAAAATTCTAGCAACCTGCTTCCTCGCTCATTTCTTTCTACTAGACCAAAACTTCCTACAGTATTCCCTCTTTTCCTTCACCCACTATTGCATTCCAATCACCCATGATTATTTACGTGAGGTGTTTTTCCGAATTTTTGGACCCTCCTCCCCCCCCCCTCTGGTGAGACTTCGTGAGATCCGGTCCCCTCCCCCTACGGATCGCCCTCGCAAATTTTTGAGACCTTTTTTTTCATGTCTCACCCTCCCAAAGCCGGTTACACCCACACTTTTCGACGAAATACCCCCCTAAAATCGACATTCGCGTCATTTGTAAACAATTGTTTTTTTTTTTTAGCTCTACAGTCCAACACAATTTTAAAAACTCTCACGTGAGAATTGGTGAGATTTCCCCTATTTCACCTCACGTAATTTATGGATGCCCCCTAATCACTTTAACTCCAGTTTAATGTAAGTTTGATATGCTTTCTACTGATTGAGAATATACAAATATGATCGCGATCAAATAAATAAGCGTATGATTCTCTAAGAATTTTCCATCATAAATTTACAGAAGAAGATTTCTATTATGGGTAACCTCTTTGTCGAATACACGTACCTACATTCTTATGGGTTCCTTAAATCGACAGGGATGTCGAACTTCTGTTCCTGAACAAAAATTGAGCTTTAATATAAACTGAACGAACATTCGAGCCGTTTACATCTTTATTTATACGCTACTGAGCGGTGCTAGAAATATAAAATTTACCCATGGAGATTGGCTTCGATACATATCATATTTAGGAGCCTGTAGCTACTTATTTCTTAGACGGGTAGTAAAATACTTCACTTATTAAGTACTTCATGTAAAGGCGGCAGATATCTCAAAGGCATGTTCTTTTATTACCTGACCGTTGTTTTTTTTATTTGATTTTATATTTTATTTATTCCTCTATTTTTATGAAGGAACTTAATGTAGAGTTGCTTCTCTGACTATGCAGTACCCCCAGGGTCTCACAACTTGTGGGACCCGGATCCTGGGTTTGCTCCAATGGGACCCCATCTGGGTCTGGAATTGCTTCTACTTGGATCAAGCTACTTCTGTTAACTTTCCTCTCAATATCCCTTGGTCCTCCAAATACCGAGGTTGTGAAGTCATTTAAATACAGCCTATGTTAACGTTTCAATAACAAATGGGTAGCTTTCGACTTTTTAAAATTTATAGCGAAATCTTATGGTCGCCCTATTGTTACACTGGCGGAAATTAAAATCACATCACGCATACATAATGGTAGAATTTTAGGAAACTTTGAAAATATATCCAGGGCCATACCTAAAAGAAATAATAACAAATGGAAATGGATCAGGCTAAGTTATTAACTTTTACAGCTGTCAGTGAGAAATACGCCCAACTTGAGCACCAATACATTCGTGGATCCTTGCCGGCATTGACACAACAAGTGTGTCTTCTTGGTGTATGTCTCACTACGCGTACATGTCTTTTGCAGTCAGTTGTTGCACAGTTTGTGCTGGGTGACCATGTGATCTAATGTGCTACTTCTGGTATCCTAGAAATGCTCTATTTGGGACAAATCTGGGAACCGTGCTGTCCATATTGTGATCGAAACTCCTTGCAAGGCTTGTGTGACGATGACCGCAATATGAGGACGGGCACTGTCTTGTTGGAAAATACGATTCGGATGTTGAACGTGTAGGGTATCACAATAAGATGCAGTACCCCGTACCGAGCGGGGCGGTGTAACGGTTAGCGTTCTCGCCTCGCATTCGGGAGGACGGCGGTTCGAATCCCCGTCCGGGCATCCAGATTTGGGTTTTCCATGGTTTCCCCAAATCACTCCAGGCAAATGCCGGGATTCTTCCTTCAAAAGGCCATGGCCGAATTCCTTCCCATTCCTTGCCCCCATCCTTGCCCCCCATCCTTTCCCGTCTCTAAAGACCTCGATGTTAAAAAGAGACGTAAAGCAGTTACAAAAAAAAAAAAAAAACAGTACATAGTGATGGGCTGTCATTGCCTTCAACAACAGCCGACTCAGTCATGCTATCGAAACTGATTGCCACCAAAACATGACACCGGTGACGGCACTTGCGTGAGGTTCTGAAATCACAGCAGATAAGCCGTTCCTCCACTACGCCTGCGAACATGTCGATTATCACTTTCCCACAGACTGAATCGAGACTCGTCTCTAAACACAAATGTACACCATTCACATTTCCATTTGTGTTTCGCATTATACCAGGGTAGATGATGATGGCAATGAAATTAGATTAATGGGACACAATGCACAGGGGCCAGAGAGTATAACCCAGCTTCAAGCAATTAGTTTACAATAATCCGGGAGGGGCGGAGGCGGGGTGTGACTATGTGTAACCACCACTTTTAATGTTAAATCATTTAAACTCTTCATGCGGGCATATTTGGGGCCAAATTTCATTCGTTTATCACAACACCGTCTGGGTGCTGGGGATTTTAATTTGCACCAGTTTGTGTATCAGTTGCTAAGTGTAAAGGTCGAACTGCACTTTGCCAATACTGGCCTGTACTGTAACCGCAACGACAGCCGGCCGAGTGACGGCTCGCCCCCTCGCGTCCAAACTTTTCCATAGCTCGCCCGTGTTCCTAACCGGTTTTTAGTCTCCTTTAACGTTTACAAGTGATTGTTTCAGGGAATCAGTGTTGGGAACGACAGGTAGGTTTGACACCCTACTTTATAATAGAGTACTGTACTTTATTTTGCACAGTTTTGGTACGAATGTACATACATTAAAATACTTTTTTATCTGAATGACCGTAATCACATAACTGGTTGATATTTTATGTACAAAAATTGTATCCCAGCGCAGTATTAACAGTATCAACGCAATCTCAATGAAATGTCAATCACTCGCACTTGACGTGTCTGTTTTGTCTGAGGTTCTTTTCGATTCACTCAATACTTTTTGTTAGTGAAGAACGAGATTATAACATATTTTAATTTAAATATAAGTCGTAAAGTTTGTGTATAGTAAAAATAATAATTTCATGTTATCTCAATGTTCTAGCCACAGAGTTTCTTATTTGGAAACTCGCAGTGCACCTATATCGTAGTCACCTAACTTGAAAAGAAGACCTACAGATTAAAGTGAAATTCAAACCACCGAGCGTCCTTCGCATTAAAAGATAAAAGCGTTTCCATTGGTAAAAGTCAGTTTTAATGCCCGCAAAAATTACAGTCGAGACCGGGATTTGAACCCGGACCTTACAGTTTTCAAATCGCACGCAGTAATCATTTGAGTCACCAGTCCGAATATAGGTGTGATGAAAAATAAGTTTTCAAACATGATAACATAAACATATTCTTTTTCTATACCATATATTTTTGTTATCAAAAGACACGAATCCAATTTTATGTGTTTGAATACATATTTTTCAGTACTTCTAGATTAGTCTTGCGCCTGGTTACGGCGCGCTATTCAGGTGTGGGAGGTTCGGTTACAAATGCGGATTTCGGCTGCAATTTTTGTGGGTCGTAAAATTGGTCTTCAACTCTGGCAAAGCTCTGATTTTTTTAATGCGAAGATGCTAGGACTTTTCCTACATTTTACGAACATCTGATGAACATGGATGAAAAAAATCTTTTTTTAAGGCAAATAATAACATGAAAACAACATTTAGTCGTAAGGGAAGGTAAATTTTCGAACTCTCTCGATGCGCTTCTCCACATCTACCAGGCCGATACTGATCCGCACCGTCAAAACATAAACCAATCCAACGACAGCCGAGTGTCGGACTGAGACCCGATCTTCAGAGGCCTCTCTAAAACCACTTTCGATCACCGGTGAACAACACGTGGCTAAAATCTTCCCATATTGACTATTGAACATGAAGTAACTAAAATTGATAATTTTGAAGATGTGATTTACGAGTATGCAGCTGTTAAAGCTAAAAAGAGAAGATTGTTTTTAGTTTATTGTGTTTTTTTAAATGAAGTTAATATTACAATTTTATTAACTATAATTTTTAATAACAATAAATGTTTATTTAATTATATTTTATTAATATGATATTTTACACTTACAAGATATTATATTTTACTTAATTTTGAATTTAAATTTTCGAGGGGTGACACCATCGATATCCGCCCCGGGTGTCACCCACGCTAGCTACGCCACTAACAGTAATAGATAAATTCTTTGTCCCTTATGGAACAACAAAACCATTCTGGTACAGACTGCATTTAGACCTAACCACAATCTCCATTAAATTGCCGCTACAGAATCAAACTATGTAGACATACCCACACACGCGTATTTGAATCGCAAACTGAATTTGCAGTAACAACATCGTTTGCTTCATTAAGATTCCTAGATTGCATAGCATAATTTAACAAATTTAATTTCATCTTAGACTGTCAGTATAAACTGAAACGTGACGAAAGAAAGTGCAATACTAAATTCACTGAATCGCGATGTAAAACACACCTCTTTAAATCTCATTTTCAACACTCGTTAAAAAGTAATGTTAGTCTATTACGTGCAAAATAGAAAGGTATGCTGATTTTCTGCACTACACCAACAAAAATTTGAGAACAGTCATCCAATTGAGAGCTATAATTAAATATTTATAGACAGGCACCGAAGTTTGTAAAACGTACCACCCACTTCAACAACGATAATTAAAATTCAACTTACTTATGAAATGATATTCCAGGTTCTTTCCTCTCTTGCCTATTTGTGCAACCGTATGCAACACAAGATGGCATTATAAAACACTTATACACATCACAAAATGAAATAATCACAGCGTCTACATCAATGATCTATGCGACATAATTGGGGGGATGAAAAGATTATTTGCCGATGATGCTATTATTTATCGCGAAATAAAAACCCAGGACGACTGCGCTTTTTTACAAGACGATATTATGAAAATAATTGCGTGGTGTAAAGATTGGCAGTTGGAATTAAACGCTAAAAAGTGCCAAGTCATGCGTGTAAGTAAAAAGGTGACACCATTTACCTATGATTATACAATTAATGGCACTGTCCTTAGAATGGTGGATTCCGCTAAATACCTAGGGGTAACAATTAGTAATAATTTGTCGTGGAATGTACATATCGAGAATGTATTGGGAAAAGCAAATCGTATGCTCCGATTTCTTGGTCGTAACTTAAATCAATGCACTCAGGAAGTTAAATCGATTGTATACAAATCACTAGTACGTCCTCACTTAGAGTATTGTTGTTCTGTGTGGGGTCACCATCAAAAGGGGTTAATGGAGGCCTTAGAGAAGAGCCGCCCGATTCGTGACAGGTATATATAGTTGGAGGGAAAGCGTAAGTGCGATGTTGAAGGAGTTAGGTTGGGAAGACCTGGAACACCGTAGGCGTTGCTCTCGACGGAAGCTAATTGAAAAATTCACGACAGACGTATTTCGGAATGACAGCCAGCAAATATTGCTACCAGCAACATTCATATCTCGAAATGACCGCGAAAATAAGATAAGAGAATTCAGGGCCAGAACCGATTCATTTCTGTACTCATTTTTCCCACGAGCGATTAGGGAATGGAATAGAAAGGATTTACCGGGCGAGTAAACTTAAATTTCGACAGGAGTAGCTTTCGATAAAGCACTCCAGCCATCCTGATCTGGGTTTTCCATGGTTTTCCCGGATCACTCCACGCGAATGCGGGGATGGTTCCTCACAATAGCCCATGGGCGCCTCCTGCCATATCCCTTATAACCCTTCCAAACCATAACCCTTTTCGATAGGTGCAATGCACCCTCCGCCACACAATTTTAGTGAATCGCGGAGTAATAATAATAATAATAATAATGTGAACATCGCATTTGTTTGGAATCGCAATATTGCCGCCACTGCGCATGCGCGAGAGTTTAGAGCTTGTTTCACAGATTTAATGTCACTTCTATTCCATATATTTCCTTCCTCCATGTTAGCAGCCGCCGCAACAATGACGGAACTGCGCTGACAACTGTTAAGGCCACGATGTGTTTCCGCCACAAGGACATCAGACTTCAGATGTGCCTCCTAAACGACCAACTACATCTCTCAAGGAATTTGCTATAAAAAAGACCAAGAAAGCAAAATACAACAAGCAACATGCAACCAACCGTACTGAAGAACAACGAAAACAGAAAAAAACAATATGACAAGTGGCGTCAAGATAATGTTAGTGAACAACAATGTCAGCAGAAAGCAGAATACGACAGGCAACCTTGAGAAAGTCTTGCTGAAAAACATTGTGAGCATGAAAATATATTGCAGGGACAAAACCAAAGGTGTAGGAAGAATAGGTATAAATAATGAAAAACAAATTCCAAGAATCAAACTGTGGTAGTTTAACCGAGAAATGCCAATTCTGTGGTTCAATGAATTTTCCTAAAGAGAATCCTCCTGATGGCAATTTCACTCTCTGTTGTCACAAAGGAGAAGTAGTTTTGCTGCCATTCGCTCATGCGATCTCATTAATCAATTACTGACAAACCACCATGAACATTAAAAAAACATAAGATCTTTTAATAGTTCCCTTGCTTTTGCATCAATGGGTGCAAACATAGCAGCTCCTCCAGGCTAAGGACCCTATTGCTTTCGAATACATGGTCAAATATAGAGCTTGTACACTACATCCAGCTTACATCCAGCTTCTGGAGACATTAGAAAATATGCTCAATTATATTCTGGATCCCGATGAAGCTGCTGAGGAGAGAATGGCTTCATTTGAAAATGCTTCATACCACTCATCTTTAATAAAGGAACTAGAAGAATTTATGAGATTGAACAAAACGTTAAGCAACATGGGTTAAATAACATGTTATCGTTTAGTAACACACTGGAAACGCATCATATAGTCAGGCCGCATCTGTCGGCACAAATCTTTCTTTATGCATCTAACACCTTTCTCATTAAATAGACATTCTTCAAATTTAGCAAAGTAAACTTTTGGAGTCAAATAAAACTGTATTTCAGCCAGTTCCAGTAAGGAGACCTCGACGTTTGAAACAATTACACGAAAGCGCGATCCTCTTTGTCCACGTTTAATACATCTATTATTATACTTCTGAGTTCTTTAGACCCAATACATTTTATTCATTCTGATGATGAAACACGGGTCAAGTTCGTGTTTGGCCAGGTCAGGTAAACCTATCATAACCTTTGACCCTAAAAACTAGAACTATTCTAGACCCGTACCGATACGCAAAAAACTGTCTCGGGCTTACACTACTTACTATAATAAAATTGTGTGTGTGTGAGAGAGAGAGAGAGAGAGAGCTTGGTAGTGAACACAAGACACTGTTGTTACATACTGAATTATGCTGGCTGTCCAGGGGAAGATTTGTTTCAATATTTGAGTTTTGACATGAAACAAAGTTGTTCTTGGTCGAACAAGGACATCACGAGTACAAACAAATGGTGACTGACCCTTTACGGCTGCATAAATTGGATCACTTGTCAGATATTTTCATCAGATAAAATGAGCTGAATTTAGGACTCAAGGCTAGGATACAGCCATATTTACTATGCAGAAGATAGTTGAATAAACTAGTCTCTTTGATTGAAAAATGTAAATATGACCAGTTTCTGAATATGATCTTCATCAACTCTCAATGAAAATATAAAATCAGCAATTAAATGAGACTAGCAAAATCCGTTAACACAATTATCCAGCTTTTTCCCAGAAATATAGTGACAAAGGAACTGGATAAAAAAACTTTTTGCGAACCATTCCACTGATCATCTACCTATTCATCTTTGTCCAAGGAACCAATACACATTTCATCAAACTAAAGACTGAAGAGTCTTTCTGGAGAGACTTTCAGTTTTTTTTAATGATCTTGAAGTTAAGCTCTTTCTCTAAGTGGTACTTGGGAAAAACTAATTGGAAACCACAGCTCTACCCAAACACTTTCAGGTGAAACTGTATACAGTGCAGTTATTGCAAAAGCTGAAGCCCCAGGATATTGATGTACATTTGCAGCTTGGTACAGATTTTCAAAATATGCTGCAGGAGAAAGGTTGAGCTGTTTTATCAGGCTGTTCATGATCACCTTAAAGCTTAACCTACAGATTGTTGAATTCAACAAGCTTCTCGAGATAATTCACCTCTCTGATAACCTGACTTAACACCATCTGAAATTTTCTTATGTGGTTACATTAAAGGTCATGTGTTTGTCCTTCTTTTTCCACGTAACTTATCGCATGAGTGCAGTCACTGGTATTGACTGAGATGTTGGAATGTGTAAGGCAGAAATTTTAATAAAGGATAGATAATTCTCAAGTCACTAATGGAACGCATAATGAGAACCTGCAAGGTACATCAGAAACTTGGAGAGATTCTATAGCTGTAATGGTTTTTGTTGTATCCATCACAGCTACTGCTCAACAGATACCTGAAATCCCAGAGACTCATGAATCCCCCTGAATTATCCAAAACAGTAACTGTTGATGAATCTGTAATCACAAGACAATCTGCTAAGTCACAGATATCCGTATTCTACAAATTAAGATTTTTTTTCTTCTAAAATTCATTTTTATGATTTACAGTAGACATGGCATTTTTAAAATAATTTGAAGTACAATTTCTGTGATGGTGTTTGAATATCCTATTAGAGGACATCCATAAATTAGTCACATGTTAAAAGGGAAGAAGGGTGTGACTATGGGGGGGGGGGGGAGGGGAAGAGGGAGGAGCCTCGAGTCATAAGCTTTGTGACGACACATACATAGTTTGTATCACTTTTTGACATGTGGCGGCTGAGCGAGTTCCTGCTCGCTGTACTTGTTGCATGTTGGCCGCCTATGACATACTCTGAATGGCCAATACCACCTTTGACATACGCAAAATGCCAATACAGCCATTGAGGCTTTGACAAAATATGACTTCCTCATACTTATTTAAATGATCATGTGGCATCTGCGGTCTATATGTTTCATCATACAAAGCCACTAAACAACACAAGCAATCACATGAGAGGCAACAAGAGGTTTTGCCCATCACGAAGATTTGTACTCAAAGGATTCAAACTAGATGTGACAGGGAAGTTCTCGGTTTGATAAATGATGATATGCTATCTGATTGGATAGAGAAAATATTGACACATTGAATGTTCATACGTTATCCAAATTGAGTGACTGCTATAAATAATATAAAGAATGGGTTCAAAGTCCATGAACACAAGATTATTAAATTTTGTATCATTCATTTGATTTGTTACATTTTGTCAATTTTTGTAAAATGTTTGATTTATTGTTGATTTTATGAAAAAATATTTTAATTAGAAATATATAAATAATTTAGGAAGCACTTTTTTAATTAAATAATTTCTAAATTTACATTACATGTGACGTTATACCAGGGGAGGGCAGTCACACAAATATTACTAACTGTGACAAGGAGGGGAGAGTGCCTCCAAAATCCATGAAATTCATGTGACCTAATTTATGGATGGCCCCTGTAACATAACAAGCGTCTGCGCCATGTAATATCTGTAGCAGACGCCATCTGTAATAATATATCATCTTTGAGTAGCAGGGAGTCTGTCTTTGACCTCCGTCAGAGAAGGTCGCACGGAGTAACATTTTCGGTCGAACAGTTGAAAGTGTGGCGGACTTGGAAAAGGGCATTATGTAGACATGTAACAAGTGAAACGTATGATTTGAAATAGAGTGTTTCTTTAAGTGACTGCATGGTGTTAAAAGAACGTTAATGAGTGTGGAGGATTTTGTTGGTATTTGAAACTCTTGTATCCCACGAACTTGTGATCTTCGGAGAAGTTCGATTCCTTATCTTAGTTATTAATTTGGTGGTGGTATTTTCCGTCGGGCTGTAGTAGCAGAATTTAATGACTAGAGTAAAGTTTTGTGTGTAGAAGTTGCTCATAAGCTGTGGAACTATTTTCATTTCATTAACCCGGCGATAGAATAATACCTACACCATGGTGACCGCGGCAAAAGAACCTTTTATTTAATTAATGAGCATGTATGTGTTCGATAAGTGACTGAATAATTTAAAATCAGTATTCGACAGCTAGCCGTCATAGAGACAGTTAGCCTACATGGCGACTCAGTGACAGTACATGTGGTGAAATAGGCATCTGGAGGAGAAATAATTTTTCGATTCCCGAGCATACACACGGGGATAAAGAGGAAAGAAGATAAATTACGGCAAATTACGAACAAGACGACAATTGAACGCGGAGACGACAATAGTCAAAGTGAAAGATATACCACCACAGCACCACGAGGCGGTGAGTCAAAGACCTCAAGTGAAGATAATCTACTTGGAGACCAGTTGGAGGTGGCGCAGCCCAGTGGAGGACAGAGTAACTAGACGAGCATTTCCGAGCGGAGCCGAGAGCAGACGACAGGCGGCCGACGTCTACGCAGAGCGGACTTTCACGAGGGTGTCCGGGACCAGCTGAAGGAAGCCGAGCGGGAGCAGCTCCGAGCCAACCCGAGAGCAGCCGAGGGGAGCCGAGCAGACCTGAGTGAAGACACGGAAAGCTAAGTGTGGGCTGGCTGCTGCTTGCAATTTGCTGCCACGCGTCTCTCGCTATCCATTCCGTTCTTTTAATTTTTTTTCCTGTAATTTCGAGTCACACATAGGAGGGAAACCCGAGTTGGGTTTTTCTCTCCATTCCCAATTCCTTTGTCATTCCAGTGACACTTACTGCATATTGACAATCCAGGCGCTAGAGTATTTACGCTGCAGAAGTAGTTTGTTTCCAGTTTGCATGCATTTAATTCTGATATGGTGAACGCGTTTTGTGAATAGCGGCGTTGTGTTGATTTTATTTGCTGTGAATCGGCGGGGAAAAGTAAAGCGACTAGGTAATTGATTTTATTGGAGTTTTCCTGGTGAATTTGTGATATAGACATACTGAAAATGGGTGACAAGACGGAGTCAAAAGTGGCTGACATGCTGGCTAAGTTTTGTGGAACATTTAATAAGAGATTTGAATCCTTTGATAATAAATTTGACAAATTTGATTCCAAATTTGAAACCCTAAATAATAATTTTGATTCTAGGTTTGATTCCAAATTTCAAACCCTAAATGATAGTTTGGATTTTAAATTTGAAACCCTTAGTGGTAAACTCGAAGTGATGGGAAGGGAGCAAAAATTGCACATATCAGAGTTAGAAAGAAAACTTGAAGAGTATAGTGTTAGGTGTTTTGGGCGGATGGAGGAGTTGTCCTCTCAGGTTACCAAGTTAGAACAACAGGTTGAGCATGAGACGAGTGGTTTGCGCCAGGTTACCGGTGCCTTGCAGGCGCAATATTTACAGTTAGTAGAAAAAAGCGACAGCCAGAGCCACCACGTAGGGTGCCTTGAAGATCAGTTGCAGACGTTTCAGGGTAGTGTCCAACGGAGCTATGCGGAACTGAAATGCAATGTCAAAGGACTGACAGCTGACGTGGAAAAGGTTTATGAAGATGTCGAGAAGGCGAAAGCACAAACTCCTCTAGTGGTGAAACAAGAATGATTGAAACAAGTACCCAATGTAGTGAGGGAAGAGCTTGTCAAGTACCAAGAAATAGTAAAGCCCTCAGCTTTTCCATTTAAAATCAATGACGAGAAGATAGATTGGGAGGAATTTTTGGGAAGGAATTGTATACATCCTGTAGAGTTCATTAGAAGTTTTGAAAATTTCGCACCTTTCCTAATGGCTAATGAAGAAAATAAAATTAGAATGGTAATTAAACATTTGAGGGGAGAACCTCGTCTTTGGGCAAATCAATTTGAAGGCAGGTTCGAGACGTTTGCTCAGTTTAAAACTGATTTCTTAAACCTATACTGGTCAGCAGAAAGACAGATTGCCCTGAAATCCGAATTAATGTTGGGCGAGCATTACGATCCGAATAAAGAGACACAAACTAATTTTTTTATGAGGTGTTACTCATCTTGTAGGTACCTAGATCAGCCTCACAGTGAGGAAGAATATGTTAAAATTATTGTGGCTCACTTACCCGAACAAACGCAATTTATTCTTACCAGTCATAAAATATGTTCGATTAACGATGCCATAGACATGTTGGGAAGGTTGGATGTCCAGGAGGAGAGGATGAGGAGAGAGAGATCGAAGTTCCAGAATGGGTATAGACACTTTCAGGATAGGAGTACACGAGGGGGAGGTTACTGGAGAGAATAAGGAAGGAATAACCGACAAGGACCGGTAAACACTTACCAACACGGGGCCAGGCAGAGAAACAATTTTGGGCCGAATAACCAAGCGGGAGAGCCAGAAACTAATAATCAACACCAACGGTACCATGACAACCAACCTCATAACAGAGAACAGAGGGTAGCCACAGTAGCTGCGAGGGGCGAAAATTGTTTAAACTAATTTCTGTCACTGTCGCGGCCTCATCAGGGGCAGAACAGGTTAAGAGGCCAAATGCAGACGTAATTTTACAAACAGGAAGCGAAGGGTTACGGAAGAGAAAAGTTCAGGAAGAAGTTTTTATTTTTGATACTACATTAGGGAATGTCTTAAAGAATGAAGGTAAGACAGATTATAAAGGTATTGTGGCTGTGGAAACAGATGTTCAAGAATGTCAAGAAGAGTTTGTGGAGAAAAATATACAAGAGAAAATTTTTGAGGTAGCAGATGAAATTTTTTTTGATACCCTTGCGAAAGAGAAGGCTAAATTACGGGAGAATGAGGTTATAAAGATTGAAGTGGAGGGATTGTTATCTGTAACTACTGGAGAAGTAAAGTTGGATAGAATCAAAGCAGTACGACAGCCATATGGCTTTGACACTAGTGACAGGAGCGGGAGCAGTGGCCGACAGTCGACGCATACTAGCATATACCGGGGCACTGTTGGAACCCGGGCCACAAAAGATTCTACCTCCGCAACACTAGCGAGCACGGAAGAACAAACGGGCGTGTTGTGTTACGCATGGGAACGTGATAACCTGTCAGAATCACTTACTTTCGATGGCGAGAAATATCAAGGAGTTACTGGTATAGCAAAGCAGTCTCAGTTTGTAGGTGAGGAGAATAAAATCGACAGAAAATCCATACGGTGGAAAACGGATGACTGTGGGCGAACAAGTGCTGAGTTACTCGATTGTGACCAGACGGAAAAAAGAGAGTAAGAGTTTTTTTGTGAACGGACCAGATGGACGGAATACATTTTCATCGAAAAATTTACAGAGTGTGTCAGTTTACCATAATGAAGCACAGAGAAGAAAGGCGAGGCACGATAGGAAAGGGAAGGCATCTGACTATAAGCCGGGTGACCTGGTTCTGGCGCAAACTCACTATAAATCTTCCAAGTCTTCACAATGAAATTAAAAAATTTAAAATCCTTTATGAAGGGCCGTACATGATTTCTAGCTGTCCAAGGAAGAATTCTTTTTTACTTGTAAATCCTGTGGACCAAAGTGTCAGAGGTACATTTAATGTAATTGCACTCAAACCTTACAATTCTTTGCAAGAGGTTGGAGATGGTTAAAAAGGAGGAATCCTATCCTGTTATTTCTACTTTTTTTTTTTCAATTATCAATCCTGTTTTCGAGAGAAAATCTCTGTACTACTATAAATCCTACTTTTCCCTTACCTTCAAAGGTGCGAACAGCAATATAGCAGCTCGAAGAAGTGTGGTAAAGTGAATAAAGTGACGCGTGTGATGTGATGCTTTGGAGCATAAATGTGTACAGGTCATTGACCTGAGTGCAGCTTGTGTTTATATCAGAAGCAATGCTTCTGGCAGCAAGTTGCTCAACTTGCAATTGAATACCAATTCATGTTTTTTCTATTTTGTGTTCTGTGTTTTTTTTTCTCTTATGTTTATTGTTTCTGATTTGTCTTGTGTGTAATATTTTTCTTATATATTTCTTGAACTTAATGTGTAAAATATTGTCAATGCAAAACGGAAAACCACCAGAGTAGAATTTAAATTAATTTTCTTTTTTCTTGTTCTGATAATTAATCATGTCAGACCTGATCAATTATCACAAGGTGTTAGGTAGGGAGTGTAACATAACAAGTGCCTGCGCCATGTAATATCTGTAGCAGATGCCATCTGTTAATAATATATCATCTTTGAGTAGCAGGGAGTCTGTCTTTGACCTCCGTCAGAGAAGGTCGCACGGAGTAACATTTTCGGTCGAACAGTTGAAAGTGTGGCGGACTTGGAAAAGGGCATTATGTAGACATGTAACAAGTGAAACCTATGATTTGAAATAGAGTGTTTCTTTAAGTGACTGCATGGTGTTAAAAGAACGTTAATGAGTGTGGAGGATTTTGTTGGTATTTGAAACTCTTGTATCCCACGAACTTGTGATCTTCCTTATCTTAGTTATTAATTTGGTGGTGGTATTTTCTGTCGGGCTGTAGTAGCAGAATTTAATGACTAGAATAAAGTTTTGTATGTAGAAGTTGCTCATAAGCTGTGGAACTAATTTCATTTCATTAACCCGGCGATAGAATAATACCTAAACCATGGCGACCGCGGCAAAAGAACCTGTTATTTAATTAATGAGCATGTATGTGTCCGATAAGTGACTGAATAATTTAAAATCAGTATTCGACAGTTAGCCGTCATAGAGACAGTTAGCCTACACCCCTCATAAGTGTTATGCAAGGATGTTTACAGTGAGATCAAAAGTTGCTTACAATGAACTGTTAGGAATAAGAGTAACAAAGTGTTGGTTAAAAAAGAAGAAGGTTTCAGTTTAAACAAATAATTTTGGAGATAACAATCTTATTAAATACACTGTATTTACAGAAATATATTAGCTAAATCACTGGTAATATATAAATTAAAATTAATTTGTAGAAACAATCAATTTTTAGCTACATACATCAGATAATAATTTTCACATATTTACAAATTGTTAAGTTTTCCAGGATAATTATAAAAAAGAGGAATAAAACATAGCTGCCTAGAGAACTAAGTTAACTGAAAAAATTGCTTGGCTGTTGTGATTTTACAATTTCATAAAATGGATAGATAGAAATTATGAAATGGCAAGAAAAAACTTAAAGACATCTGCGAAACAATTCAAATGGATAAAATGATTAGGTTAGTAATCTGAAAACTTGAAGACAAAATACTGAAAACAACTGCTATTACACGTAGTGAAAGAGCTCTTTGCAGATATGTACAGAAATGAGACAAGCCCAAGGCTCATTGTAAAAAATACCACAGTTTGTCTGAAGACAATGGATGAGCAGGTACACTAAAAATCTTAAATATTTTTGTCCCAAAAAAATCATTTTTCTTACCATAGGCACAATGCTATAATAACAAATCAGAATTCAAAATAATAAGCACTCTACTGAAATGCATTGAAAGGAGTATACAGAAACAGTGCACGGAAACAGATTAGGCTAACCAGGATAACTAAGGAAAATGGCTAGCAATTGTGTTACTATGATATCAGAAATGTTAAGTATTTACTAGCCGCCAATAATACTTAAGCTATGGTATTTTCCCTTCTTTACGAGCAGCCTTTGATAAATTAAAAAACAAAAAAATCTGTTAGAACTGGATTTCTGCATACAGAAAAAGAAGTAATGCCGAATCTAATTAACCACAGCATAGCTGGAATGTTTAGTTAGTAGGCTTTACATATTACCATCAGTAACTAACCAGGCCAGGAAGAAGTAGCTTTTCTTTTCTCTGTCAATTTTAATGTTTCACATCAATCACTTTTGTATTCCCACATAAAGTTTTTTGGGGATGCAATGTACCTAAAATTATGGAACTGGTTTGACAATAAGCCTACAACCATTCTTCTAAAGTAAAACAAACTTTAAGCACATATATTTACTGTTACTACACTAAGGTGACAAAAGTCATGGGATACCCTGCTGATAGTGTGTCGGTCCTCCGTTTGCCCAGCGAAGTGCAGCAACACGATGTGTCATGGACTCCACAAATCGTTAGAAGTCCTCTGGAGAAATATTGAGCCATGCAGCCTCTATAGACGTCACAATTCCGAAAGCGTTGCCAGTGGAGGATTTTTTGCACGAACTGATCTCTCGATTATGTCCCATAAATGTTCGATGGGATTCATGTCGGGCGATCACAGAGGCGAAATCATCCGCTGGAATTGTCCCGAATGTTCTTCAAACCAATCGCGAACAGTTATGGTCGGGTGACATGGCGCATTGTCATTATGTAAAATTACACCATTGTTTGGGTACATGAAGTCCATGAATGGTTGCAAGTGGTCTCCCAGTAGCTGAATGCCAGGTAAACACAGCCCACATCATTATGGAGCCAGCACCAGCTTGCACACTGCCTTGTTGACAACTTGGGTCCATGGCTTCATGGGGTCTGTGCCACAAGGGTACCCTTTCACCAGCTCTTACCAATTAAAATCGTGAATCATCTGACCAAGACTCTTTTTTCCAGTCATCTACGGTCCAACTGATATGATCACGAGCCCAGGAGCGCCGCTGTTTGCGATATCGTGCTGTTAGTAATGGCACCCGAGTCGGTCTTTTGCTGCCATAGCCCAATAAAACCAAATTTCACCAGACTGTCCTAACGGACACGCCCGTCGAACGTCCCACATTCATTCCTGCGGTTAGTTCATGCAGTGTTGCTTGTCTGTTCAAAATGACAAGTCTTCGCAGACGTCGCTGGTCGCGCTCATTAAGTGTCGGCGGTCGACCACTGCGTTGTCCATGATGGGAGGTTATGCCTCAATTTAGGTATTCTCGGCATGCTCTTGATACTGTGGATCTCAGAATGTTGAATTCCGTAGTGATTTCCGAAATGGAATGTCCCATGCGTCTAGCTCCAACTAGCATACAGCGTTCGAAATCCTTTAATTCTCGTCGTGTGGCCATAATCACATAATCAACCTTCTCACACGAAGCATTTGACCACAAATGAAAGTCCTGCCCAGACACCTACCATTTATACAAATTGTAAGTGACACTACTGCCATCTGTATATTTGCATTTTGCTATCCAATGACTTTTGTCACCTCAGTGTAAATCACAGTTGTACCCTGCCTGCACATAGACGAAATTGTGAAATTTCAATGTTATTTTCTGCATTAAGAATGGTAGCTTACAGCAATTTATCATAAAAATATTTCTCATTGATATTTTACACTATAATCACAACGCCTTTCTTTATTAATTTTTAATGTATATATACACCAAACACATTTCTATTTGCATGTTCTCTCTGTCTCTCTCTCTCTCTCTCATACACACACACAAACACAAAGTATTAATCTTTACTTGAATTTTACATAAGCTGAATATTACATGGCATTGTAAAAATTAAATCTGTGAACAAACAAGAAATATATGTCTAGAAATAATTTTTTCACCATATGTGAGTTAAAGTTAAAAGGTTAACATTTTAATCATAAATAATAAACCATTCAAACTACTAAAACCATGTCCTTGAAACAAGTTATATATTACTTAGGAATGTGTTCATTATCAAAAAATAATACATCCGATCAAATTAACAGATAAAAATTAATTTACATTTTTTTTAAAATGGCTACAACTTTAACAGTCCTTTTACAAACTGCTCAACTGCAAAACGTCGTTTCTCCAGTCAGACCTATCATCAGAAACAAACAGTTGTCAGATGGTACACAAACTCAGTTTCACAATGCTGCAACAAATCTATACATCAAAACATATTTTGGGTAGAATCATCCTCATTTCATTTTAATTATTCACGAATATCAATATCTGGTTTAAATTGGTACACTATTCCATCTAAATGTGACAGTACTATTAATAACACAAATATATACCAATATGTTCACTATTACATTGTCAATCAATACATAAATAACACAGCATCAAAAAGTTAAATAACATACCAATCAATAAGGCCTTTCAATATTTTCCTGAATAACCTGTGTACACTTTTCTTTGTAGATGTGTGTATACATATAAATCGTTATGTTACGTACAAGTATTGTAATCTGCACCTTGTTCCAAAGTATATGAGATGAAAAAATGCTGCTGCTATGCCATTAGTAGCCAACAAACAAAAAGAATTGCAACCCAAAGAAAGACTTTAGAAAGGAATTGCTCCTCTTCAAACTGTGCCGTACCTCGAGGAGCTACAAAAGGAAACAATGAAATATGTGTTATTAGAAGTATGATATCATGAGCTACTAAATAACTATCTAAATACAAAGTAAAAGCAGGAACAATATATAACAGATACAGTAACGACCATGTCAATACAGACAACTAGTTTCCAAGGTATATAATATGAATCTTACATTTCAAGCCAAAGCAAAAATTTAACTATTTGTTGTAGAAGAAGGAATAATTCAGTGCAGAACTAAAAGCAGTATTTCATTTATTTTACAGTGGCAATTTCCAGTTTGTATTTCATCTTTGAGGGAAATTTCACAACTCACCTACTTTTGACCTTTATAAAATTCCTTCAGTGTTTCAATTAAACTTTATTCCAATTCCTGATTCCCTCATTTTCAAAAGAAAATTTTCCCAATCGTTATGCCTAAACTCAAGTCAGCTTAAGATCATGTTCTAATCCTAACTCTTCTACCAATATCCTTCTGAGCATCACCAGCTTTATACATTCCAAGTACTCTCTTCATCTGCCTTTTGTCTTCCGATTACTCCCAACCAGTCCTGTATCACATTAGTTACTGATGCCTTATATTACTCAGAAATCATTTTCATCATTCTGTAAGTTATAATTATCCTGCCCTCTGTGTGTTCAGGTAAGGTGTTCCTTACCACTTACGATCAATGATCCAATGCTTTCTTGCAATTTGTAGCTCTCTGCTACCATTTATCTATGGATTTTCTGATGTTGCATTGCACTTGTCCCACCTTGCCGGTTACTTCAATAAATGTCATTACAACTAGTTCATCCAATCATTTCAAGACATATATCCGAAAATCATTTAGCTAAGTTAGCAATAAGATTGTTCACAGATCTCTATAAAACATAACAGTAGCTAACGGTAAGATGAGTCAAGATGTACCCACAAATAAACAGGGGTAAATGATCTGTTTCTTCGCTTGGCCCAGTTCTGCAGTAGTTTCCATATACAGATATAGTTTGCATTTCTTTTAAGTCCTTCCAGTATTTATTATTTATAACATGAGACCCGATTCAAGCAATGGTCTCACCAACATTTTATAACAGATTTCCCTCACTTCCTTATCCCCTCATCACACTCTTCAATAAATTAAGAATTTTTATACCTCTTAATTATAATTGCCCAGCTGAGTTTACTATCAGATATTATGACAAGATGTTATAATAATGTCTCTTCCTACCCATCATCATGAAAGAAAAACTTTAACTTATCTGCATACTTAATACTTAATTCCATGTTGATCTACCCAGCTAGATATCCTGTCCAGACCGATCTGTAGCTATACACAATTCACTTCCATTTTAATACCATTATATAACTGAATTGATAATGAATAATGTCAATCAACTGTTTATAGTTATACACATTCTACCTCTCATAAAGGAATCATCAGCAATGAAAATTTATACTCAAGTAGTGCCCCAGCACACCTGCAATGAAAACATATTATATGGCAATAGCTGCCAAACTAATAGGAAAAAGCTGATATTTTAATTGATAAAATTTTGACAAGTGTTTCCAAATGCAACATGCTTTGTGGGAAAAATAAAAATGACCAGGTACAAAACATTCTAACATCAATAAAAATAGTAAGTAAGAACAATCAGCATACTGTTTAATTTTAGTACATAAATTTTCTTTTAAGAAAGATGTATGTATACCTTAGTATTATTTCTCAACACAAATTTGTTGCTGATGAGAAGTAAAATACATACAAAAATAACCCATTAGAAAATATCTGTATTATTCATTAAAAATTCAAGTAATTTCACAACTGCAGAAAAAAATAACCTGTCAACAATATATCCTTCATTATATAAAAATATATTATCTTCAAACAACTTAACTTCAGACTATAAACCACCAACATGATCTTTCATTAGAATAATGAATAACAATGTGGCAGTCTCATTTTCATATCCACCTCTTTTAATACTCCTTTGTTAATTTAAACTTTTTGCTTCCTTGCTGTAAGGATTTCTTCTTCCCAACAAGTCAGCTTTTCTGTCAAGTGCTTTGAAGAACTATAATATTACACAATCATCTTAGCCCTCATCTTCAGTTTCATCTGAAATATCTTACAAATAACTCACTTAAAATAAGATAGGATAGGGAAAAATAAACAGATACCCGTCACTTACCACAGCCCGCCACAAGGCAGGTCGGGATGTGACCACATCTTTCCCCCTGCCATATGTCTCGCCTCTCACATGATTAAGACTCATGTCGAATTGTGCAATTTGTTAATATTGTTGTCTTTTTATGTGTTCGTCTCACCCTCTGTGGTAAGTGACGGGTATCTGTTTATTTTTCCCTATCCTATCTTATTTCCAGTGCCTCGCGACAGTTTGTTTCCATTATCCAAATAACTCACTTATTGAGATATTCATTTATATCATATCCTAACCCAATGTTAATGGTTTACAAATTAGTTTCTTTGTTTGCAAACATTTCTGATGTGGTAACACATCAAGAACATTATACCAAATTGTGTGAATACCTTCTTTTCCCTCAGATTTTCAAGATAGATGGATCATTCAATGGTTACCTTACACTCATAATATTATTTACAATCTTAAGCTTCTCACTTTGCAGCTACTGATTCCCTGTTTAGTTGTTTAAAGTGTTCCCTCCTGCTTTGCTGTCTCTTAACTTTGTCACATTCTCTTCTTATCAAATTCTTTAGCCTTATTTTACAGTATGTAGGTTCAATACTTATCTTTAATTTCTGTATGGGGATAAAAGACCCTTCCTCTATTTTTACTGTCTCTACTTCCTCCCCACTGTACTGCTACTCTTCTTTGACCATGTCCACATTAGGAAACAAAGTATCCCAATTTCTGACACAAAATATACGAACTGAATCTACAAATTCTGAAAACTACTGGAAAACCCTAAAAATGATGGTAATACACCTGAAGACAAAAGTCTAAGATAAATTAAAAATCTAAAGGTTTTTCATTGCATTATTGGATCTTACAATCTGATTTAACAACCTTTTTTTTTATCTTGGATAAATATAATTATAACTGGATACCCCATGCAAAAATTTTCCAAACACAATGAATAGTAAGATGGGGAGAGGGGGGCGGGGGAGGGGAGTTTCTGATGGGATGAAAGAAGAACTGTCTCATTTGTTTCAATTGATTAGTTGTTTAGCGTAATACGTACATAACAAAAGTTAAAGCCAGTGAAGCAGTTTATTAATATCTCTGTGATATGTGCTACTGCTATCTAGTGGCTTGACTCTGAACTATCTCATGCACACAACATTCACAGTTATTGCTTTTGCCCTTTAAGGGTCAAATTCCGAAAAATTTCATTCTCAATTTATAATGTTGCCTGAGTGGAGACCTAAATCTTTAAACGATACCTCATTTATCTATATCGGTTAGGTATCAAGGGAGATAAATGGTTCGTGATGCAAAAACGCGTTTTAGAAATACTGCCCTTAAAGAGTCAAATTCCGAAAAATTCCTGTCTTAATATATGATGTCACCAAAATAGAGATCTTATTCTTTAAAATGGCACTTCATTTAACGATTTAAGTTAGGTATCGAGGGAGATTAATGGCTCGTGACACAATAAACGGCATTTTAGAAATATTGACATTTTTACCTTTAAGAGTCTAATTCCGAAAAATTCCTTTTTTTTTTTTTTTTTTTTTTTTTTTTTTTTTTAATATGTGGTGACCAAAGTGGAGACCATAAGCTTTAAAATTACACCTCATTCATAGATTTCAGTTAAGTATGAAGGGGGATAATGACCTGTGATTAAAAATCATCTTACAGAAATAATGTATATCATAGTTGCTCTTGTAGTACAGTTCTAACATTGTTTTTCTCAGATTATTGATGTAATTATTCATATAATATGCCTAATTGGTGAATAAGTGATTAATTTACGCAATAATATTTGAATTAATCCACCTAAAGACTCAATTGTTACTGATATAACTGCTATTGACAATATAATAATAATATGAGATTACTGATAAAGGTGCTATTTTTTACCATGTTACTAACATAAAGCAATTCATTCAGTAGGTTTCTCTTATGACTTCTATATCTATAAATAAGAAAGTTTGGATGTAATATTTTCTTCTTTCATACCTTGGTTGCACAACAGATTTAAATGAAATTTGGCTCGGAGTTAGTGAAATATGATATTTTTTCTGCAAAAATGAATAGTTTATTTAGAAATTGCCATTATCAATTCGCAAACATCAAAGAGATTCCTACTTTGTAAAAGGCAGTGCCACGTTTATTCTTTATTACGTACATCGTAAAAGTTGCTTTCTAGAAAGAGAACCAAGAATCTTTGGTATATACACCTGTGTGTTTAGTTTAAAAGTGTTAAAACTGATGCACTTGATAAATAATAGTTCAGAAACAGGAAATATAAATCTTCACTTCGTACTGTCTGTAAGTTCATGAAGAGATGTCTTTAGTTGCGATCATGAAATAGTATGACACCTCATGTATCACACCGTAATTCCACATATGTGAAAAATTAAGATTAAAAAAAATAATTGTAAAATGCTAAGAGTACACCAGTACAGAAATCGTTCACTGAAAGAATCAAAATGGTGGCACTTGAAATGTCTTTGTATTTTTATGTTCATGGCAAATATGTAAACGGTTTCATTTCCGATGTGGTTCAATTTGTTTCTTGTGTGTCTCCTTTTTTTTTTATTTTTTGCTACCATACACTTTCTGTAACATTACAAATTATTTTTACTGAAATTTAAACCTTAACTGAAGATAAATAATCCTTTTTTATGTTTCTGTTAAATTTTTTTGTAGAAATTGGAACAAATAGAGTCCATGATTAACAAAACAGTGCTTTTGCTTACTATCATATATTCTGCAAATACTGATTAAATCCTTCGATTAAAATGAATGTATTCAATGACCTATGGTAGAAAATTTTCATTTCAAGAAGTAATATTGGGAGTAGTTTACATCAGGATACACTCATCCATAACACGGCACTTATAAAAGTGGATTATTTATTACTAATAATAACTAAATTCATGTTGCCTTATGCCATAATAAAAACATTCTGATCCAGGCAGCATTTCAACCTAACAACTATCTCAGTTACGGACACACTCTAATACGTTAAATGCACTGGAACTACATTTCGAGTAGTAACGAAATTTTCTCTATCAGGATTACTAATTAACATAAAATAGATTGTCACAATTAATTTCATTATACACCTGAGCCGTGCTCGGCTCGCATTGTTTATTTTCCCCGCCCTCGATTGACTACCTTTGACGCGCTAAAACTGTGCTTACGAATCCCCGTCTTAGCCATTCCCGATTTTAATAAACCCTTTGTGGTATTACGGCCGTTCTCTTGCAAGAAGGTGATCGGGGAAGATGTCCTTTGGCTTACATTTCCAGGAGGTTAGCTGGCCCCGAATGTAAATACTCTGTTTACGAGTGTGAGGCTCTCGCGGTTCTCTTTGCTCTAGAGAAATTTTGTTTTTATCTGGAGCACCGTGAGTTTGTTCTTGAAACTGAAAATCAAGCTTTAAGCTGGGTTCTGGTGCGCCCCCGTAAAACAGGGCGCATAGCTAGGTGGGCCGTCTGAATCTCCGCCTTCCGCTTTTCAGTACGACATATTCGGGGATCTGATAACAACGTTGCTGATGCGCTTAGTCGCATGTTGGAGGATCCTGGAGAGCCCGCGGAAGGTAGCGATCAGGGTTTTGGCCTGAAGTTCCCCTATTGTTTACTGATCTCAGGGCTAAACAGAGGTCTGATCCCTTGCTGCGTCCCATCTATCAACAACTTTGCAATGGTGAACCGTACCCGGGGTTTGTATTGCATGTAGGTATATTGTGTCGTGAGGTAGGAAAGAGAAAACAACTTAGAATATGTCTTCCAAGTGAATTAATCTTTTCTGTCTTTTATTACTTTCATCATTCTTTGGCTGGGGGCCATTTAGGTGTTCATAAAACCATACACAAAATTAAGGAATGTATCACGTGGCCTGGGTTAGTAAAGGATGTCCGCAAAATGGTGGGGGAGTTTCGTATTTGTAACATGTCTAAACCTGATACTGGTCCCAAGAAAGGTTATTTGTCGGCAGCAGCGGATTGGTTCGTTGGGTCTAATATTTTCCCTAATTGACTGCGACGTTAGAGATCTGCTGGTATAAGCGAGGAGTTGTAATTTGACCCGGCGGCCTGGAAGTACCACATGATGTGGATTTGTGACCCGACTGAGACCATTCCTCGCTCGCATTAATCGAGGGAATTCCTCCGCTGCGCTCTATGTTCGCGAGCGGTTTTCCGCCGATTGAGGAGCACGGTAGCGGGCAGGGCTGGCGGTGGCTTCGAGGTGATAAATTGCCATTTTCTAGCACTGTCGGGTATTTGAGGTAGTATACCTGATGATCCCAACTACAAAGTGCATCGCTTACTGCATTCTTGATTGTGCTTAATAATTTTGTTACGGGAATGGACAAAATTCCCCGATATGTGGTGCTAATCGTTCCCGCTACCTTATCAGTGTGTGTGGGTGGTAACGACTTATGCGCCGGCGTGTACACACTATAGTCTGTTAGAACCTTTTGGTAAGAACTTGATTCTTAAGGTTAAACTGAAGGACGCTAAGGTAAACTGATTCCTGTTTGTTTAAAATAATTGCTGTATTTTGCCTCCTGTGTACAAATTTGTGTTTGCTACTAGCTGTAAATTTGTTATATGATGGTAAATTGGGAAGAGCCTGCCCTGTTATATTATGTTTCCAAGCACGTAAGGATTTTCTGTTTGCATGTTTAATACAAATTGAGATATTGTGATTAGGGATATTCTCATGGCTTAACAAGGTTGTCATCGCATTAACATATATTTGTATTGGTACAGGATTTATTAAGATCATAATCTGCAGGATCGAAGCTTTCTTATGTATTATATTGTATTATATTATTTGTGATATTCTGTATAAGTTTAATCATTGACCATGATTCTTGTAATAAAATGTTTGAACAAGGTTTGCACTTTATAACCACGCTCCCACATGCTTCCCACTGAGTCCTTAGTTGCAAAAACACATATCAACGCCTTCAGTACAAACTGCAACTGAACTACAGTACATGAAATAACACATTAACTGCATTGTGATGTGAACTTGACCCCCAATATTAACGCAAGTTTTGTCAGGAGTTGTAATGAATTCTTGACTTTTTGTTGAACAGCATAAGTTATGAACATTTTATTATTATTATTTTTTTTTTGTAACTGCTTTACGTCTTTTTTTAACATCGGGGTCTTTAGAGACGAGAAAGGATGGGGGCAAGGATGGGGGCAAGGAATGGGAAGGAATTCGGCCATGGCCTTTTGAAGGAAGCATCCCGGTATTTGCCTGGAGTGATTTGGGGAATCCATGGAAAACCCAAATCTGGATGCCCGGACGGGGATTCGAACCGCCGTCCTCCCGAATGTGAGGCGAGAACGCTAACCGTTACACCGCCCCGCTCGGTATGAGCATTTTAGAATACATTTTTAAATTATGTTACTTTGATAACCGTTATGATGCTAACACCATAATTCATATGGTTCAACATGTATTCAGTATTTACTTCGCTTTCATGAGTGCTATATTGCAAGGATTATTATTCGGCCTTTTATAGCATTTACTTTGATATCGTGATCATATCACCATTCATGCAATCAAAAGCATGCAATATCGTAAACGTATTAATGTGTGAGTGACAGGAGCTTTGATTTTCTAGAGATAATATAGCAGAGTTTGTGGCTTTGGTTGAAATGCAGCCAGAATGACAACTGAAACTTTATTAGCAATTGGGGCTGCTTTCGTGAATGCCAATTAAAAAAATCTTGTTGTACCGAAATTGTATAAAAAGATCTATAACAACAGTTCCGAAGCAGGAAATATAAATCATACTTAGCAATAAACATTTTTAAATTTGTTCTGTCGGTAAGTTCATAACAAAACGACTTCAGTTGCAGACGTAAAACGGTATGGCATTTCATGTATCACATCGTATACGCTCGTAATATATATGAAAAACAAAAAATTGAAAAAGTGTCAATTTTCAAGTAGCTGTATTAATGAAGGTTATAGTTAGGTTGAAATGCAGCCTGGACCAGAATGACTACTAAATTCCATGGAATTAACTGAATTTGGGGTGAAGAAGATAGTTGCTATGCCGAATTCTGACTATAATGACTTCAGAACTTGCTCAAGACATTTATTGCCATCAAATGAATTATGTGTGTAATCGTATCTTTTGGCACACTGTTAGGGTCTTTGGTGGTTTAAATTAATAAACTGATTAATTAAAAAGTCCACCAAAAGGTTATGTTGAAGATTTGTTTATTTTTTCAAAATGAAGTCAGCGATATTCACATGCATAGATACAATACAGAGATGCACTTCTGAGTAGTCACAAAAGATAATCTTTATAAAACTTCTGTGAACTCAACTTGAAAACTATAAACTAAATGTCCTTCTGCTGAAATCTTTTATATAGGCTCTATCGAAATTGCGAGAATTCTTCAAAAGCTTCCGCCCGATATTTCTCGAACATTAACAATTACTCAAACAATTAAACATATTAAAAACAATCGGAATTAATACAAAATCACTTAAGATCATTACAAAATAATCAGAAATGGTAATTAGAGATACTTAAATATAAAATTATCTACAGAAATCATTTGAAACTGTACAAACATGTCCTGTAGACATCATAACTTGCTTTAATACATGGAATTACAAACATTTAAGAAATTTTCTTGCACAAATTGGTTCTTAAACATATTAAATAGACTTTAAACAATTTTCTTTCATAAAACAAAAGTCTACATACACTGATTTACAAGAAATTACAAAAAAAAAAAAAAAACATACCAGATCATATTCAAGCAAACTTTAGCTCACTACAAATACTTCATACAGTACAATACTATTCAAAATTCAGGTATGAGGGCTGTTACAACACGTTACACCTTTGTTACAAATTTTTTGGCTTTGAAGAACACTTTTCTTTGAAGAGTAAACAACAAGGAAGCAGTTAACCATATTTTCAACCCCAAAGAAACTTTTTCTGCTGTTTGTGCTTTGAACAGAAGCAAAAACTAATACTATAACACTCTTTCAAGCGATGAAGTCGCTGGTAACTGCAAGTCATATATAAAATGAAGCTACACAAATTTTCAATATTAGTATTAATATTACTATCAGCAGCATAAATATTTATTTGAATTATTAGGATATAAAACCATATTACGGTAAATGTTACGGACTGAATAATGAAATGTTTAATTGAAGTTTCATTCATGGCTGAATCTTTATACCTTGTCAAAATTGCTATACAAAAATACTATAATGATTTTAGTACTATTCAAAATCCCAGTCAGGAATTGGAGGAAATTTACAAAGGATCCTATCACTAAAAATGACAGGAATATAATTTTTACTATGTTTTCATCCACTAAAATGAATATAATTAATACTTCTATAGATGGGCTATGAATCAATTAACTTTTTATATTTAAGAGTACGATGCATACAAGTTTTTGATACCTGAGGATTTAGTTTATAATTCAAATCTGTTAATTATTTAATGAGGGCATTTACCTACACTGATCAGCCAGCACTTACCTAATAGCCAGTAAGTGCACCTTTGGCATTGATAACAGCGGTGACACGTCTTGGTATGGAAGCAATAAGGCCTGGGTAGGTCGCTGGAGGGGGTTGGCACCACATCTGCACAATGAGCTCTGGTGCCACGTTCAATCACATCCCCTTGAACACCTGACAAGTTGTGCAGTTTCCCAAATGCTCGTGTGAAGCCTCCGGGCCATCACAGTCTGCCCTCAGTGAAACTAAGACAGGTAGCATGCCTTCCCCATTGTAAACATGGGTAGCAAGCTCACTGATACTATATGCACCGTGTGCGTGTGTTTGACTACCAGCCATTCCTTGTCAGGTGACTGCTACTATTGCCTGGATGGGTTTATATTGATAGTAGGTAGATGATCATAATATTCTGGCTGATCAGTGCACATTAGTTACCCTATCAAGATAGCCCTTTATTTCAGGCATCTAAGATATTATTTAACTTTTAATTTAGAGATTAAAATAACTTTTTGACTATCTCATTTTTAATTAGAAGTCTACATTTACAATGATTTTTTATTACAATATTTATGTAAGTTATCCATATGTACAATAATATCAGTTATATACATTACTAACAGTTACCCGTGACTTCGCCCACTTGAAAGTGTGTCACATTATAAAAGTTTTTGTTACTATTCAGAGTACAACTAGCAGAAAAATATCTCCTTTAGAGTTGAAAATATCGTCAATTGTTTCCTTGGCTTATTTTCTTTAATGATAAGTGTACCTCAAAGCCGGGAGATAGATATAAAAAGCGTAACGTGCTCCCAAAGATACAGTTACATACATTACTCACTTAGCAGCAATAGATGTCTTGAGTAGATTCTGACGTCATTATAGTCAGAATTCGGCATGGAAGCCATCTTCTGCACTCCAAATCCACTGAGCATCACGGTATCTTAGTAATCATTCTGGTACAGGCTGTGTTTAAACCTTATCACTACCTTCGTTAATATAGCTCCATGGAAATAAGCACTTTTTTTAATTTTGATTTTTCACATTTATTATTACACATATATTACGAATGTAATTATGGTGTAATACCTGAGATGTCACACTATTTCATGTCCGCAACGGAAGACATCTTCTTATAAACTTACCAACAGAATGACTTTAAACCAGTCACATGAACTGTGGCATCAGCATCATGACTATTATTGTACATAATTTAAAAGCATATATTAACTACTCCCCTAAAATGCTTATTACTTATGCTGTACAATGGAAAGTCTAGAATTCATTACAACTCTTAACACAGCTTATATTAATATTGCAGGTCAAGTTTACTTCACAATACAGTGATTGTGTTAGTGAGCATGCTTTAGTCCAGCTTTAAAGTCATACTGAAGGTGTAAGTATAATAAAATTAATTGTGATAATTTATGCTAAGCTAATAAGGAATCCTGATGTTGCTACTATTCAAAATTAGTTCCAATGCATCAGTTTTAGCCCTTTTAAACTAAACTCACACATGTATATATCAGAAGGCTTTTGTTTTTATTCTGTTTTGTTCTGAAAAGAAGTGTTTGTGAATTTATGTAAAAAGTAAAGAGTAAACATGGCACTGCCATGTGAAAAGTAGGAAACTCTTTGGAGTTTGCGAATTTATAATTGCAATTTATACGGAACAATTAGTTTTTGTGGGAAAAAAACTAAACTATGTGACTTCACACACAACTTACGAACTTCGTGCCAAATTTCATTTAAATCTGTTGAGCAATAAGGCATGATTGAGGCCAACAGTACATCCAAATATTATCATTTATATAGATAGTTTCTTTTTTTAAAGAAAATAATAAGCATGCTTGAAACAATCTACAACAATACCTTCATAACAACAGCTGCCATCCTTATCACATCAAACGCTCACTCCCCACCAGACTTGGCATTCACAGCAGATGCATATATTCTAACCAGCAGGCCCTTGCTCTATACTCCAATAACATGTCCCAAGCTCTGATATCTTATAATCACCCACCAAATTTAGTTCATTAACAACTTTCAGTCCACATCACAATCTGCTCAACCTATCGGTCAATCGCAACCATCAAAAACCAACGACAGTCCAGTTATGGTCACCCAGTATTTTCCAAGCCTGGAATCAATTAAATGAGTTCTTCTACAAGGTTTTTTTTTTTACTTATGACTTTACACCTCGTCTACATCGAGGTCATTAGAGGCAGGATGGGACTAGGGACAAGGAACAGGAAGGAATTCGGCCATGGCCTTTTGAAGGCATTCACCTGGAGTGATTTGGGAAACCATGGAAAACCCAAATCTGGATACCTGGATGGAGATTTGAACCGGTGTCCTCCTGAATGTGAGGCCAGAACTACAAGGTTATGATATCGCCCTGAAATGAGAACCCTCCTTCGAAATCCTCCCTACCTGCCTAAAACCTGATTCAGTAGACCTCCAAATCACATAAAAATGGGCTTCCCAGGCTTACAAGACAACCCCAAGGCTCCTTTCCATGTGATATAACCCATTGCAAATTGTGCACCATGCTTCCAATACCTTCACTAACCCAGTAACGGGTGAAAGCTTCTCCATCACAGAACTTGCCACATAAGTATCTTCCCTACTAATATATCAACTAGCCTGCAACCACTGGCCAGCTTCAGACACAAGTCTGACCACGAATCCACTGGCCATCAGAATGAATGGACACAAACTCTATTTACCCAGAACCCTCACCACCCTCTATCTATCATGACAAGACATGATACAAACAATTTTAGTTCTTGTTTCACCATCCGTGCCATCAGAGTCCTCTCAGACTGATGCAGCATCAGTGAAATCAGAAGGTGGGAACTGGCATACCAATATAATTTGGTAAGGGCCGGGGCATCCATTAATTAAATAAGGTGAAATGGGGGTGGAGGGAGGGGGGGAGGGAGAGTCTGGCGAAAAATCTCTCCAGGGGGAAGAGGTCAACAGAAATCTCATGACATCTTTTTAATTACTTAAAGAACAAAGAGCTAAAAAAAAAAGTATCCAAATTACAATGTCGTCAGTGTGTATGTTTGTGGTGGGGGGGGGAGGGGAGGGGGCGTCCAGATTTCCGAAAAAAACACCCGTAATTAATGGACACACCCCCCCCCCCCCACCTCCCAGACAACCACGGGATCTTAAGATAACACCAAGCAATCTTACTTCCACTCCACCCATTCCCCATCCCTTTGATCTTACTGCAGAACCACCACTCACCAGATCTTTTCATTAAGTAGTTGTAATATCTTTCTTTTGGTCTGTTTTGTATACATACTAAGATTATATATTCATATGAAAAACAAGAAAAAATTTTGTTAGTTAATAATAACATCTTCAGCCAACTTCTTTCTCGTGTCCATGAGTTTTCCTGTAATATGTTTTCAATTCTCGGGTTAAAAATCCCCATCCATAATAGTTTCTCTTTGGTTTCAAGGAACTCATATATTTAAAAGAACATTTATAGCAGACTAGCTGACTTGGGGGAATATTAACACTACATGTTTAATTGTAAAATATTTAAAAAGAAGATATTTAAAAATTGGTTTTGTCAGAAGTGATACTTTAATTACAAAATTTCTTTGAAAATAATATTAACCATATATCAATATTACTGAACTGTAAAAAGTGGTTATCATTACATACTACCAGTTTAATTGTAAAACATTTAAAAAATAGACACTGGCTTTGTCAAATGCGATTTTTTCAAACTTAAATACGGTATTTAAAAATAACATTAGCAGTTATAACGTAATTATCATTTACTTTTTGACAGCATGTGTATTCAACTCACAAACATCAATGTTACTAAATTGTGAAAAGTGGTTATCAGGGTGCTGTGCAAGGTACGGACAGTACGAAAGAATGTTATTTTGGGATGAAAATGTGATTAATGCACTCCTTAGGCATTAGTATTCAAGAAAAAGTGTATGCTAAGTCACTAAAACAGGTAAGACAAGACCAGTACTGCCATTTCTACAGATTTATCCGTTATCTATGGATTTTTATGAAAAGTTAGGATTTTATTAAAATATCTACGGATTTTTGATACTTTTAACCATTTGTCGATTTTTTTCTTATATTGGTGTTTTGTTAAACTTTGAGCGTATAGTGTTAATGCATTACAGAATTGTCAATAACTGTGAATCGTTTCCTTGCAACTGCCCGTGTGAACCAACAATTGAAATAAAGCTCATATTTTGTTTGCTTACAAATTTTATAAATCTTAAAAGACCGTAATACAAAACTATCGGCACATTCTTTATGCACAGTAACACGGTCGTTGGCACGGCTTAAACAGCAGTGGCTTCCGAGAAAGTCTAATCAATATCCGAGAATCAAAGCGGTCTCAGTTTTTAACATTTCCTGTTAGAGAAGATATGCTAAATTTAATGTCAACAAAGAACTAGGATCACTAGGGAAAAATGAAAAATCTAATAGGCATAGCAGCAGCGGTGGTGAAAGTGACGATGTATAAAAGATGTTCAGAGCTATTTTTTACTTTCAATTTAGAATATCATTTTTGTGATTTTAAAGACCTGGAAATAAAAATTATTCTTAATTTTTACTCTCTCCTCAATAATAATTGTTTCAGTCTTTCAGTTAGTGAGTCTCCAGATTTTTGTACCAAATCTATGGAAATTTTAGCGGCCATCTACGGATATTCAAAGCCAAGTGGCTGGCAGCACTGGACAAGACTAATACAGTGGAAATCATCAGGTTACGTACGGTATTAGCCAATATATAGCAGCCATCTTTACATGAATGTGCTCTTCTACACGCAGGACTCATGTTGATTTTCAAGAAGCTGTATTAACGGAGGGTGTGGTTAGGTTTAAATGCAGCCTGGATCTACATGAGGACTAAAATTCCATGGTTTATCATGGTTTTTGAATGAATAAGGTGGCTGCTATAACAAATTCTAACTATAATGACGTCACAGGTGGCTCGAGACGCCTATTGCAGCCAGCAATGTGCATAATCTTGTTGTGTTTAGGTTGAATGGCAACCTTGACCAGAATGACTACTAATATTCTATGATGCTTAGTGGAATTTGGGTAAAGAAAACAGCTGCTACGCCAAATTCTGACTATAAAAACATCACAGGCGGCTCAAGATGTCTATTAATGAATAGGCAGTAATGTGAGTAATCGTATGTTTCGGTATATGGAGCGGTCTGACAGCTCAAATGTAATTAGTGGGGAAAAAATTGGTTACTACACTAGCTCTCAAAAAATTCTGGCTATGATCCTGTGTTCAAATCCCAGTGGGGGCATGAATTTTTAAAATTTGTAATTTATCACATGAACTATGCTGGGGCATTCTGTGGTTCAGAATCCCAGAGGAAAGGAACTGGCCATCCTACCTCTGATACAATGGCTTTTTTTGACTTTACGCCTCGTCGACTTGAAGTCATTAGAGGTGGGATGGGATTGGGAACAAGGAATGGGAAGGAATTCAGCCATGACCTTTTGAAGGAAGCATCCCGGCATTTGTCTGGAGTGATTTGGGGAAACCATGGAAAACCCAAATCTGGATGCCCAAACGGGGATTCAACCACCGTCCACCTGAATGCGAGGCCGAGGCGTTAACTAATCACCCACCACACTTGGTGAGAAAATGGCCTAGTATGGCTCCTTCTGGAGGATCCAACCAAGCTTCATGTTAGATTTCTATACTGTTTATATATTTAACCTGTCCAATCTAATAATTACATGAGCAACTCTTGTAAATAGATAAAATTAATTTCTCACAAACTTCTCTAAGTGTTTTGATGAAATGTTGCATACTGAATAGAAATCGAAAGATGCCGAGCATGGATCAGTCACCCAGGTACTATGAATAACATGCAATATTGCCATATATGTATAATCTTGCCAAAACCATTTAGAAGAAACTGTCATTCATATAATAAGTGACTTACATAAAATTTAAAAAGTTTAATTTCTCAAAGTTAATGCCATTTGCTACCTCCATGTTCACTGATAAAGCTTGAAATTGTCATTATTTTGAGGCGTAACTTGCATGGACTAAACATTTTATATTTCAATTTTAAATTGTAATTCCCAATGCGGTTGGGTGGCATGAGCAAATTGAAAAATCTAAAATCATCAAGTATTGAAAGAGTATTACAAATTTTAATATCTCAGTTTGTTGGCAACACAGGTATAAGCATTCAGAACAAAATTGGAGTAACTGGGTAAATTCTAAATATGGTTTTTAGTAATAAAGGTAAAATCTAAATCTTTGACAAAATAAGAAGGAAAATAGAATTAGGTACAGAAAATTCCAAAGAATGTCAATATGATAACGGATAACTGAAAAGTTTGAAATTCATGGGAGAAAAGTAAGATTTTAAAATTCCCACTGTCAAGCACTGTTCTAATTTCCGTTGCTTAGATAATGACGTAAAGGATAGAAAATAAAATTTTATAGGATTGTTGAGGTGTAAATGAGCTCTCAGAAATTATAGCAAATTTCCTTAAGTGATATGTGTAATTGGTAGCTTAAAGTAAAAAGGGGCTAGCCAAATAATAATTTTATAAACTTTAGTTTGCTGTCACACAGGCATAAGATTTGTTGTGCAATATCTGTTAATCATAAAGTACTCTAAGAATAAGGTGACACCAAAAGATAGGAAAAATTCCAACAAATAATATTATCCAAAAATCTCAACAGGAGGATAAATGTCTTAAAAGTTATTGGTAGAAATCAAAAATACACCTTCTAGAGGGAATAGCGGAAAAGCTATGCGATTTTAGATAAGATTTGTCATGAGCAAAAGCAGGCAGAAAAATCTGGGCCTAAACATTTATAAATTTCAGACAGATAGGAGCAACTTGGCAGGCTGAAAAAACTAATCCCACGTGATTTGCTTATAGAAAGGTCAGCCATTTTGACCTCACTGGGCAGTTTTCAGGAGAACTATGTCACGGCCGGTCGTGTGTGTCATGATTCCATAATAAAAAATTATCACCCATAATTTTTTTTTAATTTTTTTTTTTTTTATCTTGAAGTAACTTCACTTTTAACAATAATCAACATCTACATTTACATCCATACTCTGCAAATCACAAACATTGTGGGTGGCAGAGGGTGCTAAGCACCAATCCTAAACCCGTGCATTCCAATCCCGAATAGTGCGAGGAAAGAAGGAATACATAAAAGCATCAGTACGGCATCTTATTTCTCTAATCTTATCCCTCTGGTCATTGTGACCTAAATAGGTTGGCGGACGAAGTATTTCATTGCACTCGAAATTTTTTTTTTTTCCGCATATTCTCCAATAAATTCAAACACAAGCTACGTCGTCTGTCTTCCAAACTGTCCCAGCCCAACCTATGTAGTAATTCTGTGACGCTTTCATAAGAGCTGTAACAACAAGTCACGAATCGAGCTGCTCTCCTCTGCACCCTCTCCACTGAGTCAATCAGAACCTTGCAATACGGATCCCAAACTCCACAACAGTAATCCAGATGCAGTCGCACTAGTGTTTTATATGTTATCTCCTTTGTATGAACATTAGAATTCCTCAAAATACGACCTATGAATTGTAATTTAGAATTAGCCTTGCCTACAATGGAAGTTATTTGCATGTCCCATTTCATGTTGCTTTGTACTATCACCCCCAGATATTTCACGGAATCAACCGTGTCAACAGCTGAATTGTTTATTTTGTACTCGTGAACAAACTGATTCTTCTTGTTACTTATTCGCATTGCCTTGCACTTTTTGCAATTAAGTGTAAGCTGCCATTTATGGCAACAATCGAAAATAGCATCCAAATCGCGCTGAATTTCTAAGCAATCGTCGGAGCACCTTATTTCCCTATAGATAACTGCATCGTCAGCAAACAATTGCAACCAACATTTGACATTGTCACCTAAATCGTTTATAAATATTAAGAAAAGAAGTGGACCTATTACACTTCCTTGAGGAACGCCCGAAGTAAAATTTATCTTAGAAGAAGCTTCCCCGTCAACAACGACGTACTGTGATCGATCAGTTAGAAAATCACGTATCCACTCGCAAATCTGAGCTGAAATACCATAAGCTCGTATCTTCACTAAAAGTCGGTTGTGTGGCACAGAATCAAAAGCTTTTTGAAAATCCAAGAAAACTGCATCAATCAGTTAGAAGTAAACTCTGTTTAAACTACCATGAGGCGAAAGACTTTTTCTTATACATTCACTAACTTGTGACGGATAGTTGTGAAAAATTCTTCGGAGTGTGATTTCGAGTCACGTATGTTTGATGCCTTCCGGCTGATATCAATTCATCGCTAAGAAAGATTTTCAGAATATATTGTTTTCATCTAAAGTGACTTTTATTTCGTACAATCTACTACTACTTGTTAGCTATTACAGGATTAATTTAATAGCTTGGCACTCAATTTTCAAGAACCATACATATTCAGTTTATGAACTTTATCAGTAATGGTGAGAGCTAATGACTAAGCCACACTCAACCCCAAAAAACATTATGTCATTACACTATCATTATTTGTGTATTATAAATTATATATATTACATATGTATAAATAAATAATTAGTCTAACATAAAATATTGAGATTAAACCCATATTTTTTAATTTATGCTATATAAATAATGATATATAGAATAAGCTTTTATATTATTTTTGAAATTAACATTAATTTTTTTCTGCAAGTTCAAAAACTGGAAATCATATTCGATTACAAGTTTCTACTCATTCAACGATCACAGAAAGAAATAGAGTAAAATTGATTTATGTGGAATAAAATGTAACTTGACAACAGAATCATATTAAGGACACATCCCTTCAACTTTCGTGAATGGTGGGTGTATTTGATCTTTATTTTTCATTATGATGATTTATGTACTTTATTCTATTGTTTTGGCTTATTTTTGCCTTACTGTAGCAGAATATTTCCTGGTGAACATAGACATCACTATTTGCCCCAGCAAATGATAAGACCATGTTGAAACAGAACCTTTACATTCTGGAGAAAGAAAATGTTGGGCCAGAGTGTTCAGCAGTAATAAGAGTGTTAATATGACTTCACTTTCAATTTCTTGATGAAATAGTTTTAAAATATATAATTATTTTATAAAAACCAGTAAACAGGCTAAAAAGAAGATATCTAAACAAAACCATGCATAAAAGATCTAATAAAAATCACACTACTTCAGGTTTACCCTATCCTTAAAATAATATTTAGGGCATAGTAAGTCATATTTACCAGCACTTGGCCTGGGATCACCAAAGTTGAAAGTAGATGTGAAGATACCAAAAGGAAAGGCACCAATGCCAAATGACATATGTAAGCTGCCATCACCAAAACCAAATCCTGGAAATCCCTAAACAAGAAATAAAGACACATTACAGTCTAAACAATTATGATAATGATAGAAAGGAAAATACTTTTAGGCAATGAAAATAAGGAAGGATAACAGAAAGTAAACCCCTCACTTGCCACAGATAAGGACATTTAAAAATATAGAAAGATTATTATGTACACATGTTTGTTTGGCTTAGCTAGGATCATGTTGAGCCTTTGTTTTGACTTGGATTTTTACTGTGGATTTGTACACATCAGTGTTATAACTAGGATTGTTAGCCATAGAGGGGACCTATAGTTTACCGTCGAATCCGAACCATGGAAGCTTTCTTGCGTACTTCACATTTCACAGCAGTACTTAATATAGTATTTCAGTCAGCAAATCTTAGTAATGCGAAGGGACAAGACACAATGCAAGAAGAGCAGATGTGCACACACCAAATACAAAACAAGCATAATGAAAAGTAGAGTTGGCTATTGTGGACAGGGCAAAGAGGATGGTCATGGTGCAGATAATACGAAGTAGCAACTGAAAATGTACATATATATACAACCGCTTTTCCAATGATAATCCTTTCTGTATAGTTATTGGTTGCTTACTACATATCAGCCCCTCCAACCACTGCCACACAGTCCACATGGCCAGCTCTGATCCTATTTCCATGTGTCTCATTTCATTGCATGAATAACATTTTATATCAAAATACTGTAAAATGTGTTTATCTTTTTGTGGCCGTCACTGCCCTCTGGCCTCTTTGGTAAGTGACGAGTTTATTTTCTCCATTTTTACTTAGTTTAATGTTTCAAATTAAATGCATAAGAAAAAATAATAATTTCATCATTACATTTCAATACACTGTCATCGTCTTTTTAATGGACACTAAGCACTTTCTACCAATTTGGACAAGTGTATTAAAATGCCGCCATAATGGAAAATGGTTCTGTCCTTGGCTGTAAAGAAGAGATTAAGTTGTAATAATAATATTAATAATAATGAAAAATTGAAGTCCCTGGATATTTGACCAACACAATTACAGCCATTTGTTTTAACTCTCATATCAGGTCACTAGTGCTGAATTAAAATTGCCATTGACCCATCAGACATTTAATACAAGGTATGTGACCATTTTTTAAAACTCCACTGTAATAATTCCATTTTAATACCGCTTTTCCGTTGCAGGATAACAGTTTTGTATTCTAATAACTTCAACAGAAGTTGTAATGCCTGAAAACAACTTTGATATAATGATCTGTGAAAGACAATAATAGTTTATTAGCTACTTTTTGAAACGCTTAATATCAGTATATAGTTTTGATGATTTGAGTCCATAAAACATTCTTGGATGTCAGAATAACTTATTGCCATAAATAAATACAACAAAAAAAATAGTTCTAGGAACTACAGTAACTGAATCAGTGATTATACAATCTACTGTAAAATGCAATTTTCTTTTGTCTGTTTCACAAAAATTTCTCTAAGTCCATCATTTGAAATATGGTGACTAGTTACTGTTATGATGCTGAAGATAGAGAAAAATGGGTCTCACCTATTATAACATAAGCTATGATGGCATAGTAACACACAACACAAAAAGTAAAATTTTCAGGTGGGGCCTTTCATCAGTAATGAAAGTGTTTGCATAGCAATGACACTACAGTTACTGAGCAGTAAGACAGGAGATGTACAGACACCTTACATGATAAAGGTTGGGATGCAAGAAGCTTGGTCAAAGAAATTGGACAGTGGAAGGAGCAATATTAACTAAAAGAGAAGAAACATTTGAATTTGTGTAGAAGCATATATATTTAAGAGAAAGAAAATTAAATAAAGCATTCATTATATCCAAGACACTGCCATCCTGATGAAGTGTTCACTGTGTAGACTTTCATTCATGCCAGTAACTGGCTCCCTCTAACATCAATCCAGTTTTTGAACAATAAATGTGCTGCAAATTTGCCAACACTAACAAAATCAGCAACATCTCACAGACAATTGCAACATAGATAGAAGAACCAATTACCAGATGATTTGTGAGAGGCTGTATCTGTGAATGAAGACTTCTATCATGTTTGTATACAGATTTCTACATGAAAATAATTTCTAGATCCTAGGTGATTTCAGTGCATACTACACTCTGTGAGGTTGCATTAGAGATGAGAAACTGGGAAGAGTAGTCTCAAAAGTTAAAAATGAGGAAATGATTATGATCATAAATAATGATAGTACAATGTGAGTGAATCACATGATATCACAAGTTGACAGTTCTTCGTGTTAGCAGAAGTGGCAGCAGATCCTCATTAACTTTCAAGAGAAAACATGGGTTTGATTATCAGACATTATTATTAAAATTTGGGTACAATTAAACACCAACTTACATGAGATAGTAAAATGTACAGACATCAATGGTAACTATAGTTAGTATAAAAGGGAGTACAAAAAGTATCCAGCGATGATGTAAGTTTGACAACTGTGCATGAAGATTTGTTCCCTACCAGCCCTGCTGGTCATGTAATTCCTTTTTTAATTGCATTAGCATTTACAGATCACCAAATGTATGATAATGCTTCAAGTGCTTTCAGATACTTAGGTATATCCAATCAGAATACATTCACAAGATTCAGTAGAAATCTGGTGATCATGCAATGGGGTTGCTTAAATCAAAGTGTGCTACAACCAAACCAAAGATGACCACCAGCATGTAGGGAGTAACACATATTCTGGAAGACTATAAAGAAGTCGAAATGCTGTTCAAATATGTATGTTTACCGATCATGGAGGACTGATATTTGATGACAGTTCTGCAGATTGGTGATGTGGTTGGCACCGTTACTAGTTCCACAAGCAACATTTTGACTATGATGAAAAGTGGCAGCAAAGTTTTTAAACCGAATGTATGGGTTTAATCCCAAAACCCATACCCAGTCATCACAATGGAAGCACCCAGATTCCAACAAGCTCCCAAAAGCATGGCAGGTTTTTGAGCAAGTGAAGGTGATGCTACTTGCTTTTCATGACTACCAGATCATTGTGCATCATAAGTATGCCACAAGGGCAGACCACCAAAAAGGAGAAGTACTGAAACAATGAGGGATCTAGGAATTTTCCAAGCCATGGCAAAAATTGGGAGACTGCCACCCCCTTCGAAAATTATGTTGCTACACTATTGTTGCCACTCCAATTTTCGCCCACTGTTGCCACCCTCCACCCTACTGTCACTGCCTGGGGCAGTAGTGGAGCTAAAATACGGCCACCAAGACATAAATTGCCCCCCTTCAAACTATAGATTTGTCGTCCCCCCTGGCTGCCCGAGGCAAATGCCCAGATTTGCTACCCCCCCCCTTTTTTTCCTAGATCCAGTATTGGTACTGAGAAATCCCCTGTCATCTCCATAATGAAATTTGATGTATCAGGCCTGAAGTTGTAGGTGACATACAACTGGTAGCTACATCACAACAATGCTCTGCTCATTCATCATACCTGATCAACATTTTCCTAAGTACAAATAGTAACTCTACAGGTTTGCCGAGCTGTTCCACTTACCTGAAATAGCTCTGTGAGATTTTTTATTGTTCCTAAAACTGAAAACAACTAAAAAGCAGATAATACGTGAAGGAACAGATACACAATATTGTGGAATAATGAATATAATTTGTTGCTATATATTATTACATGTTCTAATTGGTTGGTAGAAGGACAATCACTCTGAGAAACTAAATGTTCATTTGTAGTATAGTTAAAAGTCGTTGTTTCAGTGGGGTTATATTGCATGCCAAATTCCGGTTACTCAGTTCAACCAAAATTATGCCCAGGGACTTATGTATTAAATAACAAATACTGCTTAATATTTTTTAAGAATACCATTTACTGTCAGTATCTCATTGACACTAAGCTGAATGTCTAAAATAAATCGAACATTGCTAAAAATTTGGTAACTCCCAATCATGGAAAAATATTTTCTATTTTCACGTTACGAAATTTTTCATAATCTTCTGGCTATACACTGGCCCTAACCTTGGTTTAATCCTACACATCATCATTAAAGAGATACTGCTTTGTTTTTAATTAACACTTGTATTAATCTTTAATGTGTAATATAGTGGAGACTCCACAATTATTTAACCACCTCTTGCTTTGGCACACAAAACTCTTCTTAACTCTTCAACAATATCACTTAACATTTGCTCTAATCATTAGCATTTGATACACTGCCTATTGATTTAAACTTGTGAAAACCTGCGCCTGTAAGCCTTGTCCACACTAGGAGCTAAAGTTGTATGATTTTTATCTCAGAGAGAAAATCTAGTGACTGTCTCTAAACATTATGGAGACAAATGGGATGTCTCAAGGCTGTTTGAAGACAGAAATCTCAGAACTTTCATCTCACATTTCAAATGGGAGATCTGAGAGAAAAACTATACAATGTAATGTAACATCCAAAGCTTTCAGGATACATTATGTAATTCTTCTTGAAGATTATTTACATTTTTATCTGAATCACATTCGACCAAAAGTATTGAATTGAGATTGGTACAATAATTTTCTAGTGTTTTGTCAAATATGTCCTAGAGTTTTGAAATCTATATAAATAAAAATAAAATGCTGTTCGTTGGTAACCGCATTATTTGAGAGCAATTTGATCAATTGGGCTAATTTTTTTGAATAAAGGCTCTTGGTAGTCTGAATAACATTTTAGAGAAAGAAAAATTGTAAAAGTTGCCCACAAAATTGGAAAATTTGGGAAAAACTGGAAGGACTTTCTTTCTATGGACCGATTTGGCTATTTCTAAAATGTTCATTATAGTCCGACTAAGATTTTTAGAGAAACAAAAATTGGAAAAGTTGCCTGGAAAAACTGGAAGTTCTTTTTTATATGAACTCAAGACCACAACTCAAGCTCTGAACGATGGATATGTGTAATTCTTTTTATGTTTTTGTTTTGTTCCTTACGCTCCCAGGATGGAAATAACAGAATTGAATGCTTTCTATTGATTTAGTGAAATGTTGTTGCATGGTGGATTATCTCTCTACCACACTTGCAGAGTATGGAATCATCACAGGCTGTTTAAAATCCACTCTAGCCGAATGGCTCACTGCCTCACAAGAATAGCATCACCTACAATTCAAAGAGAAATAGCAGCAAAGGAAAGGAAGAAAGTGTATCATGAAAGAACTCATCCATTACATAGGCATATACTGCACAGGCAAAGAGCGAAGTCCATGAAAAGTTTCCTAAGAACATGATACAAACTTACTACCGTAAAAGCCAGGTTACAAATGTGGGAAAGCTAGGTCTCCCGTCCCCTCTGGCTGGGGAAGATTGAAACTTTACCACTTGACTATGGCAAGGGTAGCTGATATGAAGGTCTGCAAAGGCTGAGGTCAGGAATGGGCAGATCCAGGGGCTGCACTGAGGTCAATAATATCAATTTTGCTGGGGAGAGGATCACAATTTAGCCACATGCTCCAGTGTTGACTGTATACAGCCTCCTGCATGAAAGTTGACTTATATGAGGCCTCAGAAAATGCATTCGAAGTGGTCAAGTTTTGGTCTACTACCATTTCATGTTTGATATTGTGAAAATATGTGTGCTTCTAAGACGAAATAAATAAATAAATATAGGTGAATTCTGGTACAGTCTCTTCATAAATTACATATTTCACAAACTAAAATAGACTTGTCATACAGAACCTAAGTTACATGTTTTGCAAACTGCTGGCAACATTAACATCAAATATGCTCCGGAACTAAGAACACTGTTTCTAGCTATGGTAAGGCTTCCAGACCCCCCTCCCCTAATTCTCAGAAGTCACAGTCAAATTAAGCCACCTGAGTAATCAGGCAAGTGGTGTTTTTATGATTCTAATTGGCCCTAATGAGGGGGGAGAAATAAATAAATAATCTTTTACAGCTTATGAAAATACTGAAAAAGCATATAATAATGTGCAAATGTATATTAGATGCTTGGAGGAACAATGCTCCATCATGGACTGCCAGAAAGCTTCTGCAGTTGGTTTGTAACACAATTGCTGTCAGGGAAATAATCAGGAAATGGAAACTTCTGATCTTAATGCCAAATTTGATGGAAACATATGTATTATCTAATATGCAGACAATTTCTCTTCATATACAAAATGCAACAATTTTACTACTTAATGGCAAGAACAGCACTCAACATAAGACCGGAGGGCCGAAGTCCATAAGAAAGACCCAGTAAGCACTGGTTAGATACCTCGCAGGAGGACGTGCATCTAGTCAATATCTCACCTGAAGGTGCACAAGATTGACACAAATGGAAGAAAACCAGCAATGTGTGATTAATGCTAAGAAGAAGAAGATAAAAAACGATACACTTGGAAACAATGAAATTCATGCTAATTGATGCACTGTTTGTCAAGACATTAAAACTTCAACCGCTTATATCCTGAAGTTGTTTATTTAAAAAAAAAAATCATATGTAAAAAGGCAGTTCAGCAAATAAGGTCTGAAGAAAGCTAGTCATGACCTCTTAATTCAACGCCTAATCAATCATCACTGAAAAAATAAAAGTTTATGTCTCTTGCAATAGCATATCTGGAAATAGAGAGGCTTATTGACAGATCAATTTTAATACCAGTAATGTTCTGCTGTCAGGCAGATTTTGAGAACATGGTTCCTGACCTTGAAGATCCCTCAGTATTTAAATCACTTCAATCAATTACAAGAGTACCATTCTACAGTTGGCATGAGGGTTGTACCAAACGTAAGGTTCCCAATGAGTTATAATCGCAAGGAAAGGTGCTAGGCTAAATCCAACAACATCACTGTGTGCAGAAGTTACCCCACTTTCTATTCTGTCCATCTGCACTTCACAATACCGCTTAGTTTTGGCAGCCATCTTAGATGGAAGTGCTGTTCACCACTCCCGCCAATTGTGAGGTTCATGCAGTAATCCAGTTTTTACACACAAAAAGACCCTACCTGTGGATATTAATCTTCAACTTACAGAGATTTGTGGTGAGAAGTGTATGTCCACAAATCCTGTAGGAAGTTTGCTGTCATACACATGGAAATTCACAACGAAGAACAAAGCGGCAGAATGAGAGTTTCAGAGATTGTCAAGAAGATCAGAGGGTCGCCATCCGTGAACCTGTTGGACGTATTCCTGAAAGTTGCCATGGTACAATTGAAAGAACTTTAGACTGGCACATTGGTGTATTGCAAGGTGTGTGCTCAGTGGGTCCCGCAAATGCTGACAGATAGACACAAAGAGCAACACCTTGACTATGCTAGCAAGTTTCCTCAAAAATGTGAAGGCAACACGGAGAAATTGATGAACACTATCATCACAGGAGGCGAAACGTGGGTCTTTCATTACACACCCGAAACAAAAGAAAAATCACATTAATGGTGTCAGTCGAGTTAACCAATGGTAAAGAAGTTCAAACAAACACAGCTGGAAAAGTCATGGCAACTGTGTTTTGGGATTGTAAGGAGATATTGCCCATCAATTTCATGCCTCCCGAGATGACAATAAACTCAAGCATATATTGTGGGATTCTAACCAAACTCAGGTGAGTTATCCAGAATCACTAGAGGGAAAACTGACTGAGGGAATGGTGCTGCTTCATGACAACACTCGACCCCATGCCTCTGATCAAACACAGGACCTTTTGGAAAAATAAGGTTGCCCCATCCTCCTTACAGCTCAAGTGATTATCACTTATTCCCAAAGTTAAAGGAACACTTGGGTGTCCTACACTTCGGGATCGACGATGAAGTGAAAGAAGAGGAAATATGCTTCCTCAATGTGTTGGCGGCAGAGTTCTTCGAAATGGGGATACAGAAGTTGGAACACAGACTACAAAAATGCATGGAAAAAAATGTGCACTATTTAGAACAATAGAACAATGTTCAAGCTTTTCAACGGTAAAAAAGGTCTATTTTTAAGAAATATGGGAACCTTACTTATGGTACAATCCTCATACAATCACAGAAAGCAGCGAGTTTAATATACACCATTGGTTCGAAACACTGATTTGGGTTAAGGCAAACAGTAAAAAAAAAAAAAAAAAAAAAAAAAAAAAAACAGTAATGAGGGGGAGGGTAGACAATTAGTGAAGCACGCAGCATTCAATGTGGATACACATATTATTTGCCAAGATACTATCACTTCATTTTTATAATTCAAATAAAAAACCAGCTGATAGTCAGATAATGGAATATAGTTGTCATAAAAAGAGAGAAAAATATTCTTATGTTGACAAAGTTTGGCTCTCTTCAGTGATTTGTCAGGGAGCTTTCCTATAAGCCAGAGCTGTTGAAAGAGTCAAGATGTTGCAGTACACAGTCACCAAAACAGTTAAAAAGTTCTACCAATATTGAGTCTCTGCCTGGTTATTTTATTCTTTTTGGTCTTCTATTTGCTTCTTATGTGGTGTATTTAAGTCAGAAATATTAAGATGTAGTTCACAAAAGGCAGTCTTATTCTTCTGTGGTTCATAGTTGAGTAATTCAATAGTCTACTTGTCCCTTAAAAATATCTTAATATGGCTGTTCTTGAAGATGATGATGGGTAAAGAATAACTGTGTTCATTAAAATTTCCACTTGGCAACTCTTGATGGTTTTATAGCTGCATTCTTTTGGGTTCTGAGCTCTACAAAATTTCTATGTATGGGAAATCTGATAGTACTGTGTATAAGAATCTTTCTTTAAAAGTCTTATATTTAATATTCCACCATGGATGTTTCTTCTTTTTGGCTGTAAATATTTTTTGTCTGATTACTTATTGAATTCTTTTCGACATTTTGCTCCATTGTTATGAATCCAGTGTGCTTAGTTCTTTATACATGATCTGTATTACTGTGTCATTGATTTACAGTTATTTGATGGTATCCTTATGTATCTTGTTAGTACTGTTGAGAATTGTTTCACTTCAGTTCTCATGATTGGTCTGAACAGAAGTTGACTCTGTTCTGCACTTTGATGTTAATTTTTTCTTCTTGCCTGATTATAGTTATACAATCAATTTGGTATATCCCTATCTTATTTTTTCTGGCTCTCCAATGTTGCATCATTAGAGGTGGGAAAGGCATGGGTACTAGGAACTCAATGATGGCCTATTGAAGGCACCTGGATTGATTTCAATAATACATGGAGCTGAAATTGGATGGCTGGATAAGGGATTAGAAATAGAGTCCTCTCAACTCAACTCACTCAATAACAGTCACTCCATCAATTTCACCTGGTCATATTCCGATACCAGTGTCACCCTCCGACAGGGTGCGCTCCACACATCTGTACACATCAAACCTATTTTATTTTATTTTATTTATTTATCAATCTTGTTTCATGGATCCCTGCTGAGGAAGCACCTCTGGGATGTGAAACATGTCATGGTTAATATACATACATACAATATGAGTCATAATCATAGAAAAAAACAATTATACGTTACAAAGAAAAATAAAGACAATAAAATAAATATAAATTTTTACAACTGTGATTTGCAAAAGACATATTGAATACAATTAATTGTTTTGTTCAAATTCTTGAATGGAGTAGAAGGAGTTGCCAATAAGATAATCTCTCAGTTTTTCTTTAAATATATCTTTATTTTCTGCAAATTGTTTTATACCCTTGGGAAGTTTTTTAAACAGATGTATACCAGAATAATTTACTCCTCTTTGTACTAATGACAGAGATGTTTGTGGTTTGTGCAAGTTATTTCTGCTTCTTGTATTGAGATTGTGTACCTGTGAATTAGAAGTAAACGGGTTACAATGATCTATGACAAAGCACATGAGAGAATATATATACTGAGAACTCATTGTAAGAACACTGAGTTTTTTAAAAAGTTGTCTGCAAGAAGTTCTTGGTTTTACCCTACACAACATCCTAATAGCTCTTTTCTGTGCTATGAAAACTTTTTTACTTTGTGAAGAGTTTCCCCAAAAAATTATGCCATATGACATTACTGAATGAAAATATGAGGAGTAAACCTGTTTCGTTAATTCTAGATCTCCTGTTAGAGAAAGTGTTCGTATTGCAAAGGTGGCACTACTTAACTTCTTCAGTAGTGAAGTGATATGTTCATTAGGGTGTCCCGTCGATGTATGATAAAAAAAAATAAAAAAATTTCAAGCTATATTATCGCAAGAGGTATCAAAATTTGCGCAATTTAACATAGATTACGAAAAAGGTTAAAAAAAAAAACTAGAAATACATGTCATCTTGAGGGCTCTACCACTCTTTGAAGTTTTGTAAATTTTATGTTTTTACAGACTTAAACCGTATGCATAAAATAATACAAAAATCAAGTTTAAATGGTATTTTATTATTAAAATTAATGAAACAAAACACAAGAAAACAAAATAAATAAAATATGACTCATAATTAATGACAAAAACTTAGAATTTAAACTTAGTTTTATGTCCAAAATTTGGCATTTCTGACGAGAAGGCAACCTGGTTCTAATAAAACCATCTCTTGAAGTAGCGTCAGTTAGGGCGTTTTCACACACACCGGCAAAACCGGCGCCGGCACCGGCTCCGGATACAATGTAATCAAATGGGAGCTTTCACACGATGACCGGTCCGGCACGGTCGCCGGTCCAGCATCCGGCGCCGGCGAATGCAGCCGGCGGTGACCTCGACAATCGGACCGGCACAGCCGCCGGCCCTTTGATTTCATTGTTAGTTATGCACACTGGTGCTAGTGACACACGGCTTTTGTACAGTTTAATATCAGCCCATAATTTTGTGATAATGAGTCACGATATTTTTACATTGATTGAGTTGGTAGAGAGCAAACCATGTTTGTGGGACAAAACAGCAGACTGTTTCAAGGGTAGAACAGAAAAACAGAAGGCGTGGAGAGAGGTGTATAAATTTTTGGAAGAAGATTTTGAAGCTAAAGAAAAGAAAGAACAACTGAAAATTGGTAAGTTGTGCATTTATTGTTAGCAATTACAATACAGAACAGTTTATACATTATATTTGGTTCCTATGCCATGGTAATGTCCCCCTCAGAGCTGACAAAATTTTGATGTTTGATACTGTCTTCCAACCGTTCAACCAGGAAATCAAAAGTATTTGTACTCATATGAAAGTAATTGAAAAATTTGCTTTCATTTTTTCTAAGTTTTTCGAAGAGCGTATAAAAGCTCCCTTCCAGGTATCTCACACTCAAAATAGGATGGATCCAGCAACGTCTGTCAATTAAATGTTTTCTATATTTCCTTCTGAGGCACAATAATCCAATGAAGTAGCGTTTGTTAAATGCCGCACACATCTTTCCTCTGCCAAAGCTAGGAATGTACTGTGCTCGGTGCTGGTAAAGACCGACGCCGTCTCCGGTTTTGCCGGTGTGTGTGAACATACCCCCTCGCAGGCGCCGGAACATGCTCCGGCGCCGGCTCCGGCTTTGTCGGTGTGTGTGAAAACGCCCTTACACTTTGTGAGGCCTCTGTCACAAGTTTCACACATCTTTCCACCGATTGTGTGTGACAAGGAAACTCAACAGTTTCCAAGCTCTTATCTTTTGCCATGATTTGAAGGTCCTCATTAGAAATATTTCTAAGAACTGGTGGTGCTGTAACCTGACACACGTGCCACACAATAATTTCGGTGTAATTTGTAGCAGAGAAGTTAATTTTTGGTGGTTTAAATACCCTGCGTTTGGTGCTACTTTCAGCTTCTCTCGCTTTTATTATTCTTCGCAATGCCAGCTCCCGAATGTGGTCTCTATCATAAAACAACATAGTGACAAGTATGTTTTCCGGGTGGGCAAAAAAAAGTATTTCTTCTGATCACAGAATCCACAAGAGATATAAGATTTTCTGGTAAAAATTGAGCGTACATAATCAATTGAAAAAGATGTTTGGCCCCGTCTTTAATAGACATCTTTTGTTTGATTAAGAACCAAATCGGAGCGTATACTTTAATCACGTAGTTGAGTAACATTTTCAAATTTCAAATGAATTTTTTGCTGCCCTATTGACTCTTCAATTCGTCTCTGCTGGTATTTCATTAATTTAGCCATTTCTTTCTTATCAACACCGCTTATAACCATTTTCCTGTCATTTCTTTGATCCAGCAAAAACTTCTCTCATTGATGGGAACTTTCTTAGGTTTCAAGCCTGAACAAGAGTCAAATGAACTGCATTTACAAGCAGCAACGTCGAAAAGTTTCTCAGATGACTCTAAAAAACACTTCAGTTTGTTTTCAAAACTATAATTTCATTTGCTTTAGGGATATCTTTTCAAATTTAAGTACTGTTTGAAATAGGATTTCAGTAATTGAATTACTCGTTCCTTAGTTAAGATTGAAATCGAAGCTTTGGTCCAAATATGGTGATCTTTTCAGAAACAATCGCATATACACCTGAATCGAATGGATCCTTTTTCCAGCCAGAGTAGCCAGTTGTTGCTCCACCATTATGGAGCAGCTATTCTGGAGTTTATTGTCGTTAGACATTTACTCCTTCCTCTGTTGACGGTTGGGTATGGCCTAGAAGTTGGTTGGTCTTCTCGGTTGGCTGTTCATCAAGAACTTCTAATGGCGCCGGCCGCGGACAGGGGCCTGCCATGATGAGTGGGCATTTACATGGTCGGAGACACTTCTCTGGAAGAGAGTTGCCTGACCAGTTGTTCCAGGAGAGTGAGGAGAGCAGCAAATCTTTCCTCCCTTTGACCTGTGTCTTGAATGCGGTCACAGCATGTGCTGTTACCGCGACAGGTTGCCCCTCCTGGAGGCGGTGGTACTTCATGGCTTGTCACTGGTGGTCGTGACGTCTTCTTCTTTCTTCTCGGCGCGGCTGTCTGCTGCGGGATGGCCTCCGCAGCAGGAGCGCTGGTCTGCTGTCGGTTCTTAGCGGGCTGCGAGTGCGGCACTTGGCGCCGCTGTGGGAGCTTCTTGACTTGCTCCTTCCAAGCTCTGCAGCCACGGTAAGACGCGGCGTGCTTGGAGCCGCAGTGGCAGCAGACTGGGTCGTCGCGGTCGCGTTCGCAGTCCGCTAATCGATGGCCGCCCCCGCAACGAACGCACCTAGCTTGGTCGGCGCATTCGCTGGCACAGTGCCAAAAGTTTTGACACTTGAAGCACTGGGCCAGTTTGCGGGAGGGCGACTTTTTCTTGGGCCTCCGCACCATCTGCACAGAGGTGTCCAGCACTGTCCGCTCAGTGGCATCCAGCTCCATCTGCACTGAGGCATCCGGCTCTGTCTGCTCAGAGGCATCCAGCACTGTACGCACAGTGGCATCCGATACGGTCTTCCCCCAGTCTGGGAAGTAGGCTCTGCAGTTGGAGGTCCCTTTCGGGAGGGTCATCACCACTGCGGTGAAGTCCCGGTTGTTGGAAGGGTGGATCATCACACCTTCCTACACAGGCCAACTGAAGATGGGCAGCTCCGTGACCTTTTGCAGCTGGGTTAGCAGACTGCAATAGTTGCCGCTGTAGTTGATCAGGATTGGGAGTGTAGGTCCCTCAACTGTGACAGCGGTGACTGGTCGCGGTGCCGGAGGCGGCGGTTTCCGCTCGGCTTCCCGCCTACTCTCCTCTTCTTGGCAGCCGCAGTCTTCCTGTTGGCAGCGTCTGACGACATGCTTGGTGCGCCTGAACTTGAGCAGGTCTGCCGTGTCGGACGTTCGCTGATGGCTCAATATGACGTCCGCTGCAGGTCGATGTTACTCAGCCGGCGTCTCGGTAGCAAGGATCCTTTTTCCATTATGCTTCAATTTCAGGTCGTTCTTGACAAATAAAATAAATTTAATGACGTCCCTTATAGTTGGTAGCTGCCGATCGTCACGTTCTTTGTATGGTCCCAATATAGCACAAGTAGTCTTACTATGCCTCGGACTCATTCTTTAAAAATCACAATATCCACTTGTAACACTCTAACGATCGCAACTATACGTAAAACTATAAAAATGCATTACTTTTAATGTTATAAAGCATTAAAGTTAATTTGGCTACGAAGAAAACACTCACGAGTCCAGTCAACAATGTCCTCAATACAAATTGAAACTTGACGGTATTTGCAGGTTGAAACCTAACAAATTCAAAGCTGCCGGTAACGTGCCATTGCATGCAAAACGAAACATCATGTATGTATTGCACCTAAACAGAACAATAAAGTAAATTTTTTTTTATATATTTAGTCCAGGAGCAGAAATTAAGGATAGCGAAATACCACCATAAAAACATCAATTTTTCAAAATTTTGAAGATCGGTAGAACCCTAAAGACATAGTTTTATTTTATTTTAAAAATCATTTTGGTAATCTACGACCAATTACGCAAATTTTAGGAGGTCTTGCGTAACTGAAAACATAAAAAAATATTTTCGGGACACCCTAATGTTCATGTCAACAGAGTTTCTCATCTATTTTAATACCAAGGAATTTTATACTCTTTGTTTCTAATATTGTGTTATTTTTATAGCTTACTTGTAAATCTGGCTGTGCATAATTTTTTGTTTTAAACCTAATATAATGTTTTTTTTTTTCAAAATTTAGTTTTAATGAATTTGCCTTAAACCAATTTGCTACTTCACTAAGTACTTCATTTACATTAAATTCTAGATTGCTGTTTGGTGTCTTTCTCACAGTCAGGTTAGTGTCATCTGCAAATAAAACACTCTTAACTTTGTCAGATAAGTTTCCAGGAAGGTCATTGATATACAACAAAAAGAGGAGGGGTCCTAGGACAGAACCTTGTGGAATTCCATGTTTTAATTTTTCCCAGTCTGATGAAGCATCTTTGTTTATTTTAGTATCAAAAATGGACACTTTTTGCATTCGACTTTCCATGTATGATCTAAACCATTTACCTGCGATTCCATAAATATCATAGTATTCCATTTTTTTCAAAAGTAGTTCATGATTTACACAGTCAAATGCTTTTGCAAGATCACAAAATATTCCTACAGGGCTCATTTTATTATTAAATTCCTCAAATGTATTATTTAAAAATGAATATATAGCCATTTCTATAGATGATCCTTTTTGGAACCCAAATTGGGATTTAGTGAGGATATTATTTTGCGTAACATGTTTTATTACTCTACAATACATGACTTTTTCAAAAATCTTTGAGAATCCTGAAAGTAATGAAATGGGACGATAGTTATCTACACATGTTGAGTCTCCTTTTTTAAACAACGGTTTTACAACTGCATATTTTAGTCTATTTGGAAACACACCTTGAATTAACGATTCATTACAAATGTGGGCAAGTACACGATCGATACAATCTGAACATCTTTTTAGTAATTTACTTGAAATATTGTCATAGCTGGAAGAATTTTTAGGTTTTAATTGTTTAATGAGTTTATTTATTTCTGAGACTGTTACTGGTGGCAATTGCATTTCCACAAATCTATTTGGGTAAGCAGTCTGAAGAAGCCTAAGGGCACTATTTGGGGACTGCTTTTCTATGCCTAATTTCTCTACAACTGTAGTAAAATGTTTGTTAAATATTTCACAAACTTCCCCTACTTCACTATGAACAGATGTTCTATTTTTATGTCTTTAGAGTGATTTACAGATTTTCCTGTTACTGTTTTTATTATATTCCATATAGTTTTCATCTTATTGCCTGAATTCTCTATTTTCTTTGATATATACATGTTCTTGGCCTTTCTTATTACATTTCTTAGTATTTTAGAATAAAGTTTATAATGAGCTTTAAGTGTATAGTTATCTGATTCTCTTACTTTTAAGTACAGGTCTCTTTTTGTTTTACAAGATATTCTAATACCCTTTGTTATCCAGCTGTTACCTAGTTCATTGTTTGGAGTATTGACAACTTTCCTTGTTTCAAAACTTCCTTCGAAAAGTGTTAGAAATATATTGAGAAAGGAATCAAATTTTTGTTAACACCCTGTGCATTGTACACTTCTGACCATTGTTCATTATTTAAGGAATCTATGAAATGTTTTATATTGTTTTCATTAATATTTCTTCTATAAACCCAGCTTTTCTCTATCTGTTTAATAGTGTTTCTGGACTTGATACATAGCAGCTGAGATACCATTTATTACTGGAAGTATGTCATAATTACTGTACTGAGAAATATCCATAAAAAATTATTAATTGCAGTCCTGCTATTATTTTGTATTCTAGTAGGAAAATTTACAAGTGCCGTTAAGTTAAAAGACAACATCTACTACTAACTTACAACAATACCAACACTTTGACAGTTGTAACCCTTGCCACACCATACAGCCTTGCAATCCATGGCAGACGCATCTGTTCCGACCAGGAATCAATTTCCAGTTACTCCCAAAAACTATCCCAAGCCCTCATTTCCCAACAACCTCGTGGAAAAACAAATCTCCCAAGCCAATTCCCACAACCCTCGTTCTGCACTTCCTAAAACTGTGCATGGACCAACACTCGTCACCCAGTTCTTTCCTGGCTTGGAATCCATCAACCAGATTGTCCTCCATGGGCATGACTTCCTACGGTCTTTCCTGAAATGTGTCTCCTTCTTCCCAAAATTCTACCCACTGCTCCCTACACTTGGTTCAGCAGACCACCCAATCTGAATAACATCCTGGTCCACAAGTATTTACCATCTGAACCTCCTAGACCTACACAGGGATCTTTCCATTGTAACAGACCGTGCTGTAAAACATGTTACATGCACCTTGCCACCACCACTTACTCTAATCCTGTCTCAGGAGAATCCTTTCCCATAATTGGACATTCTACATGTTCTACCACTAATACATAATATAATACCATGTATAACAACTCACCTGTCTCCATTGCAATGCTTCCTACATTGGTCTTACCACTAACAACTATCCTACAGGATGAATGGCTACAGGCAAAAAGTTTATATTTCCAACCCTGACCATCCAGTGGCACTTCATGCTAACTCACATGATTCGAACAACCTCAACAACTGTTTCACAGTTAGAGCTGTTAAGAGTTTTTCCGAACACCACCACCCCACAGATGGGGTAACTAGCCTACAAACATATCCTTGACACCAGACACCCCTGGCCTAAATCTACGTTAAACCTGTCACTTACTAACTTTGCATATATATATTATTTTTTTCTCTGAAATTTTTTTTAATTTATTATTTTTTTAAAATTGTATTTATTTTTGCCTTCATTTATTTACCCATATAACTGATCCAGATCAAAATATTCAAATCATTATTTAAAAAAAATGTTTTCAATAATAATTTATAAACAGGTGCCGCAGAGATTATCTTGTTCCACTTCTAACCATATCTCCCCACCCCCGGCACTTCCATCCCCGCCCCGTGTTTCTGCCTTTGTTTCATTCATGTGGTGGATCGAGTTGTGATCACATATTTCCCCCTGCCATATGTTTCACTTCTCACATGAATAAGGTTTCTCACCAAAATATTGTACAATTTGTTTTGTTTTGTACGTGTTCATCTCGCCCTCCTGCCTTCATCTGTGGTAAGTGATGGGTCATCATTCCCTTTCCTATCTTATTTTTAGTGCCAAACAACAGTTTCTTTGTTTACACTATCCTTATAGAAGAACCTGTAATATGAACAATGAACCATGCATTAAGTTTCATAACATGGCACAAACAGCATTTAAGCAACCCGCCACATATCCGTCCTGCTACACTGTTTCAAGTATAACCATAGTGTTCTTTTTCTGACTGATGGCTCGTTACTGTATAACTCTACAGTTAACTATTGTTGGGCATTGTTTTTAATTATATTTTTACCTTAATGACTGGATGTTTAATTACTCTGCAGTTACAAATTGTTGACATTTCACTTGATATGAATCTCATTTCTTGGACCACCATATTCAAATTAAAACTGTGCCCCTCCTGGATTCTACCATTTCCAATTTTTTTCTCCTGATTGGCCAACATTCAACAGTAAACATTTACCAGATATGGGTATCTGACTCATGATGAAGGGGAGCAGTTTCCCATGTTCCTCTGCACATGACCACACTTTCTTGGCTATCTTGGCAGCTTGCCATTTAAATTGAAAATCAGGGTGGAGAATTGGAGTGTGCCTTTCTGACATGGTGAAAATTTTTATCAACATTTCTAAAACACTGCATTCTCTACAAAGTTTAAATGAATGTAATCTTTTGTAGTGAAAGCAAATTATCATGGAAAATAGAGTGGAAACAATGGATGAGGCAGTTTTTCTGGTTCAATGCTTTGTTGAAATACATCTCATAACCTTAATAGGCTCATAATAACCGTATTTTCACACGTTACCAACTTAAAAAGAAAGTGTCTTTTTTAGGCTTTTAAGGTAGGAAAAGCCATAAAGTATCATGAAAAATCTACTATAATATTGCAACATTAAAGCCTTTTGCTGAGAGTCCATTTAAAATCATTAAGAGATAATTCACAAATAGAAAAGGGAGTATCCGCTGTGGCCATGCTTTACAAATATCAGGAAATAAATAAATCATGTTCACCAAACAATAAGCATCTTGTTTCATTTTTTCATAGAGCAAAAAAGACTCTTGTCAACAAAGCGATTAACTTGCAAGGATAAGCTTTAACAACTTTTAACAAAAATAGGAAACTGCCCGAACAACATGATATAGAATGTACAAAAAGTAGACGAGCTAGCTGAAAAAATTTTTCCACACCATCATGGCAATTACAAAAATAGTGTCCAGCTGACCAACAAGTCCTTTGGGGGAGGGGTGGAAAGCAAGCAGGGAACTTGTACTGTGTAGTGAGGGAAATTTAATGAACAGTAATTAATTAATAAAAATTAATCTGGTGAGAAGTATGATCCAAGGAAACAGGTACCAAATTGGCACGCTGGACCAGCAATTTGTCAGTCAACAGAATTTATGTATCCTATGATGTAGAGAGACCATCAGAAGGACACACTGAACCTCAAATGTTGAAGAACAGCCAGGAAACAGTTTTGAATAAAGACTTGATGAATGGCACAACATTAATCACAATTTATTATAATTCCCGGTAGTCCTTGGTAGATTTCAAAGTACTGGAAATTTAACAGTGACACTTTGGCAGTAGAGGGGAAGACCAGCCCAATAGTGTGTAAATGAATGCAGGGAGAAAGCTCTAGCAAATAAGAGAAGTCTGTTGCTGGAATATACACTATGCTGAGCAATTTTGCACTTATGAGACCAAACGCAGGATGAAATAAATTTCAGGATCCACTTACTGGAGGACAGTGATGCCATTAGGCTGAGGCGTAGATAACATGAAATTTTGCTCAATGACAACAGACGTAAGTATGGCACTTGCATGTTGGCATCTGCAATGACCACTGCTGCTTCTCGTATGACAACTGCTGCAAACTTGCTGTGTTCAGTCATTACAACAAGAACATAGTTGTTGGATGATCTGCCACCATCCAACAACTCATCACTACAATATGACTGATGGGATGCTGCTGTATGATTTTTCAGTATGTCATCTCATCTTGGTGGATGGAGTGGTCGTAGAAGCCTACTCATCAACACAACATGTCACATGACCTGTACCAGTATCGATGTTAGGAAAGACATCTCTGCACAATGGTAGACATCCATTGGTTAACAATGCTGCACACTGTAATCAACATTTCACCATAATTACTCAATTTCTGCCACAGTTCATCAAAAACCAATACATCCCAGTAACGCCTAAACGTACTTCACAGGAAACAGAGAAACTACATGCCCTCCTCTGAGTTTAATCATTTATGAATTATTGAGAATTTGTTCATGTAGTTATAACATTTGATATTTTATTGGGAACTTTTCATACTTTAATAAAGTTGTTTTATTGATGGTAAATAAATGTGTTTTAACCTCCATGTAAATTTGTGAGTTTTTTAATTATAGTATGAATGTGTTGCCAGCCTTTTATTATCAGTAATTACCAAGAATTATATTTTATATTCAAATAGAAATTTATGTCAATCTTGAAAAACAATATAAGCTCCCAATGGAACATTGGTGACGTTCAGGTAAAATTAAGGCTGATACACTGAATCAAGATTCAGGAGATTGAGTGAGATTTGGGGTAACATGGATACTTATCATTATTTACTACATCATTAGAAACTATTAGTGAGGTAACAAAATTTCTGAGTTACAAAAAAGAAAGTAATTAAGAAAGCAACAAACTGTGAAATAACAGTATCAGAGATAGTAAATGAAAACAGGTCACTGTGCTCCAAAGGTCTTGTAGAGAAACTTCACAGTAAACAAAACAGAATCCAATGACTTTACGAGCCATGCTCAATAAAATTACCTTCCATGAGCTGACAGTTCATAGCAGGAAACAAAATTATCTCAGCACATTGAAACAAAGTCCTAAATAAATAGTGTAATATTTTGTTGTTGCACTTTTGGATCTCATTTGTATGCTACCATTACAACTAGTCACATAGTATAGGTTGTATCATTCTTACACAAAAACAAAAAAGGTAGACTGTCCTACTTCCACCCCTTTTTCCTCATCCCCCCCCCCCCCGAAATATTTGCAGATTATGCAGTTGTCTAATTGATTTCCGTTAATCTTTTCAGACAAGGAAAGGAATTTCAACAGCAGTCAACAAAATGTGAGACTTCCAGTTACATCTGTCTCTTACACCAATTATCACTTCTCAATCCAAATTCTCCTCATTACAGAGAATTATTAGTATATAAACACATTTTCATATTATTCTAGAAAATTATGGAAATACTCATGCAAACTCTTAAAGCTCATTAATATAATTGTGATGGAGAATATTTCCCTACTCCCTAACTATCACATTTCATGACTTTTTTATTTCTTAAATTCTTTGAGCATAATCTCAACAATCATCTAATTTTGCCCTATTCCAATTTTAAATTATTTCAATGTTCCAGGTAAATTTTTACAATTTCCCTTGGTAATTTATTAGAGTCCATGATACAGAACAGAAAATTTTTCTCTTTTGCCTGTAATCAAGTGCCACCTATTCCCTTCTACATACTATTCCTGTTTAACAAAAATATCAACTCATGCCTCATTTCCACTATGAGCTTTTTAAAATACCAGAATACTCTTTACCTGCCTATTGTATTTTAATGACTGCGAACCCAGCTTATTTGTCATATCAGTTACTGACAATTTCCACAAATAAATCTCTTCTTTGAGCCCCTTCCAACTTTTGTATTTGACACCATACTGACCAAGGTTATGCATCTAAGTTCCCTCACTTCTCTGGTACATCCCACCCACACTATCTTCAATAAATAAAGGATTTTTAAAGCTTTTACTACCATCTGCTTAATTTGCCGTATCCAGCTGAATTTACTATTAAATTTTGTGCTAAGATATTTAAACTTTATGTCGGTAAGATAACAGTTTTGGTCACTTCTGTTTTCCATTTTGACCTGCCCAGCAAGATATTGTCTGGATCATCCAGAAGCTGTCTGCAGTACTGTCTCTTTTTAATCATATTTGACAATTTCAGATTTCTAATATTATTTTGGTTTCCTATGTGGAATGATTATACATGATGGCACTAATACAACATTGAAAAGCTCTGTGAAGATCAGTTCTGTGTAATGCCTTTTCATTACATAATATTCTTAAAATCTACCCTCTATTTTGAGAAATAATAAGTAATGCCATATTAACATATTTATTTTCCAATAATAAATGAAAATAATAACAAAACAATGATCAAGTATTGTACTAGGTTGTAAGATGCTAGAGAGAAAAATAATTAAAAGATGATTCACTTACCCCATTATTCTCAGGTTCAGTGCGTTGACCTGGAGGTCGTGGTGGGACTTTATATCTACAAAGTGGAAAAAAAATGACTCTTGAACATGCTTTAAAAGAAGTAACTAAATGTAAATAATATTTTTTCAGTAAAGTTATTAAGGCTTTAAAAGAAATAAAACATTGCACACTCACAAAGCCTTAAAATGAAATAAGCATGAGATGTCACCCACAAATAAAAGCTTAACTAAGTCTCTTCAAAACGGTGCACAACGACATTTGTCACTATACTAAAATTATGCTGAATTGAATAGTCATCGCATGTATTTTAGTATCCAATAAATCAAATACCACATAAAGGTCTTAGATTTGTTTTAAAAAAATGGGCACAAGATTTCACATCACTTGATGTCATACAATGCAAAGTTTTGTTAGGGATTTGATGGGAACATAAAATACAGGGTTATCGAGTTAAACTGAATATAAGAATGGAGAAACCAACAATTAGCTACCAAATATGACTGCAGGACAGTGCTGAGGCACAAAAAAAGATATGGGCATACATAAAACATCAAAATTTTCAATTTCAAACTCTTCATCAGAAGAAAAACATAGCATGCGAATGGTTGAAGTGAGGATGCCCTGGACTTCCATCCTGTGCAGTAAATGTTCTTTTGCTAATGAAAGATTTACATTTAAAATTTTTGATGTTCTTGCTTGTGTCCGCATCTTTTGTTTGACCTACACTTTTTTCAGAGATAATAACTTTGTTACTGGCCATGTTCCACAGTTGTTGCATAAATGTTTTAAATTAAACACCATCTATTAACAACAAAATATTAATGAAGCAATTGTTAATAGACAGGGTTTAATTTTAAAAAAATTGTTTCAGAGATGTTTCCTTCTATAATCGTTATTTTTACTTAATGTTTTCATAAGCTCTCACTGCCTGGCCACTATATATATTGTTTTGAATACTACTATACAAACATTTAAAACAAGTGGTATGGCTTGTACACTAAAAAAAATTTCATCGGAAATTGTTTTGAAGACTTCGAGTCTTATTGTCATTAATGTACGCAGATTACTATGCAATAGAAACCAAACTACCATTAGAAAATATGATGATTATATTATAAAGCATGATTTGTGAGTAATGAGACAATCAAATTAGAAATAAAGAAAATAATTAAAGTATATTCAACAAATACATAGACCAGAAGAAGACAAATGCGCAGCCGTTCTGACATGATGCCATGCTGCAATATGAACTTTAATTACAATTTTCTGTATTACCAGTGGAGAGATATGGGGAAATTAGCATTTTTAGATGTTTCTTATAAGCTAGTCGTAAAACTTTATGTGTGTACCAAATTTCAGCTTTCTATCACTCTGAGAAGTACCTTACTCTTTTGATGATCAGCAAGTGCATGAGTGACAAAATTGGTGAAATTTGTATACAAATAAATTACAAACTAAGAATAGGATTAAAACAAAATTTAATGTGTTTTCTAAGATCGCTAATATTTATATACAATAGAAATTTCAGAAATGAAACATCATCGCTCAGATCAAAGATATTGATGTACAAAAACGATCTGAATCACTTTGAGAAAAGGCAGTGCTGCAGTTGACTCGCTTGGCAAGCACACTGCCGTGCACCTACGTTATGCAGCTGCTAAGGGTTTACATTTATATAGCAGCTTTAATACACAAATATATATGCCATCTCATTTTCAGTTGCACTTCCAACATATATCTTTTAGGTAATATGCAACCCATTATGATAAAATTATACTTTCAATATTACAGCTTAACCATAGTTTCCTAAGGGTATCATTCAGTACATTACACTATAATTAACGTATGTATTTTGATGGTAGTATCATTTTCAGGTACACTGATAACATATTTATGTTCTGGGCACATGGTGAATACTATACTGCTAATTGTTTAGATTATGTAAATAATATCCAGTCTGTAAACTACTCAATGGGTCTAGTACTATTTTGTACTATAGTACACGGTTGACCAGGTGTTTTTCGATTTCTGTCCAATATGCAAGATTTCATCAAAACCGTTAGAAACGTTTGAGAGAAATTAATTTCACCTATATAAAAAAAAATTGCTCATATAATATCATTAGATATATAAACAATATATATTATATATCCACTATATTTTATAACTACCAACATAAGAACTGCATTCAGTTAAACATAAAATTCATAAATGTACATAATTCAACAATAATCACCTAAATAATATATATGTAAACTGCATTATTTCAAAGGGGCACTCATGTTATTAATTTTTTTATGAGTCTTGGTTGTGTGAAGTTTTATTGATGAAGGCTTCCTATAGTACAAAACACCAAATTAGTCCTGGCAAGGTCATGCAGTCTTGCCTCCATCCCCTGCCCGCACTACCCCCCTTACCCTCAGTTGCCAAATGTTCCTCCATTGCCAGTCGGTTAGTAGTATTCACTGCAGTCGGTTTGTTTTGCTAGTATCGAGGTTAATTTGTTTGTCTTTATGATGAGTGATGCTGTGGAACAGAATCCTACATGCAGTGCGTTACCAGAAAGAATTAATATCGGTGTTTGTGCAGGCCGTCCAGATATTAGAAAGCAAAGTAAAGTCGTTGTGGCAAATGTTTTCAAGTATTTTAGGAACCTTTCCCACAACGAAGATGCCAGACTTTTCCCAAGTTCAAGCACTGACAGTGGAGGATTGTGGTATTTCCGAGAAGTCGGTACAATGTATCACCGGTATTTAAAGTTTGGCAGAAACCGAAGGTATAAGCCATGTTTTTGAATCACCATGAAAGAAGTATAGACAAATTCACTGATTTTAATAAAGAAGTAGTACACAAGACTGTTTTAGAGTACTACGACAGAGGAAAATGCCCAACAGCTATGAAAATATGGTCCGATCTTTGCCTTAAAATCAGCTATTCAGGCTCAGAAAGATCCGTTTTGCGTATTCTGAAAAGGCTTGGTTTTAAATTTAGGAACTTTATTTTTATGTACATTTTGTCATATATTTCTCTGTTATGATAATATTTCTTAGACGAGTTTCAATTTGAATATTTTGAGAAGGTACAGGAACTACGATTGTCTCGTTCGTCGGCCAGTTTTGATGTGAGCGCAGCATGACAACATTTGCGCAGATAACTTATTAAATAAACAAGAAGGATTCATCTAAAGATGCTCATTCGGGAGGACGGCGGTTCGAATCCCCATCCGGGCATCCAGATTTGGGTTTTCCATGGTTTCCCAAATCACTCTAGGCAAATGCCGGGATGCTTCCTTCAAAAGGCCATGGCCGAATTCCTTCCCATTCCTTGCCCCCCATCCTTTCCCGTCTCTAAAGACCTCGCTGTTAGAGAGACGTTAAGCAGATTAAAAAAAAAATAAAAAATAATGATGCTGTTGTGTTTTCTAAAATTAATTTCAATATTTTATCTCAAACTTTCTCACTGGAAGTTATTGCGTGAACAAATAGAATGGAAGTTAGTCAGCAACAACTTTTTACATCACACAATAGGAACAAACAAACGATTTGTATAACTTTTTAATTTTTTTCATAATATATAATATATAATTTTCACTATATAATGAAAATAATATAGTCTGTTTTAATCCAGTAACATTCGGGAAGCCGCATAATTTTTTTCAGCTATTTTTTAACATTGGTTTAGCTTTTTTGGTTGGTTGAAGTGAAGAAAGTAATTTCATTTGTAATTTTCATGGGAACTAGTTTTTATTTTTAAAAAAATAGTCATGTAAATATTTATAATTAAAAAACACATCACCTTGTTCCAAAAATCCAATATTATTTTTTACAATTTTTCCGCACATATTGCTGGAAGTTGATTTTTTCTGAAGATTTGCAACATTGTGATGGCTACTATATGCATTTTGAAGTGCACAGTTCCTTGCTCTGGCCAAAGAGGAACTAACATCAGGAGGCTTACTGGTACCTGAAACTTCTATGAGATTGCAATAGAGCCATTTACAAGATACAAAATCCAAGAATTTCTCATTTTTTGTTTGTTTGTAAAACTGCATTGAATTCAGGGAAGGAGACTATTTAGATAAACTTGAAAAGCGAAACGTTAGCTACACCCAAAACATTAGAGCCATTTCTGAGATACCAAATATAATATATATCCAAGAACTGCTCATTTAAAGGAATAAGATATTCTTATAGACTATCTTCCATTCAGGTTTGCATTGTAGTCATTTTGACAGTGTAATGGATTATTACTTAGCTATCTAATATTTCTTCGTAATTTATCAAACAATTTGTGCCCTGCAAAATTAATCGATCCCCCCCCTCCCCCTTTTGTAGCATTCAATTCATGGCAATATTTTTGTTCTGGTGATACGTGAATTTACACAGGAACTAAATATTGAGCAAAACCAGTTAATATTTTAAGAATGCTAATAAATTCAGTCTCTGAAATATGGATTGAACGATTGTTGTGGTTTTAAATTTATTATTGCATTTAATGCCCTTATTCGTATCCCGAGTATTTTTTTCCATTTTGTGTTTTGCTGAATTTCCCCCCACAGTTACATAATACCTCAAACAGTTTTTAAATAGGGCTTAGTGCTAGGTTAGGTTATTTCAGCAGAAATGGCAGGCATTTTTGACAACTGATTTCAGTTTCCCATTTTTCAACTAATATCTACAAATATAATAAGATAACTGAAAGAATGTCTGCACAATTAAAACATTTTTGAAAAAGAAATAATTAGAGCATTGTTAAAACCTACATAAAAAGAATCAACTGTTTTTAAAAATGTGTTTCTGCCTCTGTGTTCAGATGTACAGGATTCATGGAAAAACTACTAGCTGGATTTTGACAATATTTTGTATAATGTACAGCCCCTGGTTTAGCCTCGTCTAAACTAGATGTCCCTCAAGGAAGAGTTAGGACCACTTGTTTTCTTAGTTTTTATAAATGATCTCGGAGACAATAATAGTAGCAGTTCAAAATTGTTCGCTGATGATATAATCACCTATAAAGAAATAAGGAAGTCTGACGACTGCTTAGAAATTCAGCACAAAATGAATGTTATTCCGGCATGAAGCAATGAAAGGAAACTAACACTAAAAAGAGCAGGGCAATGTGACTAACTAACAAAAAGAATCTGTAATTGGAGGCAGGAACGGGAAGGAATTTGGCCATGGCCTTTTAAATGAATCATCTCGGCATTAGCCTGGAGTGATTTGGGGAAACCATGGAAAACCTAAGTCTGGATGCCTGAACGGGGATTCGAACTGGCGTCCTGAATGTAAGGCCAGAGTATTACCGCTCACCCATCACATTCTGTAATTCAATTATTGATATGGTTGTTCCCTGATGTACTTGGATGTAACAGTACAAAGCGATATGAAATGGGATTTGGACATAACTTTAGTCATAGGTACAGCCAATTATAGACTGCAATTCATAGTTGAATTTTGGAAACTATAATGCAAAAACAAATGAGAAACTGTAAAAAAGGACTTGGATGTCCACATTTGGACTGCTGAACTAAGGTTTTGTAACACAATTCTCTCACTTCCCTGGTACATCCCCTCATCACCTTCTCCAATAAATGAAAGATGTTGAAACCTCTTTCTACCACCTGCGTACCGTCCAATTGAGTTTACCATCAAAAGTTATGCCAAGATATTTACAGTTAGGATCTTCAACAAGAAATTGCTGTCCTAACTCATAACCATAGAAAATCTTTACCTTTTTTTATCCATGTTCCTAATTAACTGATTCTTCTTGGCATTTTTTGATTACATGTTTAATTACCCAGCTAGATATTCCATTCAGAACCTCTTGGAACTGTTCAAAATCCTCCACTTTTTTTTTAAATCCCTTTGTATAACATTTTGTCATCTGCAAAAAATCTAATTTCAACCCATCAATATATTCATTAGAATAATTAACAGTAATGGTCCCAATACACTGAGACACTCTTATATTAACTTTTACCTATTTTGATACTGCATTACCCACCCTAACTCTTTGCTTTCTTCCTTTTAGGAATTCATCCACCCAGCAAGTCACTTTTCGTCCAATCCAATGATTTTAACTATCTACCACCATCTTATGGCTGGCTCACTCTGACAAATGCTTTGAATAGATCCAGTGCTACACTGTCAACATGGCTTGCCCTGTCCATTTCACGTACAATATCCTGCATGTAGCCGGCTAACTGAGATTCACATAAGTGTCCTTTCCTTAATCCATGTTGCTGTTCTGTAAACCAGTTTCTTCTCTCACATATATTCCTGGTGTGGTTGCATACCAATCTCTTCATCAACATTTTCACCACTGATGTTAGACTAATTGGCCTTTAAGTTTCAACTCTATTTGTTTCACCTCCTTTATGAACCAGTACTACAATGGCACTTTCTCAGTCCTCTAGTAAGCAGCAAGTCTTCAAACTAAATCTAAATAATATTACTAGATAAGGTACAATGTCATATCCCACTATATTTAATACATCTGTAGTAATATTACCCATACCAGCTCCCCTTATTCCTTTTTAGCTTTTCTTATCTCACCCACAATATCTGCAGGATTTATTTCCAGTGTTTTAGACTGTTCGTTACTACTTACGTGGTTAATCTCAGCCTCTGATTTTTACCCCTAACATACTGGAAAGATATTCCTTAGTATCTGCCTTTCACAAATTCTCAGTAACTTCTTCCCCATTCTTACCAACAATTGTTTGTACACCTTCCCTTCCCCTCAGTTTTCTAACATAAACCATAGAAATTGCTAGCTACATCACCATATGCAACTATAATATTTTTTATAAACCCGTCTTTAGCTTCCCCCTTTGCTGCTAGTAATTACTTGTTTAGTTGTTTCAACATTTCCTTGCTTTCTTGCTGCCTCTTAGCTCTGTTGTGTTCTCTTCTCACCAACCTATCTAGCCTTTCTGTACTTTTCTTTATTTTTTGTTTTGGAATAAACATTTTACCCCTTTTCTAATTATCTCCTTGAAAGCTTTCCTGTCCCTTTTCACTGTACTGGTGACATTCTTCCAAATTATGAATCTTTCTCTGAAATATTTTTTCAGTTCAGTGACACATGCTTTCCTATAATTGTGTCTACAACAAACTTCACTTTTGGCCACTGGTTTACTAAACCCTATGATATCCATAATCACTACTTCATGACCACTTATTCCTTCTGTAACCCAAGACCCCACACATTTATCATCAGGCTTTATTAAGAAGATATCCAACATGTTTAGTCCTCTAGTACTCTGTTCTTTTACTCGTGTAAAGCTTCCTTCCCTTTCCAACATATTTGCAAACCTATGTCCTTGTATTAGTTGTCTCAATTCCCTGGCAATCAACACCTGGAAGTTTTAAGTCTTCACCAATAATGACCATTCAACTCTCTCCTCTAAACTCTGAATATCAATTTCATTTCACACAAAGAGGCTCATCATCATCATTCAACAGTCATTCATTCTTCCACTGCAGTAGACAGCTAAGATCCTGATGTTTTCTTTTGCTGCACCCCGGAAGTAGGGACACAGTATTGAATAAAAGTATTCATACTGTACTCATGAGTAGTATTGGAAAGAAAAAGTATCACACTCGCTGAAGCATTGAAAAAAATATATATATTGATACCTCAAAGTATTAATAACATGATATTTTTTAAATCATGCATTGGGATTGAGATTTTATTTTATTTAATCTTTTATTTTAAGGTTAAAGAATTGCTCCTGTGCATTTATTTCAAATTTTAAAAGTTTTTTCAATTTTTTGTAGCCGAATCGCCAGTATTTCTTAAAATTATGTAATTTGCAGCAATACATAATTTTCTGTTTGGTAGTAAAATGTATTATAAATTAAATACATTTGACACCCGTTTAAACTTAATCAGACTAAAATTTTATTTTAGTTATAAATAAAAACACATCAAATACCACGACTCATTAAACTGTGGAACTAAGTAGTTAAAATATATACTAATCTTACAATTTGCACTCTTTCTCCATTCAGTCACTTAAAAACAATAACTTATAATTTCAATGATAATTTGTTTCTTGTCTGCCTTTTAAAATAAACGCTCAGTGGGGATAGGCATTGCTGGAACTATCATGTATTAACAGGCTAACTTACTACTTTCATATCTTCCCATTGCTCTAAGGGTAAGTTGACAATGGTGACACTGGTATTGCCAAATGAAGGCACATTTCATCGTTTTTATCAGCCATTGCAGACAGATGTGCAACTTTTGTTTTATTTTGTGTGTGCTTAGGTCATGTGATGACCCCAGAAATCATACGCAGATATTATGTCAATAGAAGAAACTATCTAGATCACTGGAGGTGGCAACATTACTGTTTGACGTTGCTGTATACCTTATCTAGATATTGCCTTGGCTCAAGTTGTGACATATTAGAAGTGAACGTTTTTGAATCTAGGATCTAGTAAACAGAAAATTGCATTTAAATGATTCCTTCAATGTGTTAGAATTCATTCTTAAAGCACGCTCTAAACAAACCAAAGAAGGTAGAATGTTGATACCCAAAGATAATCTAGTTGAGTTGAGAGTTCAAGACTCCTTCCTTCCTTTTTAAAATAAAAAGTAGAGTAATATTAGAATTAAGTACTCCTAACATTCTCAAGTTCCAAAAATGACAATGCTACCATCATAAAAAGACATCTCAATTGTCATCTTGAGATGTTTCTATTCTTGTCTTGGGTGCCATACATCATACAGCCATGTGTGTTTTTTTCCTGCTTTGCAAGTTTTCTAACCTGTTGAGTTATCTTCCTATCCTGTTCAGCAAGTTTCTTATCCCAGAAACAAAAAGGACAATACCATAGAAGAGCCTTATTTAGTTCTCATTTAACCTCTGCACTACATTTATCCCAGTGAAACCAATTACACTGACTACAAACCAAACCTTCCACTAGCAACCTGTGACAGGTCCCACACATCTCAGGCTTGATATTTCCCTTTAACAACTAGGATATTGCTGGAAGATTTCTCGGGTGTGCAGCCAGGTAAATTGATCGCAAATGTACGAATTTTCGATGGTGTAACATGCCATCATCTTCAGGTAGCTTACTGAACCAAGAAGTCCTTGCTCTAATTTAGGTCAGTTAAGCTAATACTACTCACACAACACCTAATGTACTACTGTAAAATGAGACAACACTAGTATACTATTATTCTGAAACAATACTGCTAAACCTTGCTACATGTAAAGTAACTAAACCTTATTAAGTAGGCCACTACACTATGCCCAAATTTAATGCACACAATTTACTGTAAACACTGATAATTGTCTGAATACTCTAGTAAACTACTGTTATGAGCTGTTTGCAAAACCCTTAACACTATTGCTCTGCTACAAAACAATAAAGCCAATAATTACAAACACATACTATACCATATCGTTAAGCCACAAGCACCTGTTCATGTTAAAAAGGTGATTTAGCACAATGTCCACTTCTCTCAGGTATAATCAATTAATTAATGCTATTTTAAGCCTAAACTGTTAGTTGCTTCCCTCATAGTGGAACTGTTTTGTTGTTATTCACACAAGCTTGACAATTATCCCAAACGCCTTTCCTACATATTTTAAAACTAAAACTTTTATCACTCAGTAATATTTCTGTGCTTACATAAATCAACCGAAACACCAGTTCAGCAATTTTCACCGTTAATTTATTTGTTGTTAGTAAATATACCAATAACCTGAAAATGCTGAGAAAGCTGCAGAAAGTTGGAAGAAGAAGTGTAGTGCATTTCTGGACATGGAAAGTAAAGTAAGTACCTAACCCAAATTAATGGCAAGGATATCAGAATTTTTTCTAGTGAAAAGTTTTGCCAAAGTCATCAGGAGTAAGCCGAGTAGAATTGGAACTCAACTACTTGAAACTGAGCATTCATTATCACTTCATATAAATTTTAGCTCTTTTGGCAGATGGAAGAGACTTTCAGTATTTTTTTTTTCTCATAACACTTAACTGGCCAAGAGTGGACAGTATCATACGAGTTCTGCTTCTACTGTATGATGGTAAATATACTCCGATGTCACTAAGGCACTCATCCACTGCTGCAGCAACTTTCTTGCATTTCTGACACCACTTAACTTGTTCATTATCGGATTTCATGAATATCAATGGAGCGTTGATTTTTCTAACTGTATATGATTTCTCTTTTTTGACCTAAATTTTTAGGCATTTAGGCCAACACTGTATTGACTTTTGTTTATTTTCAACTGTAACTCAGTACAACTACACCATTATAATATTACTCTCATTTTTGAACTTGAGGTTGACTGACTGTGATGAGAGAAGTGAATGAGTGCTCAGTGATCATCATTGTTATTGTGTCTTTTCTCTGATTTTATGAAGTGAACTTGTAATATGAGGGCGGTCCGATAAGTACTTAGCCTACAAAAGAAAAAACGAAAATTATGGAAAAATGGCGATTTATTTCTCAACACAGTCTCCTTTTAGCTCGATACACTTGACCCAGCGATGCTCCAACTTCTTTAACCTGTCTGAAAAATACTTTTTCTGAAGATCTGAAAAGTAAGCCTCCCTGGCGGCGATAACCTCCCCATTCGACTCAAATTTCTGCCCGGCGAATGTCTTCTTCAAGTTTGGAAACAAAAAGAAGTCACACAGGGCCAAATCTGGAGAATATGGTGGAGGGGGCAGCAGTTCGAAGCCCAATTCGACAAATTTGACTGTGGTGATGGTGGAGGTGTGAGCCGGTGTATTGTCATGGTGGAACAGCACTTTTTTCTTCGCCAAATTGGTCCGTTTTTTCTGCAATTCGGCGTCGAATTGGCCCAATAATTCGGCACAGTAAAGCCCTGTGATCATTTTGCCATTCTCCAGGTAGTCAGTGTAGATCACACCTTGTGAATCCCAGAAATTGGTGGCCATCACCTTTTCGGCCAATGGGGCAGTCTTTGCCTTTTTTGGAGCAAGTTTGCCGGGTAAAGTCCACTGTTTTGACTATTCCTTGGTCTATGGTGTGTACCAGTGGATCCATGTTTCATCAACAGTCACATAACGACACAGAAAACTCTTTCAGATTGCTCTTAAACAGTGTCAAACACTGCTGTGAAGTGGTCTCATGGTTGCGCTTGTTGTTCGGAGTGAGCAAACACAGCACCCATCGTGTCAACAGCTTTCTCATGCCCAAAATTTCATGCAAGATATGACCTACGCGGTCTTTTGAGATGCCTATTGTCCCAGCAATCTCGTGCAGTCTGCCAATATGAGATCATGGATTTTTGTCACATTATCCTCCATGGTAACCGTTTTCAGGGCACCTGGGCGTGGCTCATCAAAAACCAATGTGCGACCACGTTGAAACTTGTTAAACCAATATATGACAGTCGCCATCGAAGAAAAAGAGTCACTGTACACAGCATCCAAGCACTCTTTGATTTTGCTGCTCGATTTTCCTTCCAAAAACAAGAATCGAATCACTGACTGATATTGCTCTTTTCCCATTTTTCTTAAATCCGTGGACACACCCACTTTCACAGGCGATCAAAACAAAACTATGACTCCGATTTGGCTGAAATTTTAACAATAGCTGTCTAAGATAATGTAATACATGGTAATAAATTTCTTTGGTGACAGTGGCGCCATATGGAAGAGAGGCTAAGTACTTATCGACCTACCTAGTACCTGATAAATTTCAGATGCTAACATTTGGTTTTCAACACATTACACCCATCTGTTTAGGTCTAGTTTTATTTTTCACCATATTGAAGGATTAGGCCTACTGACCTTTTCCAGTTTCAGGGACTATTACCATTCTTCCTTGGTCTAACTCTTTTCTTCTACCTTTAGGTCTATATTGATTTATTATTTTTGGTAATCATGAATCATCCATTCTATACAGATGGTCTATCCAGTTATTCCTACGTTCCTCTATCTTGTCATTCATATTATATATTTTCAACTCCTTATGGTTTCATTTCTTATTAGAACTAGCTAGCCTTGTGCATCTACAAATCTTAGGAATTTCATCACCACTGCTTGTATGTGGCTTCTCCCTCTTCTCTTCATTACCCACGACTCAATTCCAAAGAGAAGCATAGGGACTGACATTACTTTGCAGAATTTCATCTTTGTGTCTCTGTGCATCCAATTTCCTAATCAAAAACCTGTTCACTTTATTAAACTGTGCAACAAGGATTTTGGTGTTTTAGGAAATAAACATCATTTCTATACGATATTGGCCCTGATTGCAAATATGACCTTCATTTTGATATATGAGGTCTAGTTCTTAAGCTACATGAAATTTTCTCTATTAAATGTTACATGTTAGTCAAAATGCATGTTTATAAGTGTGTCAATGTAAGTGACAGTCCATATGCCCTTGAACAAATATGGCTCCTTGTAGAGCTGCAAATATATTAGAAGGGCCTTTAGTTTATTGAAAAAATCATTTTTACACATCAAATTCACATACATAAAACAATTTGAACAAACAAGTGGAGTACTTTAAGTATACCTACAATGTATCTCCAGACAAGACAGTTGAAAAACAAAGCACTGATATCTGATGGATGGAAGGATACAAATTCCATGAAAACAATGCATGAGAATGAAGCATTAGCTTGGTGAGCCTTTGTAGAGTTAATGTAAAACCAGATGACCAGTGTGAAAATGATGAATAGTGTGGTTGATGGTTTGTACTAGGATGAAAGAAGAACTGTCTCATTTGTAGCAACTGTTTATTTGTTTAGTGTAACAGGTATGTACCAAAATATTTACAACATATTATGAAGCAATTAGGAAAAACTTTTGAACGCATGAAACATATATGTATGATTACCTTAACGGAATACAACTAACCTTAACAAAATAGACACAAAATATCCATGTATCTGTGATATATGAGATTGTAGCCCGTGAGAAAATTTTGCGAATAAAATGTTAATATAGGAATCGTACAAAAAACAGAAATGTTTCTGTAACAGAAAAAAGTACCAGAAGAATTATTTATTGTACAAAAAACATACAGTTTATTGATATCTCTGTGATGTGTGGAACTGCTATCTATTGGTATCACACTCAATCCTTGTCAACACCAGTGAAGCAGTTTATTAATATCTCTGTGATATGTTCTGCTGCTATCTGAACTGCCCTATATGCACGACCTTCATAGTTATTACTTTTGTCCTTCAAGACTCAATTTCTGAAAAACTCCTTTTTTAATTCATGATGTTACGTAAGTAGAGCCCTTAATCTTTACCTCATTTATTGATTTCAGTTAGGTATAAAGGGAGATAAATGGCTCATGAGGAAAAAAACATATTATGGAAATACTGATACTTTTGCTCTCTAAGGATCAAATTCTAAAAAATTCCTTTCTTATAATATTATATGGCCAAAGCATCTTAATCTTAAAAACCATACTTCATTTATTGATTTCGGTTAGGTATCTAGGGAGATAAATGGCTCATGACACACACAAAAAAAACGCATTTTAGAAGTACTGACATTTTAGCCCTTTAAGGGTCAAATTTGGAAAAATTATTTTCTTAAAATTTGATGTGATCAAAGCAAATACCTTAGTCTTTAAAATGATACTTCAGTTGTCGATTTTGGTCAGGAATGAAGGGCGATAACAGCTTGTGACAAAAAACACCTCTTAGAAATAATATATATGATTTCCTTAGGAAACACTGAAGTGAAAATTACAATGACCTTGTTAGTAACATGGTGTCAACTTCTTATGATACTGGCATGTATATGAACATAAAATGCATTTTTTTTAGTAATCTTGGTCACTTTCTTGAAAATCTCGGTGATATCAGTGACGAACAAGGGGAACTATTGCATCAGGACATCAAGCAGACGGAAATCTGGTAGCGAGGATTCTTTGATGATGGAAGAGTATTGCTGGGGTTCAAAGTGAGGTAATTCTATTTCTCAACACTCACAGCATGCAAAGAAGTGTAAATTTACTCCTTGAATTTTCCTACAAAATCTTTGTATTTTAAATTTTGATTATATGTTTGTGTTTTGTTTATGTATCACACACTCTTCATCGATTAATAAATAATTTTTGTTAAAGAAACAGACTTGTTTAATTTCCCTAAAACACACTAATATCGGCCTGTGTACACTGATGGAAATATGTTTTACAATGTAATGGAGTCAAATGGAGACGAGTACAGCAAAAACACTAGACCTGACAAAGAAAAACAGAAGTTAATTTTGAATTTATCAGCCAAAATTATCTAAGAATTCATTATAATATTCTAGGCAACAGACTTTTTTTGAGGAGTATATTTGTATTAAAATATAAATCTTTACTGGTTCCATAATATATTTTAGATATCCATGCCTATGTCGGTTTCTCACAACAAACTGTCTATTTTGTCAAAAGACTTAAGTCCACAAATGCAATGAATGTTGTTAAGTTATATTATCTTCTTTTATCAATAATTCTGTTTATAATTTGTATAGTATCTGAACAAGGACATCCTACCATAAATCTATTTTGAAATTCTGGTAGTTTGGTTTCTGGTATTAGTCATAATCTAGCATTAATTATCTTGGCACAGATTTTATATCCTTCATTCAAAATATTTATTCCATTGTAATTGTTTGAGTCGTTTCTGTCTCATTTCTTGGAAATAGAGATCATAGTTGCTATTCACCACTATTCAGGTATTTTACCTTAAAACCAACACATGTTTATTAGATGTAAAAGCAGGTACTTCATTAGCATTTCCCCACTAATTCTGCAGCTGTTCCTTGTGATCCAGCCATTTTTCTGTTTTTTGTTTTGCTTAAAGTTCCATTTAATTCTTCTATTGTTATGAGATCAAGTCCTTTTGATTCTGTAATTGGGTCCTTGTTTCATCTCCTGGTCGTTAAACCAGAGGTTTTTGTAGTGTTTTATCCATTCTTGAAGTTCTATTACTTCAATATGTCTCTTTCAGTTCTATTCAAACTCCTTATTATTTTAATGGAAGTCCATGCACCCATAAACATCATTTTCTATCCAACTAACAAATTTATCCCAGCTTTCTCTATGTGCTTTCCTTACTATGGATCTTGTTTCATCTCTTTCTTGCTTATATTATTCTCCTGTCTCATCTGTACCCTTAATGCCAAATAAGCCTCCAGTCCCCCCCCCCCCTTTTGCTTATTTTATTTCTTCAATCCATATCCTTCTTTTCCTGCTTTCTCTTGTTTTACCAAACACTTAGCTGTGATTTTTGTGACACATTATTTTATATTATGTTAGTCTGTAACTATGTCTTCTTCTGTTGGCTTCTTTAATCAACATTTAGTCAGCCTTCTTTGATACAAATCTTAGGTATAGTACACTACAGAATACGTTGTTGAGAATCATTGTGGTATGGCTGTGTCCGTGTTGCCCCACTTCAATGTTGTGATGCTGGCCCTAACAATGCCTCGCCACAAAGAGTTATGTCCACATTGCCAGAAGCATCCAGATTCAGTTTTACAATAATTTTCTAGGTGTCCAAGTATTTCGTACTTGTGGTAGTATCGGAGCACTTCTTTTGCTCATTACAGAAAATGGTGCAGAAGTAAAAATAAAGGTGCTGGCAGTTGTTTAAGGAAGAAAATATTAATGCTCAGAACCTTCTGGATACTCTAAAAAAATAGAACAAGTGATCGGTTAAGGATTACTCGTACTAATTTTGAATTCCTTTTAAGAATGGTCAAAATTTCCAAACAAGATACTGTTTGCTGCATATAAATGGAGATTCCTTCAAATTAATGGATATACCTTCAAAAGTTTAATGTATATTGAAGCAGGTGATATCACATTTTTCAGACTGTCATTTTTGTTAAAAGACACATTAAGATAAGTAAAAAATGTTTTATTTAGCAAAAGGTATATAGTACAAGTAAAATATAAATTGAAAAAAAGAAAAATTTAACATCCATAACCTTTAATTTCCTGAGCAGTTTGTAACATACCATTGCATGGGATAACTGCTTTATATGACAGGTATCTGACTATTACTGAATCCAATCAAGAAACTGTTCATTCCAAAATATAGTTGCTGATATAGAATTTCGTGAGTTTGAGGCGTTTTTGCAGAGGGAGAAAGAACTGATTGCTGAACTGAAGGAGTCTATAAGAGCTCTTGTTTTTGATATTCAATGATTTTGATTACCTGTTCTAACTTTTTTCACTTATGACATTTATCGAGGTCATTAGGTAAAACAAAGGAGGAAAGGAACTGGAAGGAATTAGGCCACGGACAAGGAACCAACTGATATTTACCTGGAGCGATTTTGGGAAACCATGGAAAACATAAATCTGGATAGCTAAATGCAGATTAGAACCTGCATTCTTCCAAATGCACAGCCAGTGTTACCACTCACCCATTAAGCTCGGTGGAACTCTGTCATTTGTCAGGCCTAGCACTACTTCTCAATGAATCTGCAATTAGAACAGAAATTATCTTTATGTCTTCTTGGTTATGGGCAACAAAACAGCAAAGCTTCATTTTTTTCCAATTCCACTAACACCAGCTTTCCTCCAAAACTATCCCCTCAATGTATGATTTTTAATTGCAGGCACTGAAACTTCAAACTTTTTCAGTTAGCTACATAATACAATTTGCTTCCCTATTCTATTTTTATATGTAAAAGATGAAATGTCCCAAAAACAACAAGCAGCCTGCAGATTTTCTATTAGGTAAAGACTGACCTCTGTGGTCCACAAAATGATGCATGAAAATTTAATTAATTAAAGATAAGTGCAAAATGGCATGTGAACTAATTATACACAATGCCCCATACGCACAGTTTGAAAGTTTTCAACGAACTGAATTGCACACATTAAGTTTGGAATAAGTCCACACTATGTGTGTTGCGTGAAAATGTGTCCGAGAATCTCATTTTTAATGGAAAACAAATATCCTACTACCCAACACATGAGATTCAATATTCAATGTTGCAGAGGCATTCAATATACAATTCTTTGTTGCAATTAATTGTTACAGATTCTCTTTAATCTCAGATGGCTGAAAAATTCAAGGGCAAGAACAAAATTTGATGTCTCCTGTAGGTGAGCATCTACACTCTGCAATTCCCAAAACCATGTGTAGCAGGAGGTGCTCTGCATCAAACCTAATTATTACTCTGTGGATTCCAACAACTAACATGAGTAAAAAGAATTCATATAGGCATCACTTCGCCACCTTTTTTCTCTCATCTAATCTCTAGTGAGATTGCAACCCCAATAGTGATGGACAAATTACTTTCCCACAGTTGTAAATGAAAATGGATGCTGTGATGGGACAGTACATTTGAAAATTTCCCTAGCACATACATATTAATTAAAAAATTGGGGTATTAAATTCAATAGATACGACATCTTTTAACAATTTTCTAGGTTTTTTAAGTCATATTTCTGTGGGCGTTGAGAATGCAACTTTTGGCGTCAAGAGATCAGGGAGTGTCATCTTTTTGTTAGTTTGAAGTGGCTTACAGATTATCCCCACTCACGTTTATGCAGGAAGGAAGCCCATTTGCTGATTTGAATGGTTCAGATTGGTGGGAGGAATAAAATAAATAATTAACAGTTAATAAGCATTATGGAAAAGAGGTTTAAGTTAATGGAGTTGCATAAACCAATTCCTTGTCAGTTTGGAAGAATTTTTAAGTTTAGTTAGGGATTTTACAGAGTTTGTTTGTTAAGAATTGTCACCAAGGACATTTCCCACACAGAAGAGAATGGATGTTACTGAATGCTGGCTAAGAACACATAGTGTATATTGAAGTACAGTTGTGTCTATAAGTCAAGGGATATTAGAGCTTTATTAGAAATGGGTTTTTCATGGGAATTACATGCACAACACTTAAACAAGTGATAAATCTGGTGTCTTAGTATGCTGGAAATGGTACTTGTGGGCAGAGGTCATGGGCGCAGCTTTCTGATTGTGTGTTATGTACACTTGGCACACAGTATTTGAGTAGTAAAGAAGCATGATGGCACAGAGAACACGTCTTGATGAAGTTCATGTGTGGTTGGATCATTGGGAAATTAAATGTCAATCACAGTCACCTCAGGTTGGCCAGGAGTTTAATTTCACCTGTAACATCATTTTAGGGTCATGAGAAAATTTTAAGAGGAAGGAAACATTCAGCAGTAGTACAGGCAGAGATGACCTAGTGCTACAACAGGTGTAAGTACTGTTGACCTCCAACAGGCACTTGTCCAACAATGGGATGCCTTATTGCAAGCCATGCTGGATGGTCTTATCAACAGCATGGGGAGCCATTGTGCATCCTGCATTCCCATGTGAGACAGTTGTGTGGTAGAGAGTCAAAAGTTTCCTGAAAATTCTTAAAATCTACATCAACTTTCAATCCTGCAGCAATAAGTTAAACACAACAGAAATTAGGAACAGCAGTGGTTTTTATGATGCACTCTTCCAAATCCAAATTGGTTGCTTATAAGTATGTTGTTTCTGTTGAAGAATTTTATAATATCCAAGCAAACAATGTGCTCAAGAACTCAGTAGTCCACCAGCTCTTCTCGATTTACTGTTTTTGAGAACATAGATTACTAGCATTACATTCCTGTCAGAAGGTACCTTTTTTCTCTTTTAATAATTTAAAGTGTAAATAGGACAGAAAATGTTTGAGTTCAGTTACATACTCTGGTAATATTCCTTCTGGGAAACCAGTAGGGTTGAGTACTTTCCCTTACTTCAAAAGATCCAGCTACTTTACAAAATCTGTACTGACACTTTATAAATTATCCATCTTTTTTCACTGTCATTTGGAATACCTTTGAATTAAAACCAAGTTGATCTTATCAACTGATATTAATTGTTATGATACTGACAATACTTTTAGCCATATTACTCAAAATTAGAAAATTTGATCCAAATATTTATTTTTCCGTTTTTAATACTATAACTACTGGATTTAGATTATCAATGGAAACAAGTTTTGTGAAAATCAAACATTCCATTCACATGAAACTGCATTGTAATGGAATTTTCTGGCATTAATGACACCCCTTAATTCACTCATTTGGGGTTTCATGTCTGAATTGGTTTGTAATGAGACACTATTTTTAATGATATACAATTTCGGCATTTTGAATTGGCTTTTTGAGGAACAACTACAAACACAATGTTGAATTTTATTTTCCTTTCAACTTAAACCCATATAAATTAAAAAATCGCTTTAAACTAATGTTTCTGAGCAATCTGATAGGTCAGAGGTTAAAGTGCTTGCTTTCAAAGTTTAGGGTCCCCAGTTCAAATTCTGGCAGGGAAAGGAATTTCCCAGTTCTCCTTGATCATATGAGCTTTGTTACAATGCGTCATGGTTCGGATCCCAGGTTAAACTGTAGATCCAGCCATGATAGAGGTAGAATGCATGACAAATTAAAAGTCTGTCATCAGCATGCAATACCGGACAAGTTTTCTTTTACTACCATTTATACACAAAATATTGACAAATAGTTGTTGACTAAGCATGTAGTTTTACCAGAAAAAAAAGCTACACCCAAATCAAAATATGTGACACCTGACCCTTCGCCAAACAGAATTAAATAAATCATTGATCCTTTGGCAACAGATTCTGTTATTCATTTTTAGATGTATTGTATTGGCTAGATTTGGGACAGAAATGCTAAACTGCATCCCTTATCTATATTATCCAGTGGCGTAGCTAGGGGGGGTGGTGGGGGCGGTCCGCCCCGGGTGTCACCCGTTTGGGGGTGACACCCACATTTCGAAAGTAGTAATCGAAATTAGTGTGACACAAAAAAAATAATTCTTTTATCCTTTGGTGTCAAAACACGTCTACTTTTATTGTTATGAATATTTGTTTTTAGGTTGATCTAACGCTTTTTCAAATGCGATCCAGGCGGCTGTGCTCATTCGTTATAGTAGAATATAACTTGTTGGCAATACCGTGCGCTTAAACAAAGAGAGCACCGCTCTGTAGCTCCAACAATCACAATAAATTCGGTCACTGTTGTTTGGTTTGTTAGAAGCGGCGGTGGATATAATGTAAGTTTTATTGTATAAAAAGAGGAAGTTTTAAAATTAAAGTTTATATATAATTGCTAAAATCATAGTAATTAGACAGTTAAATTGTAAATCCTCGAAAATATTTAGAGAAAATTTGGAAATGAAAACCAAGCGTATGTCGGAATACGCGTAGTCTAGGTTTTAAAATTGTTTTGCTTATTTAGAATTCCATTAGCTTTCAAGCTAAGATTTACAAGTGCTTTGAAGTTTTTCTAGTAATTTTTGAATTTATTATCTGACAGAGTCGTGATGTACAAACTGAGTACATTTCGCGTTATCCGATTTACACTCTGCGTACCTGCCTATTATCGACAGTACACCTATATTCGACATGAAATCGTATCATGTTCGAATTTATGCTAGTAAAAACTGTGCATTAAACTAGCAATACTGTCAGGTTTCAAATCAATCTGAATGGGTCCAAGTGTTCGTTGATGGTATCGTCCGTCGTTGCTAATCAGTTTTTGTAAAGCTTGTGTTTAAAACAGTCGGAACCGTAACTGTTGTGTAATAGAACTGTAATGTAAATTATATATATTTAAAACTGTGAAGGAAATGAAATTGTAAATTGTTAAACTATGTAAATAGAACTGTAAAGTAATGAAATGTGAATTGTCATAAAACGCAAAGAACTTGGCTGTGTGGCTGATAAGGCCGAAAGCCATCTAAACAAATAAATAAAAAAAAGTCAGAACCGCGTATCTTGCTAGCGAAATCGTAACATTAGTAAGCACTTAAATTCTAGGTTCATGTAAGTTTGCTATGCTTTCTTCTGATCGAGAATATGCAAATATGATCGCGATGAAATAAATAAGCGTATGATTCTCTATGAATTTTCCATAATAAATTTAGAGAAGAAGAAAATTTGTATTATGGGTAACCCCTCTGTCGAATACAGGTGTATTCCTTAAATCGACAGGGATGTCGAACTTTTGTTCCTGATCAAACTGAGCGAACATTCAAGCCGTTTACAACATTTTTATTTATATGCTACATAGCGGCACTAGAAATGTAAAATTAACACGTTAAGACAGTCTTCAGTACATACAATGTCATATTTAGAAGTCTAGTAGCTATGTGTATCTTAGGCGGATAGTAAAATACTTCACTTGTGACGTACTTCATGTAAAGACGGCAGATACCGCAAAGGCATGTTCTTATATTACCTAAGCCTTTTTTTTTTTTTAAATCGTTGTTTTTATATTGCATTTATTGTTCTATTTTTATGAAGGAACTTAATGTGGAGTTGCTTCTCTGACTATACAGTCTCTCTCAGGGTCTCACGACTTGTGGCACCCGGATTCTGGGTTTGCACCCATGGAACCCCATTTGGGTCTGGAATTGCTTCTACTTGGATCAAGCCACTTCTGTTAAATTTCCTCTCGATATCCCTTGCGAAGTCATTTAAATACAACCTATGTTAACGTTTCAATAACAAATGATTGGGTAGTTTTCGATTTTTTTAAAATTTATGGCGAAATATTATGGTCGCCCTGGCAAAAATTATAATCTCACCATGGATACAGGAATGGTAGAATTTTAGGAAACTTTGAAGATATATCCAGGGCCATACCCAGAAGAAATGATAGCAAATGGAAATGGATCAGGATAAGTTATTACCTTTAGATACAGTTTTCAGTAAGAAATGCGTCCAACTTCAGCACCAATGCATTCGTGGATTCTTGCCGACATTGAATCAATAAGTGTTTTGAATGTCTTCTTGGGGTATTTCTCTTCACGCCCACATGTCTTTTGCAGTCAGTTATTGCGCAGTTTGTGCTACTCCTGGTATCCCAGACATGCTCTATTGGGGACACATCTGGGGACTGTGCTGTTCAAAGTGTGATCGAAACTCCTTGCAAGGCTTGTGTAATGATGGTCGCAATATGAGGACGGGCATTATCTTGTTGCAAGATGCAATTTGAATGGTGAACATGAAGGGTATCACAATAAGATGCAGTACCCTGTCCACATAGTGGTGGGCTGTCATTGTGCCATCAACAACAGCCGACTCAGTCATGCTGTCGAAACTGATTGCCGCCAAAAAATGACACCGGTGACTGCATTTGTGTGATGTTCTGAAATCACAGCAGGTAAGCCGTTTTCCAATACGCCTCAGAACATGTCATGAATTATCACTTTGCCACAGACAGAATCGAGACTCGTCTCTAAACACAAATGTACGCCATTCACATGTCCTTTTATGTTTTGCATTACGCCAGGTTAGATGATGCTGGCAATGAAATCAGATTAAAGGGACACATTGCATAGGGTTCAGAGAGCCTACTCCAGCTTCAAGCAATTGGTTTTCAATCGTCTGGGGAGGGGGGTGACTCTCTCTGTAACCACTGTTTGGATCTGGCCTGCAGTCAACCATTTGCCAGCAGCAGCCACCCACACAATTTGGCGGTCTTCACATGCTGTTATCCATCAGCATAGACCTGGAGTATTAGAGCTTTCTTTCATCACTGTGTAACAAGTCTGTATACTGACAATGCACTACGGCCAATCCTTTGGGAGATTTCATGATACGATGCACCTTTTTAAAACACGTCAATTCTCCGACCTCTCTCACAGTTAGACATTTGAGTGTATAGAGTTGTCACTCTTCGCCCGGGCATACTTAGCCAACAAGAACTCGTGGACAACAAAGTGTCATGTTACACCACACTGTACGCCACTAGTACGTCAAAAGAATATAAAAAAATAGCAATTTACATAATAGATAGCACTGTAATTCTCATATTATTACATGTAAAACTTGCAATTTTAAATCATTTAATACTCTTCATGTGGGCATACTTGGGGCCAAATTTCATTCATTTATCACAACATCGTATGGGTGTTGGGATTTTAATTTGTGCCAGTGTGTGTATCAGTTGCTACGTGTAAAGGTCGAGCTCTATTTTGCCAATACTGGTCTGTACCGTCACTGCAACGACAGTCGTCCGAGTGGCAGCTCGCCCCCTCACATCCACACTTTTCCATAGCTCGCCCGTGTTCCTACCCGGTCTTTAGTCTCATTTAACGTTTTCAAGTGATTGTTACAGGGAATCAGTGCTGGGGATGACAGGTAGGTTTGATACCTTTACTTTATTTTGCACAGTTTTGGTACGAAAGTACATTAAAATACTTTTTTATCTGACTCATGTAATCACCTATCTGGTTGATCTTTTATGTACAAAAATAGTATCCCAGCGCAGCAGTACGGGATTAACCACTTAGCAGGAGGTAGCAAATGCCATGAGCCTCGCGCCTTCTAGGGGGCCTCGCGCCTCCTAGGGGGGCCCGCACCTAGGCTACATGGGTGACCTATTTTGTTTTTAGCTCCACAATTTTCCCCAGGACGGCAAAAATCAAGGGCCTCTTCTTCACATTTGCTACAGGCCCCGCGCTGTCTTAATCCGGCCCTGCAGCGCAGTATTAACAAATCATTACCACACACTACCGGAATGAAAGATTCTTGCATATTTCAACGCAATCGCAATGAAATGTCAATCACTTCGCACTTGACGTGTTTGTTTTGCTTGAGGGTCTTTTCGATTCATTCAGTATTTTTTTTTTTTTTTTTTAAGCAAAGAATGAGGTTATAACATATTTTAATTTAAATTTAGGTCGTAAAGAATTTGTATAATAAATATAATAATTTCATGTTATCTCAAAGTTCTAGTCAGAGTTTCTTATTAGGAAACTCGCAGTGCACCTATATCGTAGTCACCTAACTTCGAAAGGAGACCTACAGGTTAACGTGAAATTCGAACACGGAGCGTCCTAGAATCCTTGTATTAACAGATAAAAGCATTGCCAGAGGTAAATGTCAATTTTTAGGCCCGCAAAAATTACAGTCGAGTCCGGGATTTGAACCGGTACCTTCGAATCCAAACCGCACGCAGTCATTTGAGTCACCAGACCGAACGTAGGTGTAATGAAAAATAAGTTTGCAAACATGATACAATGAATATACTTTTTTTCTATACCATCTATTTTTGCTATCAAAAAACACAAATCAACTTTTATATGTTTGAATACCGGTACATATTTTTCAGTACTTCTAGATTAGTCTGGCGTATGGTTACGGCGTGCGATTCGGGTGTGGAAGGTCCCCGTTACAAATGCAGATCTCGGCTGCAATTTTTGTGGGTCTTAAAATTGATCTTCATCTCTGGTAATGTTTTGATTTATTAATGCAAAGATGCTAGAACAATTCCTACATGTTAAGAACATCTTATGAACATGGATGAAAAAAAAGACACTTGTTTTAAGACCAACAATAACATGAAAACAACATTTGGTCGTAAGGGAAGGGAAATTTCTGAACTCTCTCTATGCGTTCTCCACATCCAGCAGACCGACACTGGTCCACACCGTCAAAACATAAACCAATCCAATGATGGCCGCTTGTCGGACGACACATCGTGTCCTTTGGACAAACTTCGAGTGAGTGAGCGCCAATTGTAAGAAACGTGTCAGTGCGGTGACGGTACGGAACAGTATCAGGTAAGTGAGGCCCGATCTTCAGAGGAGTTAAAATTAATCTAAAACCACTTTCAATCACCAGTGATCAACACGTGGCTAAAATCTTGCCATATTGATTATTGAAGATGAAGTAAATCAAATTTTTAATTTCAAAAATGTGATTTACTGGTTTGCAGTTGTTAAAGCTAGAAAGAGGGGATTGTGAAAGCAATTGTTTTTATTTTATTTGTATATCTTTTAAATGTTGTTATTAACTATTATTTTTAAATAACAATAATTTTTATTTAATTATGTTTTATTAATATCATATTTTACACGTAAAAGATGATATAATATACTCAATTTTGGATTTAAGTTTTCAAGGGGTGACACCATCAATATCCGCCCCGGGTGTCACCCACGCTAGCTACGCCACTGATATTATCGTCAGGTTTTCTGGAGATACCTACCCATAACTAAAGGGAATTTATAGACATGAATATGTTAAAAAGAGCAGAATATTTAAGGTAATGCATTTTAGTGACATGAAAAAAAGATGAACTACATGGTAAGGTTAACAAGTTTTTTCTTTTGCTTCACTCATGCTAACGGGATTGTTTTTTCCCCTAAGGCATGGGAAAGGAGAGGGGACAAGAAAAAAGGGAAATCAATCATGGTCTTTTGAAGGAACCATACTGGAGTTTGGCCAGAGTGATTTCAAGAAATAATGGGAAGCCAAACTCCAAATGGCCACACAAAGATTTGAACCTGCTGCCTCTCAATGGCTTTGGTGAAAACTGGATTTAATTTTTAGATGAATTTTGGCCGATGCGATTTTTTTCTTTCTACGTTACCATTATGGCTAGTCTAACTTGTTCTTCCTATTTCGGATGTTTTTTACTTTGTCTTTCTTAGATTGATCTGCATATCTCCCTTATCAATCATTTCTGCGAGGAAAGATTTATCCCAACTGTTTATTTTTCTGTTTCATAAATAATTGATGCTTTGAAGAACTGGTTCACAAATAAATCTTTCATATACTGAATGAGAAACTTTTTCTTTTTTAAATAACTAAATTCAGAAAAATATCAAAAGCCTACAAGTGAGATCCTTATTTTTGTTAAGATTTAGCATTGAAATGGAGATAATTTTCTATAAAAAAACTGAAAAAAGAGGCACCCATTGACTCAGAATATCCCTTGAAATTATAGCAGCTTAAAATACAAACTTCTTTTAGTTACGACTGATAACTATATTTCCAAATATGACTAAGCTAAAAAAGCATTAACCAAACAATTTAATGAAAAAAGATTTGACAGCTTGGAGCTATGTGAACATTCAAGTCAAAAACAGTCTGAATAATCCCAAAAGAGCTGTTAATAAGTGATCCTGAGAAATTGATTCACTCAATCATGTTATATATGTTTCAGAATTGTTGCATTTGTGCAGCCAACTTTTTAATTGTAGTGTATTATGTATGAAGCTAAAGTAAAGTGCAGCACTGATGGCCATCTATTGTTGAAAGAAAGAAAGACAGTCCCCCTCCCCTCCTTTCATCTTCTCCTCCCATTAAAACCTAAGATCCTTGTGCAAATTCCTTTCACCATCAGGACTTTTGCAACTGATTACATCAATCAATCTATCCTTCCCTTATGGAAACAAGCCAGACAGCTAAAATTAGTTCATACAGCTATTTTCATATCCAGCACTGATCACAGAACTGTATATTTGTAGAATCAAAAGCAATAAATGGTTGTAGGTTCATCAATTTCACAAGGTATAGAACAATATTTCCTTGTTTATGGATCATTTAAGTAGTTGTTTAATATGAGTTCCATTATTTCAGGTAAAAATAATCATTTTATAACATTAGTTAAGTTATACACAAAAATAATATTGTACAGTGCCACAGTGACAACAATAAGCAAATAACTTTCATTCTAATCTTATATATATAAAAATCAATGTTTGTGGGTTTGTTCGTGTTCTATGCATTCCTATACCATTTATCAGATTGCAGTGAAACTTTGGAGAGTTTTCGAGTGTGCGTCTGCGGAGGTTCCTGTGAAAAAAATTTCCAAAAAGTCACCCCCTATTCCCCATAACACCCCATAATTTAGCAAAAACTACACTTATACTTTAAAACAAACAGAAAAATACTGCCAACATATGGTTTCAGAATATTCATCGCCTCTCCCCCTTTGCACCCCCATTACGTTTTTACCCCATAATTTAGACAAACCACATTTTTTATCCGATTTAGATACGAATTTGTACACTTATACTTTAAAACAAACAGAAAAATACTGCATATGTATGGTTTCCAAATATTCATCCCCTCTCCCCATTTCCAACCCCATTACGTTTTTACCCAATAATTTAGGAAAATCACATTTTTTATCCGATTTAGATAAGAATTTGTACACTTATACTTTAAAACAAACAGAAAAATAGTGCCTACATATGGTATCCGAATATTCATCCCCTCTCCAACCCCATTATGTTTTTACCCTATAATTTAGGCAAACCATATTTTTTATCTGATTTAGATAACAATTTGTACACTTATACTTTAAAACAGAAAAATACTGCCTACGTATGGTTTCCGAATATTCATCCCCTCTCCCCCTTTCCAACCCCATTACATTTTCACCCCATAATTTAGGCAAACCACTTTTTTTTTTCCGATTTAGATAAGAATTTGTACACTTATACTTTAAAACAAACAGAAAAATACTGCCTACGTATGGTTTCCGAATATTCAACTCCTCTCCCCCTTTCCAACTCCATTACGTTTTTACCCCATAATTTAGGCAAACCACATTTTTTATCCGATTTAGATAACAATTTGTACACTTATACTTTAAAACAAACAGAAAAATACGCCTACGTATGATTTCCAAATATTCATCCCCTCTCCCCCTTTCCAACCCCATTACATTTTTACCCCATAATTTAGGCAAGCCACATTTTTTATCCGATTTCGATAAGAATTTGTACACTTATACTTTAAAACAAACAGAAAAATACTGCCTACGTATGGTTTCCGAATATTCACCCCTCTCCCCCTTTCCAAACCCATTACGTTTTTACCCCATAATTTAGGCAAACCACATTTTTTATCCGATTTAGATAAAAATTTGTACACTTATACTTTGAAACACACAGAAAAATACTGCCTGCATATGATTTCCAAAGCGCATCCCCTCTCACCCTTTCCAACTGAAAATGAATGAAACAGCAGTTTAAAATTTATTTGTAAATATTTTTTCATTTAATCTATGTGCCTACTCAAGTCCAGCAATAGTGAAGCATTGCCGGGTCAGCTAGTTATTACTGAAAAGTACCCAGTTTATCGTATATTATAGCCAACTGGTGAAGACACTGAATTTAACCATACTGAATGAAAAAAAAGGTTGATAATTATTCTATACACTATGCAGACACCAGACATATGTATATTACCTAGGGTCTTCCTGCTTGGTACTGCCTCTTCCATACAATGGAACAACCTTCTCCTTGCTAATGGCAGCCTTACAAACAGGACAAATTTGCCTATTTGGCCTTGTTTCAAGCCACTGATGCAAACATGGCCAACTGAAACATAGTTATTCACTGAAAACAATAGTAAAATGTAATAACCAGACAAATAATGATCAAATACAGAAGATAAAATTTCATTTTTGTTCCTGAAATTCCTCACACACAAAAAAGTTTTAATTACAAGATACTTCACCCTTCCGATACATCATAGAAAATAATGGAAACTTATAATCATGAAAACATCAAAATCCATTCTGCAAAAAAAAAAAAAGATAAAACAAACAAAGCTAAAATGTTAACACTTGGGCAAGTACGCTATTTACTCAACTGTGAATCACCACAGAATGAAATACTCTTAGAAAGCTAAACTTGCCTCCTCAACTCTACAAGATACGGAGAAAATAAAAATAAAAAAATCATAAACAGCATTAAAAAAAATCAGAAAAGATTTGATCGTGTCCAAAATTTTGAATATTCAAGGGACAAAGAACTAGAATGGTTAGAGAAACTCTTTCAATATATCTAGTAAAGAGGAGAGATCAAGGAGGGATGCTGTCACCTATCAACTGCATAAGAAAGAAGATGAGACAAGCGATAATAACTACAGTGGCATACTTCAATTAGTTGTATACAAGATACTCTTCACAGCACTCTGAAATAGACTAGAGAATCACGTAGATGAGCAATTAGAGAATACCAATCAGGAACCAAATAACTATTCTCATATGCTGAGCAGATCTTTAACAACAAACCCTTAATCAAATCCTTAAACAAAATCAAGATATCAGCTGCAGATAAAAAGGTCATTACAACATTCATGGACTAAAGGTTCGTGCTCACTAGGGCGAGCCGCATCACGTCGAATCGCATAAATGCGTCAGCAATCGCTTACACTAGTTCTAATGGGGTAACGCACACCACAGGCAGGTTGAGTCGGGTCGGGGCGGGCCGCCTCCCGCCGCATTGTCGGATCGCCTCCCTAGGCGTATTTTTCCGCCTGTGCGCCTCGATGCGCTCAGTCGCGACCAAGTATGCGATAGGAGCTTCAACAGCACTGACTAACTTTTGTAACTTGTGTGTTCCTATTTCTGGGAACTAACTCCATTACTTCCACAAAATTGGCTGCAAATTTGCACGCAGGATGTTGAATGATTTTTGAAAAAAATATAAGTAATTGCAATCTGAAAATTTAATTACTTTATGAACTTTAATAAAGATGAAAAATTATAAAATTTCTAGCTCATGCCCACTTGTTCTTTGCTTGTATGTTTTAACTTAAACTATTCAAACGTAATGGATAAGTAATGACTTTCAAAGAGTTTTATGATTTACAAGCCGCAAAATATAAAAACAAAAAATTTTTTTTTGCAGGAAATAGGAAACTAGTTAAAACAACCAGTTATGTCATGTTTTGTATTTTATTTTTTGTTTATTATACGTGTGTATTATAATTTTCTATCACTTTCTTTGAATCCCGCTTGTAAAGCTTCGTGTTACCAATTAACCTAATTGTTTAAAAATATTTTGTGAAATTATTCCAAATCTTAATGATTTCTGATGTAACCTAGAAACCTGTGTAAGTCAATTTTGAAATTTCTTTGTCGTCACTATCGTTCTTATCTTCTGCAACCCAATTCAGATATCGTTAATCAAAAGGTTATGAATTTTATTTATCTTATTAGGTAACACCGACATTCTTCTTCATTGATTTTGAAACCTTCTACCATGTGTTTTTTTAAGCTAGATAGAACTTTAAATTGTAAAAAATAACACAAAAAATTAAATTTTGACGAAACTGTTTGTTTTATTTGTTTCAGTATACTCTGACAAATCATCATGAATAGACTCACGCTGGAACAACGCTACGAAATTATCCAAATTTACTTTGAAAATCAGTCGTCGATTCGCGCAACTTATAGACGACTTCGTCATTTGTATGGCGTACATAATCGTCCATCTGAACAAGCCATTCGTCGAACTGTGGATAGATTTCGTACCACATACTCTCTAGAGGATGCAAGAACACCAGCACGTCGAAGGAATGTGCGTACTGAAGACAATATCGCCGCTGTAAACGAAAGTGTGGAAGAAGATCCAAATTTATCGATTCGTCGTCGGTCGCAGGAATTGGGGCTCTGTCCATCCACTACGTGGAAAATTTTGCGCAAAGATCTCGGCCTACACCCGTATAAGATCCAGCTGGTGCAGGAATTGAAGCCACGAGACCATTATATGCGTCGTTCTTTCGCCGATTGGGCTCTAGAGCAGTTGGAAACTGACCCGTTGTTTTATCGCAAAATTGTGTTCAGCGATGAGGCGCATTTTTGGCTTAACGGGTTTGTTAATAAGCAAAATTGCCGCATATGGAGTGAGACCAATCCACAACAGACCCTACAGACTCCATTACATCCAGAAAAATGCACCGTATGGTGCGGTTTTCACGCTGGTGGCATCATCGGACCTTATTTCTTCAAAAATGAGGCCGGAGCTCGCGTTACGGTCAATGGAGATCGTTACCGCACCATGATCAATGATTTTTTGTTTGAAAATATGGATGACATTGATCCGGAGGAGATGTGGTTTCAACAGGATGGCGCTACGTGCCATACGGCGAACGCAACCATCGACTTATTGAAATCAAAATTTGGCGATAAGTTGATTTCGAGAAATGGACCTGTCAATTGGCCTCCAAGGTCGTGCGATTTGACACCTCTCGATTATTTCCTGTGGGGCTACGTGAAGTCACTGGTTTATGCTGATAAACCAGCAACAATTGACGCCTTGGAGGCCAGCATTGTTCGTGTTATTCGTGACATACGGCCAGCAGTGCTCGAAAAAGTGGCCCAAAATTGGACGCCCAGAATGCACTTCGTCAAGAACAGCCGCGGTGCCCATATGCCCGAAATCATTTTCAAATGTTAATGTCACGTATTGATCTTTTGAATAAAAAAAAAAATTTGATTACAATTTAATTTTGTGTGTTATTTTTTACAATTTAAAGTTCTATCGGGCTTAAAAAAACACCCTTTACCTATAACACCAAAGCAGTTACCGATCACCCTCCATAGTTTATTGAGCCTGTAATTGAAGGTTCGTTTTTCTTCATTTCATTTTATCTGATATTCTGGAATAGGCCTCATCTCGAAAGTGGAAAAGCCTTATCCACTACTATTACATACTGCATTTTATCTCAGTTGTCAATGTGCAAATTCAGTTTTCCTGCAGCCATTGCCTCACCTAAATTGTTGTAGCTAAATGTTTTGCCATCTTAATTTTTTCCCCAATCCTCCAATGCCCAAAATACCAAAACGGTATTCAGCAACTGCAAGGGCTGGTAAAACCATGAAAAACATTCATTTTTCTGAATTAAAAATGAAGAGAACTGTTATAACATGTTTTGCCATCTAAAGTGCCTAAGAAATGCGGAAAATTCCTTCTTAAATTAAACCCATTGCCTTTTCTGCTCAATTTTTTTCTTCTTCAATGAATATATAAAAATAAGAGCCCTCTGTCTGGTGGGCCCTTTGCAGTGCAGAAGCGGCTGAATAATCGTCGAGAATCGAGGGCGGCGACAATAAAAGAAATGCGACTCGCTGCGTCCAGATGTGCCTTGCTATATGAGGTGTGAGAACATTTCAATTGCTATAAAGAAATGACAACTTGCTTTTTATGGACACCTAAGAAGAATGGGAAATGAATAGATAGCAGATTAAGTTACCACTTCAGAAGAGTAGGGAAAGACATTAGTACCATCACTAAAAGAAGTTCATTAGCATCTAAAGATATGTGGCATAATAAAAACAAATTTCTTACCATCATATGTTATATAATGGACAAATCCAGATTAGCAATAGTAAAGTATAAAAATCGGAGATGTAATTATCTCTTTTTCATCCATATGTTAAAAATTCAAGAAGATGAAAAAAGCAGTGCTAAACAATTTTGTTGTTATAACTTTGTAGTATCCAAACATAATGCATCTATTCTAAGTAAACAAGATATACAGCCAAAAAATTAGAATACTTGACACATTCCTATAGCAGGATCACTCTGCATCTTACTCACATTTGCAAGAATTATTGATAGTATAAATTATATAATGAATGGGAAATTGTGAACATAAAAGTAACAAGGACCATTGTTTATATCAATATAAACAAGGAAAGAGAAACCATAGCTTCCCACGTGTGCTAGTGGTAGGACCTGTGACAGACGATAGTTCCTCTGTCTTTGATTATTTGTAACTGTTAAACACCACCTCCTGCTTCCATAAAAGAATATTGTTTGTATTTTGCCATTTCTTGTTTAAATGTTTACACATTTTAGAGGTTATAGTTCTTTGTGTAAATCATGTTGGAGTTCCAGTGTCATCTTTATCCTGAAATATTAGTTCAAAATTTGAAAAAATTTGGAGGTAAATTTCCCTATTTGCGAAAAATCTTATTATATTATTACGTCAACAAGGTTAGGCTTTGTGTAAGAGACTTTAGGTTGATATTGAATTAAAGTGTAAATCTGCTAAAAGATCAGTGGAATGGAAGGGTAAATCTGCTGAGTCCTATAAAACGTGCTGAAAGTTATGTGAAAGGTATTAATGCGGGAATTTGGGATCGAGAAATAAAGAAAAGATTGAATGGAAGAGTTTGTGATTTAAAAAGGGATCTAAATAGGGTAATTATTATAGAATGTACATTCAGGACATAGCTATAGTTAAAGTTATAGCAGAAGACAGGATTTCAAAGCTTAGAACCTAATTTGCTATATTGTACCTATGAGTAGCATTGAGTTGGAACTGTCTAGAATTAAGGAAGAAATGTATCTTGTGTATGGTAAGGCAATTAAGTACACTGAAGAGTTGAATTATGATGGAGAGTAGAAAATTAAGCAAGTAGGTGAGGAGTTTTCCGTGTGGTTTAGAGATTTTGCAGTAAGATTTGTTTTGATAAGACTGATGTAGTACTTAAAATTGATGATAATACTTGTTCAACAACTAATGTAGACTCATGTAGTATTAATTCAAGTGCAAATGTTTAGGAGAAAGCAGTATGCCCTAATAGTAATAGTGATAGATTGTTCAAGAAATAGAAGTCATTCCTAATAATGACCAAGTAGTTGATTTAAGTGTAAAGGAAGTAGTTTCTGATAGTAATGTATCTGTAGTAGCATCTGTAGATTGTGACAAAGTTGTAACTTCAGGATGTGATGAGAAAGTTAGTGAATGTAACACAGAAAGTAATCATACTGTGGAAGATAACTTGGCAGACTGAGCAGCAAATGAATCTCATGATAAGAGTATAGTAATGGTGGATGTAATTAATAATGTTGATGATGCAAGGTTTGAGCAGAAAGGTGATCATCAGGGTACTTTGTCACTCGTTTCATTATGTGAAAGTAATAAATTTCGTGTAGAAGATTTACAGAATGGTCACAGTTTAATTACCAAAAGGAATGCGGAATTTGTAGTAATAGTACAGTATGGATATCTGAAACTGGTTTGATCCAGCATGGTATACTTGGGAGTATGTTTGCTTTCATAGGTGGTGAGGAAGTTTGTAAGAGTGATGAACTTGAGGAGTTTCTCAAGTATCTAGAAGATGAGGGTGATAGGTTAGTGTCAATAGAAGACCCAGATGAGGAGGAGAGTTGTGAGTTAAGATGTTTGTCTACTGGAGAGAGAGAGAGAGAGAGAAAAGGCTTATGTACCAATTCCTAAGTTGAAAAAAATGTTCTGAATGTAACTTAGCTGATACATTGTTTAGTTCCTTATTTGATGTAGGTGATGGAATTGAAGAAACGGGTGGGAGTAAAAAGTTCCCGTTACTGGTTTATGTTCTGGAAAAATGTACAGAATGTTTAGCTGACACAACGTTTAATATACTCTTTGATATAGGTGATAATAGTGTCTTGATAAGTGAATAAAAGGATAGTTGGGTTGCAGGGGTAGTGTTTGAATTTAACATTAGAAAAAGTGTTGATACAGATAATTTGTTAGATATAGATAGTAATCATCAGTTAATGGAATTGGAAGTAATGGGGGACCTAATTGTATGAGTGATGACTGTAAATCTGTGATGACTGGTTCAGCAATTTTGCTTTTAAGAAAAAAAAACATTTAAAAATAAAAACAGAACCATATGATCCATCAGCTGTTCTATGGATATGCCAAAGTCTGCTGTTTGAGATCATTCAAAGTTTATGTATCTGGCAATGTACAGTAAAGCTTTGTATATATAGAAGGTTAGTATTAGATGTTCAGACAAAAGTAGAAGAAAACTGGAAGGTTCGAAAAAAAAGTAATTTACGAAGTTTTGGATTTTCGGGGGAATCTTGAAACACACTTTCACAGTAAGATGTAGGGACCTTTACCAATGTCCTGGGGAGGGGTGCCCTAATGTCTGTTATTTTTTGTGAATTAGTTTTTGGAATGCGTGTTTCGGGGATCGGTCACTGCATTTTGAGTGGGAGCAGCGCATAAACTACAGCAGCAATTTGGATGGCGTTTTCACATTTATAGAGCTAATGGTCTGAATAAAAATCTGTTGAAATAGGTAATTACTTGTATGTACCATGAGAAGGAGAAAGCAATTAAAAACCTATATATATGGAAATTTGTGGGCCGCCAATCATTATGAACTTCAGAGGCGCACTACTTTCGCATCTGACAAAACTTAGTATTCCGTTTTATTTTTTTACATTTGTTATTCAGTTTTCAGGACAGCAGAGCTTTAAAATAAATGGAATATGCGAATAAACCATAACAAGCATTGACTTGCATCACAACAGATCAGTTACCATGTGAAATGTGTTATTAGATTACTAATGTGGTAGACATATATTGTATCTGGTTGACAATTTGTCTCTGGAAGAATATATCTACGTGATCGCTGAATGCTGTACATTAGTAAGCCACTACTTCTTCCTTACATATCATTATGGATAAGAAAATCAGTTTCTTTTCTTTAAGAAAGAAGTCTGAAAAACATCTACTATAAATATCAACAGATAACAATTCATACTTTTTCCATAATGACTTGTGCGGAACTATCCATATTTTGATGTACTTTACCCAATTAATATATATTTTGTGGCTGTAATGTGCAAATATTCATCAGTAATATCACCCAAGGAACGTGTGTACAAATTCTGGATGCTGCTCAAATCACGCCCAGTAAAATAGACAGTTACTAGGCGACCTGTGTGAAAATTTCACGAATAAAATGCGATGAATAGTGAGGTTGAATGCTTGTAATATAATGAAAAGTAGAACCGTACTTTTGTAGCAAATATTTTTTTCTAATGTAATAGGTATGCATAAAAATACTTACAACATATTACAAAACGGTGAGGAAAATTTAAAACACTCTGTATTTACGACAAACTGTCACTGACCTTAACAGAGTACAACCAACCTGAACAAAATGCACACAACATATCAACATCTCTGTGATATTTGTTGCTGTGCAAATAAAATGTTTACATTGGAATTGTATAGCAAAACTAAAATGTTTCCATAAAAGAAAAAAATATCCGGAAAGCTACTTATTCAATAAAAAAAAGTATATTGACATCTCTGTGATATCTACTGCTGCAAAGGGACTTGGTTCTGAACTTTCTTATATGAGCTACCACTTTAAGCAGCAAATTCTGAACAATTCTAACTTAATTTATGATTTTGCATAACTGGAAACCTTAATCTTTAAAACGATATGATATTTATCAATTTCGGCTGGGTATCAATGGTTTGTAATAAAAGTAAAAAATAAAACACGCTGTAGAAATAATATTGATACTTTTGCCCTTTAAGGGTCGAATTCCAAAAAAAAAAAAATTCTTTTATAAAATATATGGTGTGACCACCATGGTCTTTAAAATGATACCTCATTTATCGATTTTGGTTAGTTATCAAGAGATGTAAAACAAAAAGTTCTAGAAATTATGATATTTTTGCCACTTAAGGGTTGAATTTAGAGAAAGTTTTATCTTAAAATATGATTTGACCAAAGCGGATAATTTAATATTTAAAATGATACCTCATATATTAATTTCAGTTAGGTATCAAGGGAAATAAATAGCTCGTGGCAGAAAATTAGAAATATTAATACTTTTGCCCTCTAAGGTTAGAATTTTGAAAAATTTCTTTCTTAAAATATGGCGTAACAGAACTTAAGACCTTACGAAGACTTCAAGCTTTAAAATGATACCTCGTTTATCATTTATGTTTAATTGTCAAGGGAGATAAATGACTCGCGACAGAAAAAAAAAAAAAATTTTAGAAATACTAATATTTATGCCCTTTAAGAGTTCAAGTCAGAAAATTCATTTCTTAAAATGTCATGTTGCCACAGCGGAAACCATAATTTTTAGAATAATACCACCTTTATCTATTTCGGTTAGATATAAATGCATATTCTCTCTTAAATGCAACTTCTCTCTTAAAATATTATGTCACCAAAGCTGAGACATTAGTCATCATAATTGTACTTGAATTATCGATTTTGGTTAGATATCCAGGGAGATAAATGGCTCGAGATACAAAAAAGGAATTTTTGAAAAATTGACATTTTTGCCCTTTAAGGGTCGAAATATGGAAAATTAATTTCTTAAAATATAATGTTACCACGGCGGAGACCTTAGTATTTAATATGATACCTCTTTTATCTATATTGGTTATAATATCAAGGGAGATAAATGGCTTGTAACACAAAAATGCGTTGTAGAAAAATTTATACTTTTTCCCTTTAAGGGTTGAATTCCAAAAAGATCGTTTCTGAAAATATGATGTCACAAAGCTGAGACATTACTCCTTATAATCCTATAATTTATTTAGATATCCATGGGGATAAATGGCTCGACACACAACCCATTTTAGAAAAATTGACATTTTTGCCCTTTGAGGGTCAAATTTCAAAAAATTCCTTTCTTAAAATATAATGTTACCACGGCGGAGACCTTAGTCTTTAATATGATACCTCATTTATCTATATCGGTTAGATATCAAGGGAGATAAATAGGTCGTGACACAAAAATGCGTTGTAGAACCATTTATACTTTTTCCTTTAAGGGTTGAATTACGAAAAAATTTATTTCTTAAAATATAATGTTACCACGGTGGCGATTTTACTCTTTAATATGATACCTCATTTATCTGTATCAGTTAGATATGAAGTGAGATAAATGGTTCGTGACACAAAAACGTATTGCAAAAATATTGATACTTTTGCCCTGTAAGGGTCAAATTCCTAAAAAAAATTGTCCTAGTATGTGACGTCACTAAAGCGGAGATCTTAATCTTTGAAATGATACTTCACTATACGATTTCAGTTAGGTATCCAGGGAGATAAATGACTCATAACACTGAAAACAGCATTTTAGATGTATTGACATTTATGCCCTTTAAGGGTTGAATTCCGAAAACTTTCATTTTTAAAATATGTGTGGCTTAAGTGGAGACCAAAGCTTTAAAATGACACCTCATTCATTTATTTTGGCTAAGTATGAAGGAAGATACAGGCTTGTGACAAAAAAAAATACCGTATAGAAATAATATATATGATTTTTATGAAATAAGAATCATTACCCTGATTTTGAATTGCTTATCGCCATATGTGCTATAGAATTAATGATGACAGCAACATGATATTAAAACCTTGTAAATGATAATAAAACTAAATCCATTATACCTTATGCTCTAACAAAGCGAGTCAATTGTCATTGTGGTCCAGACTGCATTTCAAACTAACCACAAATTTGGCACTTGATTCCGTTCATAAATCATAGCTTCTGTCACATCCGAATTGACACATTTACTGTATCGCGATCGATTCATGAAACTTTGGAAAAACTTACACGTGGCTGAAATAACGACATTAGTAATATGGTGTCACTGAAAATGAAGTAAATTAAAAATAATTCTTAATGTGTGATACCGCGTAAGATTAGTTTTAGTCCCTGTAAATTTCTATTTTAAAACAGAATAATTGATCTAATCAACATACTTTCAAAATACAACCAATATCCAAAAAGCAAAAATCCAGATGCTGTTATTATTAATAAAAAAACTCTTATACTACAACATACCTCTAAGATGACCAAGTCGTGGGTAACTGTTATATCTATATAAATTTGCGGCACCACAGTTTTCGTGCAACTCTCCATATTCGAATGTTAAGATATTTCTTTTTAGCTAAGTTAAATATTACAGAAATAGTATTTTTTCGTTACGTCCACAGATACGTCCTACCAAAGTTTATGCTTGACTATATAATACCACATACACATTTACACATAAAATTCCAGCAAAAGTTTACACATAGTGATGATAATTTCAACTGTGTTAACTGTTATATATCGATATAAATTTGCAGCACCACAGTTATAGTGCATACCTCTATATCAGAATTAAAAAATGTGATTTTTTTAAAGTGAAGTTAAATATTACAAAAATAATATTTTTTTTGTTAGGACCACAGATTCATCCTTACCAAAGTTCATGTTTCTCTATATAATATCAGCCAAAGTTTACGTACAGTGATGATAAATGCAGCTGTGATATCATTTTGATTGTTAGTGTTGAAAACATGAATGACATCAACAAGTACAACCTTGAAATAATCAACACCATGTCGATGAGCTGGATTGGGAGTTATTGGAGGAGGAAGGTGAAGAGTTTGCTGGGAATGTACAGGGCATATGTTGTTGATGGGGCTGGGAGGGATATTGCTCAAAGAATTTGGAATAGTGCTGGCACTCGATTTCATGCATAAAGGAGTGGGATTTTTTTTTTGTTGTTGTTGGTAAGGGTGTCAAGGACTGGAACAAATTAGCAAGTGAAGTGATGAATAATTTATCAAAAACGCTTAAGGAATTTAAAATTAAAATTTTTAAATCAGAAAAGTAAATAGGGGAGGAATTTAGCACTTCAATTATAAAAGAAAATAATATAAAAGGGGTAATTAGATGACATGGGGAATCTCCACCAGAGCTATAGCTCCATCACAATTAAAATTGATAATAATGATAATGACTTATGCCGCTATTAACGCTAGATCAAAAAGACGAGACTAATTATTCAGCTGAATTTTTAAATTCCCTTAGCGCATCTGGTCTTCCCACACGTGAATTGAATTTAAAAGTTGGTACACACTGATCATGCTCATCAAAAACATATCACCACCACAGCTGTGCAATAGAACTAGACTTCTGTTGAAATCCTTGCACAAAAACATCATTGTGGCCATTATCTTAATGTAGACAAGGATAGGAAGTATTCATTCCATGAAGACCATTGGTACCATCAAACTTTCCACTCAAATTAAAGCTCTTGCAGTTCCTGGTAACCTATGCTATGATAATCAACAAGTCTCAGTGCCAGACACTAGGAACTGTGAAAATTGAATTTTGGACACCATGTTTCTACCTCAGCCAGCTATAAATAGCTTGCTTCAGGGTGAGAGGTAGATCACATTTGTATGTATGTGTACCAAACAATCAAACTAGAAACATCTACACAGAGGCATTGTAGTTAGCGACCTACCGAGTAAGGTAAAGGTAACATCTTATTTCTCTTAAACATGCTTCACTTACTTATAACGCAAAAATAAAACCTTTTCTAAACGATATTTTTTATATTTCGCACAATAATTACAACCACGAATTAGTACTGTTAATTTTTCAGGTAGCTTTTCTACTATTTAATCAATTGCATCACATTCAAATATGAATGAAACAAACTCTCGGATATCAATATGAAAACTGAATCTAAGGTAATAACTAATACAAATGAAACTTTTCAGAAGACATTTACAATTCATGCCTCTTCGCTTTAATAATTGGTAACAGAATAAAATAGGTAAAGAATTTTTACACATACCAAAGCACACGCGCATGAAGCAGTGGGTAAATACTAGTACATGACTAAGTGCATTGTCGATATGTCGAGAGAGACTGAGACGTTATATATAAATATGTATATCACTGATGGTGATAGAATTAGTAATAAACCAAAAGGGTACAGAATGTTGAAACAATAACACAAATTAGAACAATAAATTTTGACAGATAAATTCTGAAAAAAACTTGCAACTAGTTAAATGACAATAATGATAATACTAATAATAATGAGTGATATGTCAAAGAAAGGAATTCTATTGGTGGTTGAGACCAGGTGGGTGACTGGTATCTAGGATATTTTGGTATGCAAGTTCTCATATGCTCTGAAGCGGTGGTGGTTTCGGGGAAAGCTATGATTGCTCTCATGGTGAAACATTCATTGAGATTGTTGGAATTGTGGTAGTTAGCATGTTCTGGTATTGGAAGATATAAATTGCGGGTAAGGATAACTTTATGGGTGATACAACAACTTTTTTTAAATCATTTTTTACATAAAATTGTTCTGAGTAGCAGAAACAAAAGAAATTTTGTACTTGTAACATGTGGGTACTATGTGAAACCTCACAATCAAAACTGACGACTATTAATCGCTAACAAAATAAATTATATAATATATGTCCAGATTCAGATGTTTTATCAGATAATTTTTCTTAAAAAAATGTTAACACTTCCCTAATTTCTTTGCGAGTTTTACCTTCACCTGCTTTAAAATATCACACATTTACTGTGACACAGCAGTTAGTGTGATGTAACTATAATCTAATTTAATTTTGCTCTCTTTTGTATAAAATAAAGGAAATGGTATATTTATAGAAATCACGTGAAGATATTTAATTAATATATAATATTTGGTTTATATGTAATGTTTTGAATGAGTGCAACAAGCTTTTCAAATATGCTATAGCACATTCTGATACCTGGCATTTCAATTAAAGGATTATATTTGAAAGTGCTTTTGAAGTTCTGAAAATTTTTATTTTGTCCAGTACAATGCAAGAAGCTTATAAAACCTTTATAATTTAATATAAAAGTGAGCCATTATATGGTTTCAAATAAACTGAAATCTATTGGTTTGGATGAAAGAGTTACTTGCTGTGTAAATGAATTCTTAAAAGCCAGATATGAGTAGGAAATGCATTATAAAAAGAAGTGGAAGTAAATAGGGGAACTGTTGCTACTCAATATTCTAATGAATGATTGTGATGATTGGGTTACGGTCAAAATTTAGGATGTTTGCAGATGATATAGTGGTATACAATATTATCAAAACAGGTGAAGAATGTGAACAGCTGCAGGGTGACCTGGATAGAATTTCTAAATGGTTAGGTTAGCATGGAATGAAGATAAATGCCAAAAAGTGTCAGCTTATTAGATACACAGATAAAAAATTAAAGTTTAATTATGATTATAGGGTGGGGGTCAGAATTTCTTGTTGAAGGCTTGAAGTGTAAATATCTTGGCATAATGTTTGATAACAAACTCAACTGTTCGCTGCCGTTTCTTACTGTCATGAGACTAAAAAAAGATCGTAGTTAGTTGGCAACAGAGTTGCACCTTCGGGAGGGAAGTCGTTACATAGAGTTTTGGAGGATTTGAATAAAACTAGACTGAATTAATAATGTTAGACCTACAATCTTTGGACAGACATTCTGATTATAAAACAAATTAGTTATTTTATCAAAAAATCTTCCAGTCTTTCAGAACAAGTGTTGGCTTTATAAAAGTTGGTTTTTCAATAAAGGAAAATTTTGTAGAAACTGAGTTTACTTTCCTTTAAAAGGTAAATGTATGTTATTTCTGACACCTGAATCGGATATTGGACCAGCAATTATTACAAAGGAAGAAAGTAATGATGCTAGCAACAAGAATCATTTGATAAATCAAACAACCTCATTTCACATTCTTTGTGTTGATAACAGCACTTTTGTTGATGTTGAAAATTTTCTAGGTTGCCTACATGATAGAGCTAGACCAGAACCCAGCAGTCACTTAGAATGATGTCAGCAGGAATCTACATAATTTTGCAACATAATATGCCTTAAAAATTTTCAGAAAACAGACTAATGTTCATTTTAAAGCTGTTTCTTCAATAAAAGTGAAGTTAAATGTAGTGTTTGCTTTCTCATTTAAACCTTCCCTTCATTTTAATTGAGAAAGTTAATCATTCTATTGGGGAGTAATACTCATTTCAACCTGCAATCCAAAAAAATTCAACAAGAATTAATCACATTAATATTTTGAGTAAAATTACATTAGGCAGAGACTGTTAAAGTGGCTAGGAAGGTAATATGAGGTTCAAAATTTTCAAAACACTGCTGAAGTTTAATCTCTCCCATAGTGTAATTATTATTTTTCCCAATAAAGGTACTACCAACTAAACAGCTGTACTGCATATTTCGTGGGTTTTTCATTTGAATTGTCATTTATTAAAAACTTTTATTAACTTCTTGAATTTTTATGAATCAGTGTGTTCCAATAAGTACATCATTTGTGCAATCACATTTTCCTCAAAACCCACCACAATAGAAATTATGAATTTTTTCACATGATGTAGCTCAATATAACTACTAGGAACCAACTATTGGCAACGACGGTTTTACTTGTATGTTTATCCAAAGTGCCTCTCTTAAAAGTTATTTTTTTAAAAGAAATTTTCTATGAGATATTTAAAATAAATTTTAACTTTTGGTGACTTTACAGGAAAAATTGCAAATTCATTAACGCTAACAGTTTATTTCTGACAGTTGTGCAATAGCAGAAATGTTGCTAGGTCTTACTTCGAGCTATGCAGTGTTCAGTGGTGTGATATATGAAAACTACCAGTTTCTTTATGTTGGTGGCTTTAAAGTAAATTGTACATGCATAGATGAAAATGATTCAAAACAAACTGATCTATCCAAATTTCAAGAAGTTGGTAAAAGTATTTAATCTTTGGCAGTTATAATATAAAATAAATGTGATATAAAAGGAATCTGTACTCATTTTGATCACTTATCACTTGATCAAGCACAAATATGATGAAATTCAACAAAATGTTTGAAAAAAAAGGGGTACATTGGGTTAGTTCTAAATCGTGATACCACTACTTTCCGCCACATGGACAACAACGATGTAAACATAAATTGCTGCTAAATAAACTCTTCTTAGGCTTTCAACCATGTAAAAAAGTCACACTTGTGGGATGTTTCAAAGGCATCTATCTCAGCCCCCATTTTCAACTATAGAAGTAACTGATTAACTGTTTGTTTACATGCTACCATGGAAACAGTGGAAGACAAAAGCCAACCTAGCACGATGGTGTCATCCACTCTTCTGCTTATTACCGAGGCGAAGCTGTTTCAGCACTAAATTGGTAAGGTTGGTTGTTCTAATGTCTACAGCTTCTGTTATAACGCTGTCAGAAATAATTAAAAACTTGGTAGGCAGCATTAAAGATGACCTAGGTACGAACCCCTGGAGTGTATTATATACCTTCTAAATGTGCAATGATTATATCGGACAAACATAGCGGTGTATTGTACAGCAAAGCCCTTGAAAGGTACCACAAGTGTGACTCTTTTACAAGACTGGAAGCATGAGAAGAGTTTATTTACTCACAACTTAAAACTCTGATCTTACATAAATTGCTGCTGTTATTTATGATGTCATTGTTTCCAGAAAGGTGTATTAAACATGAAGGCAGCTACAAAATGCTATGGAAAATACAGGTTTTCTCGGGTGGCAGCAAACCCCTGCCATTCATTTATTGTGACTCTTTGCAATGGAGAAAAGCTGAAATGTCAAGAACACATAATGCAGTTTCCTACGTTTTATTGGCAAAATAAATCTACTGCTTCAACTGCAGATTACTTTACTGATAATTGTACAGTAAAAGCTACTTACTCACGTGGGATACGTTCCGTAAATATGCCATGAATATGGAATGGTAATTTGCATGGGATCATAGGGGATACATTCCAAGGTTAAAAATAAAATTAAAATCAAATTATGGTGGCACCGCAATGTGAACCACCTTACAAGGAATTTTTCTATTGATGTAAAAATTTGTACACACATTCTTTGGGTGATATTATTTTAGAATAGTTGTACATTATAGCAACCGTATGCATATTTGTTGAGTAAAATCATACGAAATATGGGCAGTTCCGCCCAAGTTGAAATCAAATAAATACGTGCTATTACTTGTCAAAGATTACTGCAGGTATTTTATTAGGCATAATTCTTGGATAAAAAATTAATTTCGTGTGTGTATTGCATGTAGAAAAGTGGTAACAGCACATGAAAGATTGCCTTTCATCAACATCATCTGGCAGTGAACCCGTGAATATTAGCTATATTTTAGCAACATGCCATTCACACACGTGCGGCGACAAAAGCTCATCTTTCATCAAAATCATCCTGCAACGAGCCCGTGAAGATTGTATTTCAGTGACACGTTGGGTAAGACTTTGTTTACACACATGAGAGGTTGGCTGCCATGTCCGATTATTAGCATCACAGGCCCTGTAACAATGTCTTCTCTGGTTCAACATGACACCATATCTCTGGCCAATAAGATGCCGTCCAGTAGTGTTTGTTAATAAATGTATTGCATGTCGTTAAAGAATCTCTGCATGCCATTCAAATACGAAATTATTATTTTCATTCAAGAATGAAGCCTAAAAAAAATCTGCAGTAAACTTCAACTGGTAATAACAAATATTTCGTGGATTATAACTTGTAGGGAACAGCACACATTTCAAACGAATTTACCAAATAAATATGTATATGGTGGTTGTAATGTACAATTATTCTTAAATTATATCACCTAAGGAATGTGTGTATAAATTTTCATGCCAATAGGACAATTCATTCTAAGGTAGTTCGCATTGTGGTGGAGCCTCAATTTATAAGAGATTTTAAGCAACATATTTTAATTACTATTGTTATGCTTTACAGAATTTAGTAACTTTTCTTGTTTTACCACTTTTAAAAGGTTTTTCAATTTGGATTGGTATTCGGCTGTGGCATTAACAATTTCTTTTAAAAACAAGACTTCCTTCTATAAACGTATCAATTTTCATCAAGAATTCACAAAGCTCATTTGCCATCCGTAAACCTTCACACAGGTTTTTTTAAAATTAAATGTCACCATTTCAGTGGTCGTTGAAGCCTCTTCTTCAATGGGTTGGGGATTTAACATTTCCTCCAAGTCGATTTCAGTCAAATATTCATCTTGCGATTCAAGCAACTCTTGAGTGTCACTTGATTCTACTTGTTCAAAACCATTTCATCCTATTCTATTCACAACTTGAGCAATTTTTTCAGTTTAAGTTTGAATTTCCATGTATTCTCTATCATATCTGACAGTGAGATCAGGACTCTGGGTTTTTTTTTTTTTTTTTTCCTAGCTTGATTTCAAAGTTTATGGCTTAAGTTCTTGCAACAATTCTTTCATTGTAACAATGCATTTTGCTATGTCAAAATTTTTTCCAGTATTGCATAACATTTGTTATCAGGATTGCATTCCATTGTGTCTAGTTTGATTCTGAGGTTTTGTCTAATGTAATAGAGCTTAAAAGTCTGGTTTATTCCTTGTTTCATAGGTTGACATAAAGCTGTCGTGCTAGGAGGCAAGAATATCACCTTTATATTTGGATGCATAGTTTCAAGCTCATGGTGGTGACCTGGTGCATTGTTCAAAACTAAAATGGCCTTAAAGTCTAAATTAATTTTCTTTAAATAAGTTTAAGCTTCACAAACAAAACAATTCTGGAATCAGTCCAGAAAATAACACTTGTAACTCACGCTTCTTATTTTCATGCCAAAACACCAGCAAGTTGTCCTCGTTTTGATTTTTCAAAGCACAGGGATTTACATATCTGGCTTAATGACACAATCACATAGTGCCTTACAACACAGCAATAGTGTAAGACTATCTTTTGCTGACTTGAAACTAGATTCGTAATCTTCACTTTTGGATATGAAAGTTCTGTTTCACATTCTTTCCCAAAAGAGGGCAGTTTCATCTGCATTAAACACTTGTTCAAGTTTGTACCACAATCAGCAATTGTGTTTAAAAATTCTTCTGGATATCTTTCCGCAGCAGCACTGTCTGCGGATGCAGCTTCTTAAACAATTCTGATTTATTCAACGATTGTCACACCTTGAATTTATTGAACCAGCCTTCCAGATGCTTGAAATCCTCCACTTGTAAATTCATCACCAGATTCTTTAAAAGCATGTAGAGACGCTTTGCCTTCTCGAGGATCATAGGATTTTTCTGGTTACGGTACCTTAATGAAAACACACCTTCCACTTTTTCAATTGCTAGATCACAAACAATTCTTACTGAAGTTGAAGCTATGAAACTCTGTATGTTGTCTTCGGATTTCTTGATGAATCATACATTAACATTAAAAGAACATGATATGGTGCAAACGACTTGCAAGGACATAAACGGTCAAGCATTTATATTTTTAATCTAAGCGGCAACATGACATTTTCCCACATAGGAACTAATTTTTCTTAGCTTTTGCTAGACATTATAAATTGTGACCAAAGCTCAGAATTAATGTAATGACTGACTAGTTGAAGAAATAATAGACACAGAGTCAGTCATGGCAGAGCGGCTTTTATCAAAGATCACTGCGGAACGTTTACCACAGCGGCGGCTTTTGACAATGAACTTTACGTTTTGAGGCAATAAGATTTGATTTTTTAGCCGTTTTGGTTTGATAGTGTGTCTCTCGGCACATTCCAGCAATACTCACACGATGCTGACATGTTAGTAAAGTATATCCGCTGAATGTACTGAATGGATTCGTGAATAACAAAAATATCAAGCGGTGAATACAGAAAGTTGTCACAATTACTTTTTTCACAAATACAGAAAATTGTCACAATTAATTTATCCACAAATACTGGAACCGCGAATAAAGAGCTTTTACTGGACCTATGCATATAATTTTGGGTATATGGATATAGAAATATAAAGAGGATTTTTAGTTCTATATACTGATACCTGAACAACTACAGAAAATTTTTAATTCTTATCATATAAATTTATATGAACATTGTCTTTCGTTTCTCCCCACCCTATTTTCCCTGCAGATCCTGTTAGTAATATTTGAAGCTGTCCACGCAGTGGCTACAGAGTGGTGTTATAAACCAACATCACTTGGCAGAAAGTAGCAGCAGAGGAATTGCAACCTAGAATCAACCCGCTATATTTACCTAAAATTACAATAGGAGGTGTATCAAAAAGAATTGTCCGATTTGGCACGTCTAAATTTCTGAAACTAATAAACATATACAATGAATTTTATTTTTTTAAGAACGGGAAACTTAAAAAGTTTTAGGTGTCCAATATGCCCCTCCTTGAGATGCATGGCATATGTCAATTCAGTATTCAAATTTTTCCCTCACTGCAGTGAGCATGTCTTGAGCGACAGCTTCCACAGCTAATGTTGTGTGATGTCTCAGTTCATTCATTGTTGTTGGTATTGGAGGCACATAAATAAAGTCTTTTATAAACCCACATAAATAATCACACACAGTCAATTCCGGTGACCTTGGAGGTCAGTAATGTAAGGCTGCATCATTTGGTACAGTACGACCGATCAATTGTTCAGTAATTCTTTGATTTAAAAATTCACACACTTCCCAGATGCCAGTGCCCCAAGCTGTTGGTAAATTAAGTCATTTGAATCAGTCTCCAACTGTAGGAAAAGAAAGTTCTCAAGCATATCAAGATAAGTGCTTCCTGTAACAGTGTACTCGGCAAAGAAAAATGGTCCATTCATCTTTTCCCGCGAAACTGCACAAAACACATTAAATTTTGGAGAGTCCCTCTCATGTTGTAAAACATCATGTGGTTGTTCCGTACTCGATATTGTCACATTATGATGGCTCACCTTACTATTTAAATGGAATGTTACCTCGTAACCAAACACTAAGCGTGGAAGAAAACTGTCATCCTCCATCTTGCCAAGAACTCCACTTGTTGTCGTTCGTCACCTTCACAAAGAGCTTGCAGTAGCTGAATTTTGTATGGTTTTCATGGGTAAACGTCGACACAACACACGCCAGACAGACACCGGTGGCATGTTGAGCTGTTAAGCTGCACAGCGAATGGATATCTGCAGACTCCTTGTGAATGTATGGCAGATGATCCAACGTCTGCGTCAGACACTCAGGGGCAGCCCAGCGATTTGCCTTTACACAAACAACCTGTTTCTCAGAATTGTTCATGCCATCGTCTAATGCTCTGTGCTGTAGGAGTATCCACACCATACCTAGTACGAAAGTCACACTGAACAGTTGTTACTGTGCAAAACATAGAACACAAAACACTTTCTGTTGTCCTGATGCCATTTTTAATAGAACTGAAGTGGGTGCACACTGCTGCTACCAAGAGGGAACCATGTAAAGTTCCAGAGTTTGCTCTTTCCAACAGTACGTATCTCAAATAACGTAATAGTTATGATTTTTGACATGTCCCGTATATTAACAAATGCAGAATTGTACAGAACTTTGTAATATGAATTAGGCCTACGTTTAGTGATTGCTTAGGTTAACTTGGAATTCTGCTGTATCTACATTCCTCTGAGCAGATTAATGAGGTCATAAAATGCAGCAGTAAATTACAAGGCATATTTTGGCAGTTCTATCATTACCGTGGCGCCAAAATCTGATGCTGAATTCTTTCAGAACTCGACGAAATAAATCGAAAATAAAGAATAAAAATGTTTGATATCTCGCTTGGTTTTCGAGATATAGCATGTTAAAAATCAGCCATAGGTATAGTTCCTTCTGCTTTTGATGTTATTTCTTGTGGTCCAGGCCATATTTCAATCTAATAACAATCACTAGGAAGAAAAAAAACACCTATAGTGCATTTCCACCATGTAGATATGGTGGTTTTGGTGAAAAAAAAGGTTTTTTGGTCCAGGCCGGATCTCGCCCTAACCTCATCACTATTGAGATACAATATCTCGAGAACTAAGAGAGATATCAAAAAACTTTTTTCTTTATTTTCCATTTGTCTCATCGAGTTACGTAAGAATTCATCATCAAATTTGGCTATAGCGAAATTTTTCTTCTGGTCCAGGCCGTATTTCAACCTAACTACGTCAATTTTGAGATACGATATCTCGAGAACCAAGCGAGATATCAAAAAAATTTATTCTTTATTTTCGATTTGTTTTGTCGAGTTCTATAAGAATCAATCATCATATTGTGGCGCCACGGTAATGATAGAATCCCCCATATTTTTAAACAGTAATTAACTTGTGATACCCCCTGGAGCACTATAATGGTTCATGGTGAATTACAACCTAATTACTGCTTGAAAATAATATGTCTTGTGATTGACTACCACATAATAGCTAACACACAAAAATATAGCTACAGCAGAACTACCATCTCCAGGTAATTTCCCACAAAAATATATTAGACTAAATAAATATGTCAAAATCAAATGCGTACCAAAAGAGGTGACCACACAAACTAACGACTGCATCTCTCGCTGTATCCAAGCAAATATTGCATTCAAACATTTTTTCATCTTTTTCCTTCTCTTTTTCTTTCTCTTCACCATTGTTACTTCTAGAAGGTCCAGGTTCATCATTACTGCTGCGTGATGGACCCGCTTCATTAGTAATCGTCATTTTTGAAAAAGGGGCACCTCAGAGTCCGACGACCTACTAACTCTGTAATGAAATCAACAAATTTTTATTGCAGTGCACAAGCATCATAAAAAGTTAAGCAACATGAAAATATCGGCCACATCACCCTTATGCAAAAATATACACAGCAAACGTTCCTAGAAAAACTTTTAGCAAGGTATTTAGGAGATCACTGATCCGCAAAAACAAAATACACAAATGACATAAAAAAATGCATATCCATCACAATAAATATTACTTTCAAGCAGTAATTCACTTGAGATACACCCTTTACCCTTAATTTCAAGCAGACGTTAGGTTTACTTCATCCCCGACCAGCAAGACTCTGTTAAATTAACTTCGGATTTAATTTTTAACAGTGTCTTGCGTTTGAATACTGCAGTATTGTGACGGAATTGCGATCTCCAGTAATTCCCTTTTACAAATTCCTTTTACAGAATGTTGATGTCAACTACGGCAAACGTTTAATACAATGACAAAGCGAGTGACTTATTTCGTATAAGTTGCATCTATACTTACTTTCGAGAATGCAAAAAAAAAAAAGTAATGAACCAATTCCTTTTATTCCAGATTACAATGTTATGTTACACACCAATAAACAAAATCAAACACAGCTGATTACTGACACTTCCACGATTTTAATTAACATCAACGATGCACTCTTTCAAAGATAAAACTTAACTATTGATTTAGAACTATACAAGTACGTACTGTAAAGTACGTTCACAAAAATTCTATAACCCAAGGATTTTTTATTATGTTTCTACGTAAAAGCCACTTATCACACTTTCTGTAACATACAAATATCTCTGACGTACAGGTTACGTACGATACATTCCAGTGACATTATCTATACTTATCAAAGATGGCAGCATTTACAATATCTATGTCGTTGTAATGCGGAAAGGTTAAATATTTTTTTTTTTTTTTCAAAAATGTTTATTGCATTAGCCATTATCAGCAATACAGCTAATCCATATTCAATTTCTCTATATAAAATTCGGCATCATATCATTACTACAGGAAAATCACAAGATGCAATATAAAAATATTTTTAAAATCTTCCTAAGATGTACCAATGGCTGTAAATAAACAAAACTCTTATGCCGGGGATGAATAAATTAATTGAAAAAGATCATTTTATACTTGATTCTTAACCAGCTCAAATAAAAATGTTTCCATTTTTGAAGTAAATGATCAGAGTTCTGCAAATGTTTTTGTTAATACTGGAGATCAAGGAAATTACATTTGTAGGAACCCTGGAGGAAATTCCTTCCGCTATGGTAGGAACATAGGTGTTGTAGGTTGATAGATATTTCATTATTTTATCCTGTATTCGATTAGACTGTACTTTTTTGAGGAAAACAAGACGTGACTGTTTAGTCTACACAGTAAGACTACATCAGTAAGACTTTTTGAAGGAATTAAACAGTTCTGCTAATATTTTTTGTTATTAGTGGATGTCAGCTTCCGGTAATAATAATTACATAGTTTCTGTTAACGTTCTAGTTGTGGAACCACGTCTTTGAAGGGATAAGTAGTAGAACGCGGCCGTAGAGTGAACCTTTTTGATGAAGTGAGTTACTCCAATGCGTTTGTCAAGTTCTTTTTCACTCTATTTAATACTTGGGATAAATGCAGTTAGGGGACCTATAGATCTATTGTCTTCGGCCACTTAACGGCTTCCTTTATTAACCTGAGAGTCAACATACTCCTCGTTTGATCCCTGTTAGAGACGGTTTCCGTAATAAACTTGTTTTGATACCCTTATATTGCTATGGGTTAGTTCGTGAAGTATGTGTATTATGTTAATCTATTTTCTGTCTCTACCTATGAAAAACTACTCGCGTATATTAGTTTTAGAAACACTCAAAAACTACTGAACAGATTTCGATTAGGTTACCATCGTTTAAAAATTTATTATTACACTTTTAAAAAATGCGATATATCTTTTTTTTTATTGGCATTCGGTTAGAGACCAAACAGCCATTCTACATTTTTACAAAGCTTCTTACAACCATTTACACATTTCCTTATCTATGATAGGTAAAACTTATTACAATCTTGTTGAATGAATATGCTATTTACAATATTCAAATTTCAAGTGCCTTCTTAAGTACCGTAATCTAAAAAGCGTTGCTAGACAATACATCAACTAGACTTAGTAATCGGCGGTTCTGTATATCCATTATTTTCTATTGATTAGTCTAAATCGCCGTATTTCTTTGAAAAATCATCTGTAGAGGGTTGATCTATCTTGTGTTGGCCTCAATCGGTAGATTGGTGAGGATACTGTTAATTTTGCCAAGCTAGTTGTTGTGCTTGCGCGGAAGTGGGGTTGTGCTGTGGTATGGGCTTTAGGTTTGAAGTATAGTCATTTCCTGTTTTAACTTCCAAGATTGGTTAGAATTCTATCTCTCCATCTTTTAAGTATCTGGCGAGGATGCTAAGTATTACTTTGTTGTTGCTGGAAAGTAGGAGGGTTACATTTGTCGGAAAGGGGAAGCCGTTCTTGGCAAGATCTTTCATCATTTGGTCCTGGAGTTGTTGGTATTTATTGCATGAAAAAATTATGTGATTGATGTCTCCTATTGACTGGTCTGAGCAGTCACAGTATGGGGAATCTCTCAACCCTATTCGGTGTAGGTGGCTGGGGAAGTTACCGTGGTTAAATCGGGCTCTCGATATCGTAGTGATTAATCGTCTGCTACTGTCCCAATTGTAAAACCAAGGTTTTGGAGATATGCTCGGTTGAATGGTTGCATAATATGAGGCTTTGATTTTTGAGGAGATCGTCCATTCCTCTTGCCATTTTTCCTTGGGTCTTACTTTGATGTTATGTGTTATATCCGAGATCGGGAGTTGCATGTTGATTACCTCTCCCTCATGGATAGCTTGTTTTGCCAGGGCGTCCACCCGTTCGTTATGCTCGATGCCGCTGTGAGATGGGATCCACATCAGAGTAGTCGTAATGCCAAGTTCTCGGTTCCGTTTCAGTTGTAGAATTTCCAATACAATAGTTTGAGTATGGCTATTCCACGTAGTATTTTGTAAGCTCTTTAGTACGCTGAGGGAGTCCGTCAGGATGACGACTTTGTCCATGTTGGTACTTTGGCTATTTCTGATGGCTTCCAGCAGGGCTTTTGCTTCAGCTGTATAGATTGATGCCTCTTCGGGTAGCGAAAATTGAGTCGATTTACCTATGTTGGGACAGAAATATGCCACTCCTACTCTATTATTGCCAGTGGTTTTCGATCCGTCTGTGAATATTTTAAGAGTGCTGTTGTCTGGTTTTGATAGGAATCTGGATATCTTGTGGATAAAATTTCCGGATTTGACTTCCTCCCAGAGGATTGTGTGGGTTCTTTCTAGACGAAGCTCGAAAGGTTCTTGAAAGATTGGGAGCATATTATACGAGGATAGTTTGTCTCTGTATTTTAGCCAGAATTTATAGTTGTCTAACAGGGGAAGACGATCTCGACTTTTCGCTCTATTTGCTATGGTTGATAACCTCTAGAGACATTCATGAATGGGGTGATTATTGAGTGATAATCTTTCCATTAAAAAAGTTTCAGTTAGGTATGCTCGTCGAATGTGGAGCGGAGGTTCCGCTGATTCTACTAGTAATGCGTTTGTGGGAGTGGACCGAACGGCTCCTAAGTAGGCTCTAAGGCTGCGTGATTGTAGTCTATCTAGTTTGTTCAGGGCATCTTTCCTAGCGTTTTGATAAAACATGCTGCCGTAGTAGATTAGTGGCCTGATCAGAGATCGATATATCAGGAGTAGGCTTTGAGGGTGAGCGCCCCACCAGACGGCAGATACCATTTTTATTATGTTGAGGCGGGAGATGGCTTTTGTTATCAACTGATCTATGTGTTGGGCCCAGTTGAGGCGATGGTCCAGTATCATCCCAAGGAATCGGCCTTGTCTTTTCAGAGCTACACTATATGGCCCTAACTGTAGGTTGCTGGAGTTGTAGAGGATTTTCCTTTTGGAGAACTAAACCACTGATGACTTTGCGTTGGATAGGTCTAGTCCGTTGTTATGTAGCCAAATGGAAAGGTCTGTCATAGCTTCGCTCAAAAGAGTGAGGACTTCATCCTGAGTATTGTAAAGAGATGATTCTAGTCGGAAGATGAGAATTAATGTTCATTGAGTATATCAAGTATAGAAGCGGGCGTAATATAGCTCCCTGAGGCAGCCCTAGGAAGACTATGCGCGGACCTATTTTGTTTTTCTTCTAACTGACGAATATTATTCTCTCCGATACGAGGGAGAAAAGTCCTGCCACAAATTTCTTCGGGATTCCTAGCATTTGCAATTTATGCATGAGGATGGATATGTTAACCTTATTGTATTTGGATTGTATGTCTAGGAAGATCGCTCCGAGGAATTGTTTATTAAGAAAGGTGAGGTTGATATCTGAGGTCAATATAGCCAGGTTGTCTGTTGTGTTTTTCCCTTTTCTGAATCCGGTTTGGGAGTTAGGTATCAAGTTCTTCGCTTCCACCCACCATTCTAATCTATTTTTTATTAGTCACTCTAGCGTTTTTCCTACGCAGGACATAAGTGATATGGGTCTGTAGGAAGTCGCTGCCAGGGGGTCTTTGTTTTGCTTTAGCACGGGAATCATGACTTGCGTTATCCATTCTAATGGAATTGATTCCTTCATCCAAATCCGGTTGAAAGTATTTAGAAGTAGCTGCAGGCTAGTTTGGGGCATGTTTGATATCATCGAGTAGTGAATACCATCTATCCCAGGGGAGGTGTCAGATGATCGCTTGAGGACTTGATGTAATTCTTTAATGTCGAACGGCCTGCACAGAAAGTGGTCGGAAGGATCGTGAGGGGTTAATCTGAAGTTTGGTTCCTCCCTCGGTACTGTAGCAGGGGCGATTCTGTCCATAATCTCTTCCAAAATCGATGTGTTGATAGTAGGGGCGCCCTTGTTGAATTTGTTATCCTTGAGGCTTCTCACTGTGGCCCAGATAGAGGAAACGTTTGAGTTCTTCCCCATAGTTTCGCAGTATCTCATCCAATTTAGGCGTTTTTGGTTTTTTAAAATCTTTTTGGTCCTGGCAAATAGTGCAAGACGTCTTTGGGCCACTGCTTTGGAGCATAATGGATTCCACCATAATGGCGGACGGTTTTTCCTGGTGTTAAAATTTTTTCATCGAATTGCTTTTTCAGCTGCTTCTGAAATTATATTTTCCAGATTTCTATAAGTTTCATCGCCCATGGAATATTCACTGGTTTGGCTTATTTTTTCCTACATTAGTCTCCTATAATGGGGCCAGCCTGCACTATTTGTATTCCATTGGATAGTTGGGTGGCTTGCGATATCCTTCGTGTACGGGCAGCCTATTGTTAACAAAATAGGGAGATGGTCGGATCCCATTGGTTCTCTCTGTACTTCCCAGTTAGAAAAAGAGGCCAAGTTAGGTGAACATAAGGTTAAGTCCACAGCCGACGGAAGTTTACCTGGTTTTTGGAGCATAGTAGGGTTACCGTCGTTTACAATTATCAACTTGTAATCTTCTGCCATATCACTAATTATCGTACCACGTAGGTCGTTGTAGTGGCACCCCCAACTCTTGTTGTGTGCGTTGAAGTCTCCGGCCAGAATTAATGGTGGATTTATTTGTCCGTTCAGTTTTGACCAATCGTTCGGTCTGATTACTGAGCTTGGGCTACAGTAAATGGACACTATAGTGAATGGTAATTGGTTGGCTCGGATCCATACCGCCACTGGTTGGAAAGGTAAATTGTCCGTGTTGAGTTGAACTGGGTCGTGAGGCACGTTATTGTGTACCATTATGGCCACTCCTCCTTTTCCGTCTGCTCTATCATTTCTGTAGAGGGTGTATGAGTTGAACGTGATTTTTGTGTTTGGCTTAAACCATGTTTCAGATAACACCGCTATATCTATTCTGCTTCGTATTAATTCTGTAATAAGGCTCTCTTATTTGACCAAACCGACCTCCCATTCCATTGAAGTATGTTTAGTTGCTGAGAGGTTAAAGAATTGCTTGTGTCGCTGTCCATAGTTGGGTGGTTTATGTTCCGTTGTTGATTAGTATTTCCTGTAGTTGATTGCCGATGGAGATCTGGTCGATTGGGCCCCCTGATCTAGCCACTTCGATCATGGAAGTAATAAAAATCAGAAGATTTTCAATTAGTAGTGAAGATTTGCTGATTGGAGTAGTAGCTTCTGTACTCCCTAGAATGTGAGTTTAATGGGTTGTTGGTTCGCGGAGGTTATTGATTACTGGGTTAATTGGGCCATCACTTCTCCAGAATAGATGGCTGGGGATCTTGACCCTGTTTCCCGCTGCTTTGGGAGGGCTTGGGTTTGCTATTGTCCGGCGGCGTGAGATAGTATTTGGGGTGTTATCGTGAATATAGGATTGGTATACTTCGCCGCTGTTACCGTCGTGCGCTGCAGAAGAAGTGGGAAGGAGAGTTGGTATATCTTACGAGTATGTTTCACACCGGAGCAGTAAATGAAATTCCTAACATATCGCCAGAAACACCAAAGAAGAAATCCTTAGATTTTTCATACTCCACACTGCAATAAATTTAAAACCTCGACAAAATATTAAGGCATATAGCGGTTCCTTCCTTCTGTTCAGTCTCAAAACTCCGTATTGAACGAGAAAGGCGCACGAAAAGGTATAATCTTTTACTTTTAGAAGTGAAATATTCATTCGCAGTGAATAATGCATATCTAATGGGTTTTGATATAACAGTGAACGGTTTATTAAGACAGTAATGTGGCAACAAATTCTCACTGATTCCTTGAGTATCATTAACGTGGGATAACTCAGCTGGAACAACAGAATGACATCTTTTGTAAAGAACTAATAGAGTACCCGGCATTGCTTGGTCTAGTTGGGTTGAGTTACACCTACACTACTTTTAGTCATATAGTAAGAATTATGTATAGCAAGTTTCATCAAATTTGTACCAGCCATTTCCGGAATAAAAGCAAAATTAGATTCTCCAAGGAATAGTTTACATCGTGATACGCGTCACTAACATAGCATTCATAAAAGCACCTTATTAATTACCTACAAAAACTAAATTTCTCATGCCTTAAGCTCTAACAGAAACATTTTTGTTCTGACTACATTTCAACATAACCTCAAGCTTTAATAATATCTTCGCTACAAAATCAAACTATGCAGACACACATAAACACATGAACTGCATCGTGAACCTTATTTCGGGTAGTAACAAGATTGTTTACTTCAGGATTCCTAGTTCATATAGTATAATATCACAATTTCATCATACACCTTCGGTAAGAACTGTAAATGGACTAACAGACACGTAATAATACATTCATTGTATAGCGATGGAAACTTGACCTGATTCATCCACCCACAGGAATCGGAAGTGAATAAAGTGCGCGATACCGTTTTAAGGGATAGTGGTCTTCTGAATAATTTTTGGGCCTAAATTAGCTAATTTTATATTGAGCATATAGTTTATGTCGTAATCCGATATGTAGTTTAAAAACTGCACTTGAATATCGAATAGTCGTAAGTTATAAGGTGTTAGGAAAATAAGATGACGAACGAATGTAAACTTTCTCGGTGTGTCAGTTGTATAAAATCTTCTAAGGCTTTCCACCGAGGTAGCGCGTCAATGTAGGGCAACGTTTCGGAGTCTGCCTCCGGCTCCATCTTCCGGTGGAAATCCTTAGAAGATTTTATACAGGAAAATAAGATGTTTCACGATATTTCACAATGTTTTTACCTATTTCCTGTCAGTACGTCAACGCATCGAATAAGGGTATACTGCTTCTATCACGTGTATACTGGTGTTTAAAAATACTTACCCGTTCCCTGAGTGGATGAGTAATGAGATTTAGCCTTTCCAAATGCGAATTTTTTAGTTATTTGGTTTCTTCCTATGTGGAAGGCGTTTCGACGAATTCCACAAATAAAGCGTTTGTTGGAGAAGATTTTAAGCTCTTAAACATATTTTATTACAGTGGTACTCACTACTCAGTGAATCCAGCTTCTATAGAATATCTTTCGTGCTGTTCACGTAGATGTGACCTCACTCCACTATTAATCTGATCTGCGGTCTGTATAGAAGTAGGAGAGAGTTAAGGCGAAATCCCTACCAGTGGCAGATCTACGAATTTTTGAGCCGTGACAAAAACTGAGAGTTTGTCGCCCCTACCAACGTAATATTGCTGTCTCCATTGTTTCCACTAGAGCTGTAAAGATTACTGAGTAACGGGTTCGTCGTCTGACTCGAAGTACCGAATCGTTACTCACAAATTCATTTCGTTACTCGCATGTTTCGTTACTGTCATTTGTCGTATAGATACGGACACTTTCCAGCTCCTGCAGGTAACTAATTTTGCCAACGTAAAGACTAATTTTGTACTTTTTATTTTGTCTAACATTAAAATTTGTATGGATAATTTGAGATAGTTACTGTTTTTTCATTGATAGTTCATTAGTGAGGTTTTTGATTTCAAACATTTGTGAAATTTGTTTATTTTAAGAATTGATACCATCCATTTTATTTTATAGTGTAATTCACAATATCAAAGAGTTTTCTAATAGTTTTTGATATACATATCTGCACTTGTTATATTCTAATAATATTTAATAAAATTGCAATGGAGCGCACACTCCAGTGACAATTTCCCTACACACCCATCTTCCCCCCTTTCCTGCATCCAACTACATTTGACCTCTACAAATTTTAACTTTCAATTCTTTCAATGTTTTTGGTAAACAATTCATAATTTCTCTTGGTAACTTATTCCAGTCCCTGAAACCCTTACCTAAAAAGAGAATCTTCGTAAATCCTTGTGCCTGAAATCGAGTGCAAGATTGTGGTCATGGTCATCTTTTACCTTCCAAGCATTACTTTTAATTCTTACACCAATTTGTCTCCATACCTCACCATCAATATCCGTCCCATGACCCTCTTCACCCTACACCTGACTTCCAGTGAATCCTATTCCAGCTCTTTTATCATATCTGTCACTGGTTGCATTCTGTGATAATTGCCATAAACAAATCTAGCAAAACTTTTTTGCAGTTCCAGAATTCCATAAACAAAGAATAAGTTACAATTACTTTATTCCTTTTGCTTGGTGTTAGTTATTGTATTATTACCACAGGATCCATGTGATCAATCATCAATGCGGTTCTGGCTTTGATGTTGAATGTTTGTTGTAACCGCGACGCAAAAACAATTAATCTAATCGGAAGTTTGTCCTGAACCTATGTTATTGATTTAAAAGTTTTGAATATTGATAGTTTCAAAAATGAAACAATTAACGCGGGAGTCAATAGTATATTGCATGCAGGCCCGATTTGATAGTATGTCCACATTTATTTTAAAAAACCTATCGCAAAAAGATGAACAATTTTGAAGTAATTATACCAAAACCGTAAAGGAAGACACTGGTGAAACCTGATATTTAAAAACGAAATAATTTGATGAGATTATAATATTTGTTAATTACATGCCCCATTATCACATCAGGCATCTATGCAGGGTTTTGAGCAGGCTATTTTAAAAAATAATCGTCATTAGTTATTGTCTTTTTTCTTTTTGTATGCAAACAGTTAATTGTTTTGAAATTGGAATATTCTTTCGTATATAATATTCATTACAGTAAATCAAGTGTACATTCAGAGGTTTTCCGTAAGATCCATGTGCTAATTACTTGACTTTAAGTTTTATCCGCATGTACAACTTAGCTAAACTTATTTTATTAAATAAACAATTTTTCTGGTTGTGCTATCGTTTGACTGTGTGTGTTGACAGCTGTTCACAAAACAGCGATTTTGCATCATCAGCTACGTCTTTGTAGACTTAATTACTTTAAAAACTTTAAATATCATCTTAACTCTTATTATTATTGTTAGCGAGAATAATTATCTAAGATTATTCCATAAATAACAGTTTTTAAATTTCGGGTCATCGTTGCTAAGGTCTCTTTGCTAGATATTGCACGTTTCACTTAATTAAATTTAGCATAAGCTTGATTGTTAGATTAATTTTAATACTATAGCATAGGTAAACGTAGTGGTTTAAGTTATTTTAGTGTTCAATTCTTATATACCGTAAAAATTCAATGCACTTGTTCGAAATTCGATTGTTAAAGTTTTTGTTTCGTTCTATATTAAGACTCTATTCGGTTTAAAATAACACAGTTTGTTAATTAATTAGTTCTGGAATAGTAATAAAACAACTAGATATTATAAATAATAAACATAAGTATTCATATATAGCATCCAGTTGTTTACAATAGGTTAATAAAATATCGATATTTTAAGTTCCACTACCGATATCGCAATCGAGTTTACAACAACAAAAACGTACGTTCTAGTAATTAACCTGTTTTGAGTGAAATATAATTGTGTTTAATTGTCATCTAATATACTAAAATAGAAACTTCCTAGCCTTACTTTATAAAAAAATAAAAAATTTCATAAGTAACTAATTAGTTGTTATCAACATCAGCACTAAATAGTATCGGCTCTTCATCATAAGTTCGTTCTGAAATTCATAAGCTTAAGTTCATTGGTTCTTAAGTAGTTTTATTACCTAGTTATTATTCATAAAGCATCAATTTTATATATATAAAAATTCAATAGTTTAGTCGTGTATAGCGCCTATAATATTTAATAAAAAACGTTAAAAATATAGTATAAACTTTATTAGACTACTTTATCAAATAAATTTAAGGTTTGTTTAGAAGGCGTTTGAAGTAATTGGGAAAATCATGACTGGAAACTGTGGCGCCTGCCGTAGGTACGTTGCGAAGGGGATGGGTTGTAGTTGGTGAAAGAAGTGGTTTCACTGAGCATGTGGGGAAGAGAAAACGGGGGAAATAAATGAGGCTCTCCCATGGTTTTGTTCACTTTGTCTTAGGGATGATAGGATTTGGGAGATGGGCGAAACGATTAGGGAGTTGCGTGAAAGGATCAGGGTTCTTGAGATCGTCCGGTGGAGGCTCAGACTCTGCAGGCGTGGCCTGTGGTGGCCTCGCCTGTGGAGGATCAGCCTGTGGAGGATCAGCCTGTGGAGGATCAGCCTGTGGGGTATCAGCCTGTGGAGGCTGATCCTGTGGAAGTCCGGCCTGTGGAGGCTCAGACTGCACAGGCACAGCCTGTAGGGGCTGAGCTTGTCGAGGCTCAAGCAGTAGAGGCAGAAAGTAGAGATAGTGGGTTAGAGGAAGTTGATAAGGATGGGTGGGAGCTGGTAACAGGTCGTAGGAGAAATATAGTTAACAGGATGAAGAAGCCAGACACTTCAGTAATTGTGGGGAAAAATAGGTTTGACCTGTTGCCAGAGTCAGGAGGAGAAGAGCCTCATGTAAATGTAGGAGTAGGTAAGATGCAGCAGGCCTTTAGGAAAAAGGACGTGCAAGGCAAGAATAGGAAGAAAAGGGTTCTGCTGCTAGGTAGTAGCCATGGGAGAGGTGTAGGTCCTCTTCTGAAGGATCAGTTAGGTACAGGTTACCAGGTCACAAGTTTTTTCAAACCTAGTGCAACATTAGGTCAGGTAATAGAGGATATAGGTTCACTTTGTAGGAGTTTCACTAAGGACGATAGAGTAGTGATAGTGGGAGGGGCGGGCAATAGTATTGATAGAAACGCGAGTTATAGTATAGAGAGTGACCTGAGGAAGGTGGTGAAGGAGGCACAGCATACCAGGGTGGAGCTCATGCAGGTCCTAAGGCGCCATGACCGGCCACAATTGAACTCCGCTGTGAGGCGTGTAAATGTGGAAACGGAAGTGCTACTTGGGAAAGGCATTAGTTCTGTGTTGGGGGTTGTGCTTGTAAACACCATAGGTAGGTGGGGTTTCACTAGGCATGGCCTATCATGTCACGCGGTGACGTCAACCTATGACGTTGCACTATGACGTCACGCTTTACGATATTATTTGTGGGAGTGCGCGTTATTTAATATCATTTACAAGCAACAGTGATAAATTAACTCACATAACACTGAAATAAAAGTATGTATTGCGTTAAAATCGATAGGCCTATATCAATCATTAGATGCTTATATTTACGTAATATTCTCTTGATATATTGAAGTATTCCTTAAATTCTTTGTCCATAGATATGTAAGATAAAAGCTTTATATTTCGAGCATCAGTGCTGCGAAAAGTTTGGTTAGAGTATAACTAGCATGGATCAGAATTACAAATGGCATTTGACGTTAACGCAGAAGGCATGAATAATTTAGTTTTTTTAATTTAAACTGTGTGCGTTTTAAATTGGCATATTAATTATCCGGTTTTTTTTTGTTTTTTTTTTTTACTGAAACATTACATGGTTCAAATGAAAGAAGTTGCAAATGTTCGTGATATATACGGCCTAAACCACAATGAAATATTACATGGCATAGCTTAAGTTGTTAAGGTTTATTTATAGAACCCTTCGTTCTTGCTAGAGTCATTATTTCAGCCGCTGTAAGCTTTCTTAGCCGTTAAAATATCGATCTTCATCATAGGTATTAAGAAAGAAATGTGTCAGAACCTGTGAAGATTTGGGATCAAGTTTATATCGCGATGCAAGGAATGTATTAATTTGCGCGTGATTGAAGCTTTGCTTTTCTATCAGAAATTTTAGTGGATATTATGGTTAAGTTGAAATGCAACCTGGACCAAGTTGACAACTGAAGCTTTTTGCTACAGCACAATGAACGATAATTACAATGAGCTTTATATTGTAACAATTCTGATTAGTTAAGCAACTGCAGAGAAATACCCACGTTATTTAATAACATTTGTAGGCATCCACGAATAAATTAACTGACAGTACATACTTATTAGTTGCTTAGATTTATTTAATATTAGTTTATGTAGAAGTATTCGTTGAAATCACATATATGTAAGTTAATTTTCGCAATGTTAGCGGCAGTTTTGATAGATTGTTATTAGTTTTTTTTTTCTGTTACTTAAATCATTACTTCGGTCTAACGAAAGTGTTGCTAACATTTTTCGGTTGCGGAGCGTTTTACATTTCCGATTTTTTAATTTAATTCATGGCGACTTTTCCGAAAAAAGGAGGGTGCAAATGTGAAGAAGATGCCATTATAACGAAGCAATTGATACAAATTTCAACAGGGCAGTACCAGTTTCCGGCCGGTGGAAAATATCACCTTCCACCCATTAAAACTAATATTACGTTGGAATGACGTAAGTTGTTAAGATTTATTTTTAATTTTCTTTGGTTTTACTGATGCCTTATTTCAGTCGCATGTAACTGTGTCAGCTATTCAAATGAGTTAGTATAATTCTGAATAACGAATATAAAAAATTAAGATTGAAGAACCCTTATAGATTTTTTATTTGGTTTATTTCGCCATGCAATGTGACCATTAAAATGTGATAAGTATATGTATTAATATGCGTGTAACGGAAGTATTGTTTCTCTGGCGGCATGTTTAGCTCATGGAGGAAGGAAATATTACCTGCATGGTTTAGCGTAGTACTGTATGTCGTTAGGGGATTCTACGATAACCGTGAAGACGCAATTTGTTGATGGATTCTTATGTAACTCGACGAAAAAAACTGAAAGTAGAGAATAAAATGTTTTGATATCTCACTTAATTCTCGAGATATTGTATCTCAAAATTGACGTGGTTAAGTTGAAATGCGGCCTGGAACAGAAGAAAAATTTCTACATTACCAAATTTGATGATGATGTCGTATGTAACTCGAAGAGACAAATCGAAAACAAAGAATATATTTTCTTTCCATATCTCGCTTAGTTCTCGAGATATTGTATCTCAAAATTTAGGTGGTTTGGGTGAAATCTGGCCTGGACCAGAAAAAAACAATTACCAAAACCGCTATATGTACACGGTGGAAATCTATACTAATATTATAAAGCTGAAGAGTTTGTTTGTTTGTTTGTTTGTTTGAACGCGCTAATCTCAGGAACTACTGGTTCGAATTGAAAAATTCTTTTTGTGTTGAATAGACCATTTATCGAGGAAGGCTTTAAGCTATATAACATCACGCTGCGACTAATAGGAGCGAAGAAACAATGGCAAATGTGGAAAAAACGGGGAAAATTATTCATCTTTGAGGGCTTCTGTTGCGTGCGCTGCGAAAACGGTTCAAGATACCAAAAAAATATGTATGAAAGGATTATTCTTCTTGAAATGATCTAAAAAAAATGTCCGCGACAGTATATGTCTATCTTTTAAGATTAACTCACTAGAACAGTTTTTATGGTAATCAAATTTGGTCGAAATGAATGCATTATTACCAATTATTTGTTAGAGTTGTATCAACATAATAATATTAATCTTTATCCAAATAAATGTGTTGTTGATTAAGAGTATTTAATTGTGAACAAAATTGTCTTTGGCATCACTTAATTTCAATGAACATCTTAGAAGATATTACGCGCGGTCGGCTCCCTTCTGAATGGTTGTAGTTCCCCATTATGGAAGTTTGTTAACATTTTAAAATTAACTACAAATATGAGAGCACATTTGGGGGGAGGTAGTATAACTTTTCCTTCAAAGTTACTTTTAATAGGAGACGGGAAAGTACCTCATTTTGAAAATAAAATTGAAATTGATCGCGATTTAGGAGAAAGAGTAAGTAACATTGAGGACTTAATATCGAAAGTTTACCCTGAAATCAGCGAAATAGAAAATAAAGATCATCAATGGATGTGTCAAAGGGCAATATTGGCGGCGAGAAACAGTAGCGTGGACGAAATTAACGACCTAATTTTAAGTAAACTTCCAGGAGACATAGTTACCTACACATCTATTGATAACGTAATGGAACAAGAAGATGCGGTACATTACCCACAAGAGTTTCTTAATTCTTTGAACCCAAGTGGCCTTCCCCCAAATTCCCTCAAGTTAAAAATAGGTGCCCCAATAATTTTACTTAGAAATCTCAAACCACCAAATTTATGTAACGGAACCCGACTTCAAATTAAATTTCTACGCAATAACGTGATCGTTGCAATAGTTTTGACTGGTCCAGCAGTTGGTCAAACAGTGCTTATACCTCGCATCCCAATGATTCCAAATGATTTACCTTTTAATTTTAAAAGAATTCAATTTCCCGTTAAGCTATCTTTCGCCGTTACAATTAATAAATCACAGGGGCAAACATTTTAACACGTACGAATCGATTTACGTCAAGACTTCTTTTCACACGGCCAACTATATGTCGCGTTGCCAAGATCGGGTTGCGGAGAAAACCAAGAAAATAAAACTAAAAATATAATTTACGCAGAAGTACTTTAAAATAATTATGTTCTTTTAAAAACTTAAAAACTAAATTTGCAAAAAACAGAAATTGACGCGGACAAAGTCGTGGGTAACTGCTATAATTTATAAAGCTGAGGAGGTTGTTTGCAAAAATCAATATGATGCCCAAAATAACTATTCCACGCGGACGAAGTCGCGGGCACAGCTAGTACACTATATGTGGTTTATTTTCTTCCTGGTGGTTGTTGTTAGGTTGAAATACGTCCTGGACCAGAGGAAACTTCACCAAAATCACAGTTATAATTGATTTTCAACATGCTATATCTCGAAAACCAAGAAAGATATCAAAAAATTTAACTTTATTTTCGATTTGTTTCGTCGAGTTCTACAAGAATTCATCATCAGATTGTGGCGGTAATGATAGAACTGCCTTTTGTTAGATTGAAATGCAACCTGATTAGGATGGCAACAGAAACATTTTGTTATTGCGCAAGGCAATAGGAATTATATTAGGCCTATGTTTTATTTTTGTGTTTATTTAAGCGGTTGCTAAGAAATGATTTGCCAGAACACTCAATTTGTTATGATTTAATTTAGCATCCTTCGTTTTCACTGTGGTCATTATTTCAACTGTATGCAGGGGCGTAGCTACTATGGGGCTAGGCGGTTAGGCGGTGCAGTGCACCGGGGCCCTCACGCTCAGGGGCCCCGAGCATACCTCAAGGGGCCCCTAAGCGCAGTTTAGAGGGCCCACGAACCTTCACAGCAAACTGGCGACCTTTTTTTTTTTTTTTAGCTCTACCGTCGTCTAAGGGGCCCCTGAGATCACAGGAACCCCTCACTAAGGGCCCTCGCTGTGCTGAGGGTGGGCCCAACCACAGCTCAGGGGCCCCTAAAGAACAATTCAATGGCCCCCATCCTCAGTTCAAGGGGCCCCTACCAGCACACAAAGCAAAAATAACGTCGCCCGTCTGGCCTGAGGGCCCAAAATAAACTTTTTGCACCGGGGCCCTTATTGACCTAGCTACGCCACTGACTGTATGTAACCGATATCATCCGTTAACACATCGATCTTCATCGCATTATTAGCGAAGATTGTGGTTAGACTGAAATGCGACCTGCATCAAGTAGACAACTGAAACGTTTCACTACATCACAATGGACGAGAAATTACAGCACATTGAGCTTTATTTCAAAACAATTCTGATTAGGTATGCAAGTAAACAGAAATTAATTGCCAGAATACTCCAAACCCGTCATTTTTGACGGGCTTTGTGGCTAGTACCTAAATAGAAGGGGGAAGGGAGTACTTTCTGAGTTGTTAGCTAAAGCAGTGAGGGAGCCCATTTCCAGTGATGATGGGGTCAGGACTGTGCCTTTTTTAGATTAGGGGCTGCTGGTGAAGGGATGGAAATAGATGATCAAAGTGATACTGATTGTAGATCCACGACGAGAATGATCATAGATGTTAAAGAAATAAATGAAGTTGCTGAAACAATAACTGACTGGGGGTAAATCTGGGAAAGAGGAGATAAATGCCGAAAATATAAAGCCGGTAATAAGGGTGTAAATGGTAAACTGTAGAAGTATAATGAACAAAGTAATCGAATTTGCAAACTTAATAGAGATACACGAACCACAAATAATAATTGGGGTAGAGAGTTGGTTAAAAGAAGAAGTACTAGACAGTGAGGTTTTTCCTGATGGTTACAGAGTGTACCGCAGAGATAGAGGAGCAATTGGTGGAGGAGTCTTCATACTGGTTAGCAAAAACTACCACAGTTCACTGGCATTCATAGATCAAGACCATGAGTTACTTGGGGTAGATTTCTTGGGTAATAAAAAAGAAAAAATCAGGGTGTTGGCTGCTTACCGCAGTGGAAGAATGACAGATGAAGATGAGGCTCTTGGGGAGAAATTAAATTCTTACTCAGATTTCAGAGGTGAGAATAGAATGGTCATTATTGGTGAGGATTTAAATTTACCAGGTGTAAACTGGGAAGGAAATAAGATTAATAACACACGGGAACAAAGATTTACAAATACCTTAATAAGAGAAGGAGGATTTACACAAGTGGTTGAGCAAAACACTAGGGGGCAAAATATTTTGGATATATTCCTAATAAAGCCCGATGATAACCTCGTGGGGTGTCAAATAACGGAAGGAATAAGTGATCATGACGCAGTTCTGATGGATATTAGAGGATTCAGTGAACCAGCAGCCAAAACTGAAGGGGGAAATAGATACAATTATAAAAAGGCACAGATTTCAAATTTGAAGAGATATTTCAGAGAACGTTTCAGCAAATGGAAGGCAGGCTCAGGTACAGTAGATTCAAGGTGGGAAGAGTTCAAGGAGATAATAAGAAAAGGGGGAAGAAAAATTCATTCCAAAGCAGAAAATAAAGAGAAGTAGAGAACCTGTGTACTATAATAGGGAAGTGAGGAGGTTAAAGAGGTTGGTACAAAGAGAAAATAACATAGTTAAGAGACAGCAGGGTAGTAGGGAATATTTGAAACAACTAAACAAGGACTTAATAACAGCAAAGAAAGTGGCTAGAGATGGATTTATGACGAGTATTGTCAGTGCAGGAGGACCACTGACTGATGCATCTCGAAATTTCTATGGCTATATCAGGAAACTGAGGGGCATGGAGGGTGTAGAGATGCTCATAGATAAGGATGGAGAAGTAGTTACTGATGATTTGAAAAAGGCAGAGATTTTAAGTATGTGGTTTAGTGAGAGCATTAGGGATAATGAATCAGAAATGGGAAGGTCTAATTCGGAGAACGAGCTTAACAATACGATTAGAAATGAAGATACTAAAAAATTTGAAGTTCATCCTGAAGAAATCATGAAGGAAATAAGCAAGCTGAAAAAACATAAGGGGGCTGGTGCAGATAATATTACTACAGATATCTTAAAGATAGTCGGATGTGACATTGTACTTTATCTTGAAATATTATTTAAATTGAGTCTGGATACTTGCCGCTTACCACAAGACTGGAAAAGTGCGATAGTAGTACCGGTACATAAAGGAGGGGTGAGAAATAGAGTCGAAAATTACAGGCCAATCAGTTTGACTTCAGTGGTAGGTAAATTAATGGAAAGATTGATATGCAACCACATCAGAAATGTATGTGAGGAACGTAAGTGGTTTTCAAGTAGGCAACATGGTTTCAGGTAAGGAGATATTCATGCGAATCTCAGTTGGTGGGATATATGCAAGATATTTCAGAAGAAATGGACAAGGGAGGCCAAATTGATAGTGTAGCACTAGATCTTTCAAAGGCGTTTGACAGAGTAAGCCACAAAATGGTAGTAAATAAGGTAAAAACTATTGGAGTGGATGAGAAAGTGATTTGCTGGTTGAAGAATTTTTAAAAGGTAGAAAACAGAAAGTTAGGGTGGGGAAATGCGGTATCAAAGGAAGTGGAAGTAAAAATGGGTGTGCCGCAGGGTAGCGTATTGGGACCATTGCTATTCATTATTCTAATGAATAATTGTATTGATTGTTTACTATCTGAAATTAGATTGTTTGCAGATGACGTAATGCTGTATAAAAGAATCAAACGATAGAGGACTGTAAACAGTTGCAGGGTGATCTGGACAGGATATCTAGTTGGGTTGGTAAACATGGGATGAAGATAAATGCAAAGAAGAGTCAGCTTATAAGATACACAAATAAAAACAAAAGGTTAATTATGAATATAAGGTGGGGAAAGAATTGCTTGCTGAAGACTTGAAATGTAAATATCTTGGCATTACATTTGATAACAAGCTTAACTGGGGAGGACACATTGGACAGGTGGTAGGAAAAGGTTTCAAAATTCTGCACTTGTTGGAGCGAGTGATGAGGGGATGCACGAGAGAAGTAAAGGAATTGGGTTACAAAACTTTTGTAAGACCATTGCTCGAATTTGGTAGTGTAGTATGGGACCCACATTTTGAGTATCAAATACAGGAGTTGGAGAAGGTGCAAAGAAGGGCTGCTAGATTTGTTTCTGGAAATTATCGCAGAATGCAATCAGTGACAGATATGATAAAAGAGCTGGAATGGGATTCATTGCAAGACAGGAGGAGGATGAGGAGGTTAATGGGAGTGTACAGGGCATATACTGGTGATGAGGCATGGAAAGATATTGCAGTAGGTATGAAAAGTAGTTCATGGAAGGAAAAAGATGACCATGACCACAAGCTGGCACTCGATTTCAGGCACAAGGGTGTGGGAAGATTTTCTTTTTTAGGTAAGGGTGTCAGGGATTGGAATTAGTTACCAAGGGGAATGATGAATAACCTACCGAAAACGTTAAAAGAATTTAAAGTTAAATTTTTAGAGGGCAAATGTAGGTGAGTGTAGGATAGGGGAAAGTTGGGTGTGTAGGGAAATTGCCACCGGAGCGTGTGCTCCATTGCAATTAAATTAAATTTAAATTTACTTTAACTTTAACAAGTACGAACGAAGTTGTCCCGTATGCGATATGATGTGATGCAATGCTTCATGCTAGTGTTCGATTGTACCGAAAGTAACGAGTAACGATTCGAAAGTAACGGGTATTGATTGGTTTAATAACGAATACATACGGGTACAGAATTTCTCGTTACTTTTACATCTCTACCTGAAACCCTCTACACAAGGCCTGATCTAATGCCTGATACGGTCAGATCAGTAACAATATCGTATGGTGTTAGGCTTGTCGCCTGATAAATCCTTGTCGGGAAGCAATGTCGGCCGATCGGGTCATTGTCTGACTAGATCAGGTCGTGTGGAGGGTGACATGAATTTAGTCAGACCGATTTCGCCCCAGTTGCTCCGATACCCTCGCGCAGTAAATATGTGACGTCGCAGAGGAGAAAGTTGTCACTGAATAGAGGGTGTTAATGGAATTTGAATAAATGTACAAAAATTTTCGGTGTTGGTGGGATATTTCCGGTGAAATACACAAAAATGGAGATTCCAGGTAGTAATTCATGGAAATAATTATGCATCAGATAACTGGCAATTATTATTTTATCAACTTTTTGAATATCTGGAATACTTGGAAACGAGATACCAGAATGCCGAAAATGTTTTCCACGAACCTTCTAGCTCTGGGAAATTTATAATTAAAACTCCTCATTTCATGTGTTATACTTTTCTGTGTGTATGGTTTCAAGAAATGTTCATTCAGAACAAATGCATTATTGTCAGTGGAAACATATGGAACCACCGTATTTGTTCCAAGCAACAGTGACGCTTGGAGTAGAGTCAGTTCATCTACATAAACTTTTTATAAAACTTTGTGCATTTTGATATGTCTCAATCTGATACATGTCCGTAGGTGTAGGAATGCCTGCAAAGTGACTCATAATTAGTGTTAACAATATCCTCTTGTAAATGTGAAATACTGATCCATTTCCAATTGGCTTTAAAATAACATTTTCCTTGCTGTACATTGAGCCACAGTGATTAAATTGCCACATTCTGTCATATTGTCTGGATACATTTCAGCATTCATATTCTGTTTTAGGTATTAAACGTCTATTAATGAATATAACAATTTTCGGGCAAAATGTTCCCAACAACCAAATACCATGATGGTAACGGACAGTTTTGAAAGAACTTTTAATCTCTACACCTACATCTACATATATACTCTGCAATTCACAAAATTGTTGGTGGCAGAGGGTGCACAGCACCAAAGCTAATCTCTTTGTTGTGCATTCCAATCCCTAATGGTAAGAGGGAAAAAAGAATTCACATTAGAATCATTGCGGCACCTAATTTCTCTTCTGTCATTCCAGCTCAAATAGATTGTTGGACGAAGTATTTCACTACACTCGTGAGTGAAAGTGGGAGTACACATGTTTATCAATAAGTTTAAACGAAACGTGTGTCATCTATATACCAGAGACTCCGAGCCTAGTCTACTAATCAGTTCTGTGACGCTTTCATAAGGGCTGTAGAAAGCGGTCACGAATCGAGCGGTTCTTCTCTGTACTTTCTCTATACTTTCGATCAACCCCTTACGAAACGGATCCCAAATGGCACAACAATAGTCCAAATGTGGACGCACAAGAGATTTGTACGCTATCTCCTTTGTTTGTTCATTACAATTTTTCAAGATTCGACCTATGAATCGTAGCCTGGAACTAGCTCTACCTACTAACGAATTAATGTGTAAGTCCCATTTCATGTTCCTTTGTACTGTTACTCCCAAATATTTCATAGAATCGACCATATCAATAACTGAATTGTTTAACCCCTATTTCTGAACAATTTGATTCTTTTTGTTAGTTATGCACATTGTCTTGCACTTTTTACAATTTAGCGTAAGTTGCCACTCAGCGCACCATGCCAAAATAATATTCAGATCACACTGAATTTCTAAGCAATTGGCTAAATTCCTTACTTCCCTATAAATAACCGCATCATCAGTAAACAATCTAAAAAGACTTTTCACTTTGTGTCCGAGATCGTTTATAAAAATTAGGAAAAGAAGTGGTCCTATTACACATCCTTGAGGTACCGCCGATATAACATCTAGATTAGAAGAACTTTCTCCTTCAACGACAACATACTGCGACCGACCAGTTAGAAAATCCTTTATCCATTCACAAAGCTGATCCGATATACAGTACGCTCGTAGCTTCGCTAAAAGGCGGTTGTGTGGCACAGAGTCAAAGGCTTTCTGAAAAAAAAAAAATGGCATCTACTTGTGAACCTGCATCAATAACTTTCATTACGTCTTGTGTAAATAGGGCCAGCTGTGTTTCACATGATCTTTTCTTCCGAAATCCGTGTTGATTTGCCATAAGCAAATTATTATCGTCTAGAAATTTCATAATGTTCGAGCATATAATATGCTCCATAACTCTACTACAAACAGATGTTATAGATATTGGACGATAGTTTCCAGGATCAATTCGATCACCTTTCTAGAAAATTGGAGTTACTTGCGCGATTTTCCAGTCTGAAGGTACTTTTCGCTCTTCTAATGATTTACGGAATATATCAGACAGAAATGGTCCGATTTCCGCCGCATACTCTGAAAATACTCTTACTAGAATTCCATTTGGGCCCCGTGCTTTCCCCCATTTCAGGAGCTTTAATTGCTTTATGATACCTGCTGGATCTATTCGTAATGATTCCATCAACAACTCGACACGGCGTGGGAAAACGGGAACACTATCCTTATTTTCATCATTAAATGAATTATTGAATACAGTATTTAGTACCTTAGCTTTATTGCGGCTTTCATTAACCTCGGAACCTTCACGAATTAGTGCTGGAATATTGCTGTTGGTACATTATTTATTTTCCATATGCAACATAGCCCAGCACCTAGTATCTAATCTGGGCCCTTATTTCCACTCATTTACATATGTTTGTATCTTATATATATATATATAAAAAACATATTAACAAATAAACAATGAATGAAAGAAAATTTTGATTCAATTTCCAATAACTACTACATCTACTGTTATTAAACAGAATGGGTACCACACCACTACTAAATCTACTACTACTGTCCCTAATATTACTGCTAACATTACTACTGCTACTACTAAAACCATTACTAATACTACTAATTCTACTATTACCACCACCAATTGTCACAGCCGCACTTAGGTCCACTATTGTTCATTTTTCTTGGTGTTGTGTGCGCTCCAAAGGCAGAGTCCCCTGGAACCGGCAGCAAAGTCAGCCGCCCAGGCCATCAAGAGTTGACCTCCTGGAATACCAAGACGGCCCCAGTTGTCGCTCAGAAGACGGCCTCTCTGGAGCACACTGAAGTTCCTCCGACGATTGATGTTGCTCATTGTCGTGGGATATCTTCCGTCAATCCGGTGTAATTGGGTTCTCCTCTTCTGCTATCTGTGGCCTTTGATTTCGCTCGGCATTTTTCCTTTTTATAAATTTCTCCTTCCAAAATTTTGAGGCTAGATCAACTGCCTCGTCCAGCAAATGCCACAAACTTTCGTCGCGCAGAATGTCAAATATGCTCCTACCTTGCAGCCGAGCTTGTTGGTGTTCTCTCAAACTGGCTGTTATTTCACACTCCCATACCACGTGCTCCGGCGTACTCTCTTCACCACATTCGCACCTGTCCGAGTCCACAATATTTCGACTTCGGAGCCAGCTATTGTATGGCCCGTGACCTGTAATGTAGTGTACCAATCCGGGAGAGGGTTGAAGGTACTTCAACTTTAGCCTCTCCTCTACGGATGGGAACATATCGTATGCTCTTCGACCTGTTTGACTGTTGTTCCATTCTTGTTGCCATTCCGCCAATAGAAGCTTCCGAATGTGCGTCTCCGATGTTACTTCGCTGCCTACAATTTCTGCTACCTTATCTTGTTTCCCTTTTCTGAGCCAGTATATGGCACCCCGTTTCCTTACTTCAAGGTCCAGTGGCCATACACCAATGGCAACGGTTAATGAATTTGTTGCCACGGTTCTGTACGCTCCTGTCAATCTTAAAAGTATTCCTCGTTGGACACGTCTGACTCGCTGTTTTAGTTTTACTTTTCTTAGATGCTTTGCCCACACACTTGCTGAGTAGCCCACTAAAGAGGATAAAATTGCGTCGTGGTATAGTCTTATTGTTTGGACTGGAACAGTAAATTTTCGTTGGCCAATATTAATGATTTTATTCATGACCGCCACTGCTCTTGCTATTGTCATCTCTAAGTGGGATTCGAAGTTTAAACGTTCATCCAATTGAATGCCTAAGTACCTGCACACTGGGTTTCTACGAATTGATTTACCATCGATTCTTATAGTTGGTTTTCGAGTCAGCTGGCCCTTGAGCAACATAAATGTTGTTTTATGTGGTGCTAAACTCAGTTTGACTTTACTGCACCATTGGCTAAGGCAGTTAAGTACTAGATTACTATTGTACTCAATTTCTGCTCTTGTTGCTCCTTCCACGAGTAGTAAAATGTCATCAGCAAAAGCTATTAGACCTAGAAGTTCAGGTATTCTTTGTAATAGTTCAATCACTGGAATTAACAATTAACTTTTCGTACAAACGACCAAAATTTCTTTGGGTTTTCTGTGAGACTCTTATAGAGAGAGTTGGAATGAAAATCGTTGAAGGCCTCGCACATTACATTCTTAATACATCCTCTTAACTCAGCCAAGGTTTCTAAATCGCTGCGACACCCCTTCCATCTTGAGCGTGCGTGTATCCTCCTTTGTTTTTTGAGTAATCTTTTGACTTCGCATGTGTACAACGGTGGATCATCCTCCCCATTTACTGTCCGCTTCGGTATATGTACAGCCAAATCTTCCCTGACTATTCGTATAAATCGATGCCACATCTCTTCAACGGTGTCCTTTTTTGACTTGAAGTTACGGTAATTATTCCTCAGGTAGGTTCTAAAACACTCCTTAGAGGCCTTACTGAAACTGTATACAATCCGCCCATTTCTCCTTTTTCGCTTGGTCATTAGTCTGATAGTTGCAATTACCGCTTTGTGATCGCTTATACCTGTGGTCGTTGAAATGTCGGTGAATAATTCTGGCCTGTTGGTAACCAGCAGATCTAAAATATTTTCGCTATTGTTATGACACCGCGTAGGTTCATTAACTAGCTGCTCGAAATGATTATCTGAGAACAAATCGAGAATTACTTCAGAAGCTGCCTTATCCCTGCTACCTGTAATGTGAATGTAATTACGCCAGTCAATATAAGGCAGATTGAAGTCGCCTCCTAGAATCATAGCATGATCCTGAAAACGGCTAGCTATACTGTTTACATTATTTCTTAATTCCTCGGCGATAGCTATGTCGGAATCGGGTGGACGGTAGAAGTCGCCTATGATGAGTTTTGACCCAGCAACATTGAGTTTAATCCATATGATTTCACAGATGGTATCGACTTCTATTTCATTATATGGGAGAAATTTACGCACAGCTATAAATACCCCACCTCCATGAGAATGTAATCTGTCTTTACGAAAAACGTTCATGCTATCTTTAAAAGATTCGGCGAACTTATTTCCGGTTTTAGCCAACTTCCTGTACCGATAATGATATCCGCTTCTGTGTTACAAATAATGCTATCAAGTTCCGGTTGTTTATTACAAACGCTTCTACAATTAATTACGAGAACTTTTAACTGTCGAGATTCTTTTACGCTCCTCCTACATTCCGGTGTTACATCTGATTGGGTTGCCCGCAACTGTATTTCGTGTTTCGGGTCTTCCTCCCTCAGCCTAAAAAACCACTCAGTGCATTCCACACGGCCCCTGCCACCCGTGTAGCCGAATCACGTGTGTAGTGCACACCTGACCTATTAAGTGGAACCCTACATGACCTTATGGCGAAGATCGAGGAATCTGCAGCCAATATCATCACAGAAACGTCGTAGTCTCTGGTTCAGCCCCTCAATACGGCTCTGAACCAGAGGTCCACAGTCAACTCTGTCTACGATGTTACAGATGGTTAGCTCTGCCGATATCTTGCAGCCACTGGCCACAGAGTTCACCCTTTCAGCCAGCCGCCGGAAGGAAGAGAGGATAACCTCCGACCCAAGGCGACAATCATCATTGGTGCCGACATGAGCCACCATCTGTAGTTGGATACACCCCGTTCCTTCTATGGCATCCGGGATGGCCTGTTCCACATCTCGGACCAGGCCACCCGGAATACACACTGAATGGACGTTGGATTTCTTCCACGAGGAATCCGCCATTTCCCTAAGGGGCTCTAATAACCGCCTAACATTAGAGCTCCCAACTACCAAAATCCCCTTCTGTGTTTGCTCAGACCTAGCGGGCTGGGGGGCCGTCAACTCGCAGGATGACAACTGTGGGACTGTGTCAGCCTCCGACAATACATCATACCGGTTGGACAGTCGAACAAGTTCAGCGTCTTGGCCTTTAAGCCTGATCGACTGCCCCCGTGTGCGACTTCTAAGTGTGAAGGCCATACGCCAGTCACCGACAGGCGACCGAGGTACAGGCTCCATCTCTTCAGCCTGGGTTGCAGGTACGACGGTCGATATGGGAGAATCTGTTATAGGCATGGCTACATCAGTTTCCCCAATATTACATCTGCTGCAACCTTTTACGGCAGCTTCCAGCTGTGCAACTTTCGCTAATACAGCTGCAAGCTGGGCGCGGAGATCAGCCACCTCAGCTCGCGTCTGCACACAGCAATCACAGTCCCTGGCCATTCTGCTTTTGAAAAACGCGAAAAACAAAAAAAGAACAGAAAATCGAAATAACCTGTACATTGTACAAAATATAAACACTCAGAGATTGTACTAACTAAATCATGGAATAATGATTCCGATTAATATTGTAATTAATAAAATTGAAAATTATTCTTTTGAAAATAAAAATAAATTACTATAAGTTCTTTTTGTCATATTTAATTGAAAAGTTCTAATTAAAAATAGAGTTTTTATCTGTATACAGTTTTTTAAAACCTTACAAATAGCTTTATATATTTCTGGTATTATTTGCGAGAGTAGGCCTAATTGTACAGATATAGCACTGCTGAACTTGAGATTAGCATACTCTCTACTTGTTGCTGAATACTTAAAAAGTTGCAGTTAATAATTCTTGCGCAGTTTCATATCTTCTCAAGATGGTAACTTGCCTTGTGATTAGAGGTTTTACTAAATTTAACAGCTTGGTGAACCATCAGTGCCGAGTTCTCTAATTCTTGACGCTAAATTCATTCATTTCCTTAAGCCATTCTTAGACCTTAATTTTGTTTTCTTAACTATCAGTTAACGCAAAAACAAGTGCATTTGTTTGTTATTTCGATAAAACAGGTGACAAGTCACCGTGCGTCCATGACAACTGTATCAAGAAGACTGCAGATCAGGCCTCGCGTGGATGCGAGACCCGATTTTATGGCTGATATTGTCAGGCTGACCAAATCAGGTCGTCTGTAGGGTGCCTGAGTGTCGGCACAACGCTTTATCGCCCAGCCCGGTAAAGAAAAAAAAAAAAAGGTTACCACGACATAAATTTTCTGCCCTTCAAACACGATTTTGCGCTCCCCTGATGTTGTCGCCGGAACAAGTGCATTGGTTTGCTCCCCTCCTCCCCCTCCCCGCCATAGAAACGGCTCTGATCCCCATCGTAATAAAAGACGCAATTGGAAATTTTTCTCTCCAGGTTAGTCGAGAATCTAGTGCCAGTCATAAAGGCGGCGCTGGCTTTTCACTGGGAAAAAGTAAGGTCTGAGATGTACCCTTAAAATTGTTTTGAGAATATGTACCACCAAAGATAATTTAATATTAGTTATACCTAAGCCGTCGTTAAATAGCCATGTACTAAATTCCATTATTGTCTCGTTAAAATAATGGAAGATCTCTTTAAGTGATTAGCTCTTTGTATATATTACTATAACATTCCAAAATAAATTTGTATTAGGAAATAGCTTATTGTCTAGATCATCAGTAATATTAATTATAACGGGGAACTTAGTACGGCGCATAGTAGGAGTCCTATAAAAACCAGTTGTGGACTTACCAGTTGATTATTTAGCCATGCGGATTATTATCCCTTCCGAAATTGGAGAATAAATTTCTGATACAAGTAGATGTGAAAGATGCTGAATTTTTTGCCTGAAAACAAGAATTATCACGTTGTCATATGCTGATCAAATATTTAAAAATATTGCTTCAAGATAATATTTCTGTACAGATGAGTTATTGGCATCTGTAGTTATTATTAGCAAATTGTCAAGGGTGCCTTCTGAATTTATGAATTAGAAATGGTTTGCAGGGAGGAAATATTCTTTTCTGACCAACAATCTAATCTACTGATTCTTGGCTGTCCGGGTGGCGCCGCGTCATGTTTCTTGGATGTTTCGGGTCTTATTTGAACGGAAGATGACCTGTTGTAATAGAGTATAACGAAACCTTTCTGCTACTTGGGAAAATGTAGCAAGTAAAGTTTATAGGATATCAGTTAAATTTTATAAAGCTGAATTTGCTTTGAAAGGGATTAAATATTTATGGATAAAATAAATTATCAACCATTTTACTGAAAATTTTTTGACGCCTAAACAAGTAGAAATTGAAGAATGTCATGACTAAAAATGCTGGAAACAGTTTACTCTATTGGATGTAAAAGTTTGGTTATGATATGTTAGAATTGTGGTATAGTGAGAATATGTGCTTTTGGTAATTCGCAGTAGAAAATGTATTCACTGTAGGGATTTACCATTATTCTGGCGGCAGTAGGTGAATAAATGTTTAGCAGTGCAGACAAAATCTGCGTTGATTAGTGCGATGGTAATGCAATATAGGACTTAGATTTGTTTTCAAGAAGGCCGTGTTGGACGATAGAATATTTTCGACTACAGATGGAAATTAGAAACTTTTCGGTGGTGAGTTTCGTGCGGAGCTTGGTGACTTATTGCGGCTTATCATTTCAAGTTTTTTTCTTGGATGTGAAGTTTTGGAATAAATTGATTTTGTCGCTCCATAAGCTGTGGTAACAACTTTTATCAAACATATTTTGGGGTGATTCAGGACTTGGCTGAAAGCTGTAATCGTTCTGAATGCAATCTTAGTAAAAGATCACCGTCCTATATACGATAACAATCAGAATACTTTTTAAATTAATTTATTTATTTTAATTGCGATGGAGCGCTTACTCCGGTAGGAATTTTCCGATACACCCATTTCCCCTTTTCTTTTTCTATTTTTGTCCTATACTAATTTCAACTTTAAATTCTTTAAGTGTGTTTGGTAAGTCATTCATCATTTTTCTTTGTAATTTATTCCAATCCCGGACTCCCTTATCTACAAAAGAAAATCTTCACACCCCTTTACATCTGAAATCAAGTGCCTTGTTAGTGATCATGTCCACTTTTTTCCCTTCCATGCATCTCTCCTAATTCTTCCACGGATATCTTTCCACGCCTCATCACCAACATATGGCGTACATTGCCAAGATTGTGTTCACCCTCCTGGCGTATTCCTATGAATCCCATTTCAGCTTTTTTATTGTATCAGTTGCTCATTGTGATCTACGATAATTTCCAGAGAAAAATCTAGCAGCACTTCTTTGCACCACTATAACTCCTGAATTTGAAACCAGAAATGTGAGTCCCAGACTACACAACCACATTCGAGCAATGGTCTGACCAACGTATTGTATCCAATATCTATACTTTTCAGGTACATCCCCTTATCACACTATCCAAGAAGTGAAGGATTTTGAAATCCATTCCTACTGCCTGTCCATTGTGTCCTGCCCAGTTGAATGATGATATGTTATGTCAAAGTATTTATGTTACAAGTATTCAACAAGCATTCCTTTCCACACCTTACGATCATAAAAAATCCTTAGATTTTTTTCTGTGTATCTATAAGCTGAATATCCTTTGTATTTATCCCCACGTTGACCTACTGAGATAAATATCCTGTCCAAATCAAATTTCAGGTGTTGACTGTCTTCTACACCTTTGATCCTATTATATAGCATTATGTCATTTGTAAACAATTGAACTTCTGACAGTAAACCATCAATACCATCATTCATTAAAATAACGAATAACAATGGTCCAAAAAATATTACCCTGTGGTACTCCGATTTTCACTTCCATTTCTTTTGATACAGCGTTTCCCAATCTTACTTTTCATTTTCCGCCTTCTAATAATTTCCTATTTGGGATATCACATTCCATCCACTGCAATAGGTTTTATCTAATTTACCATAATTTTATGGATCACTATCTAAAAAACATTTGAAAGATCTAGTGCTACATTATCATTTAGGCTTCCCTTGTCCATTTTATCCGTAATACCTAGCCTATAGCGTACTAACTGAAATTAACATGAACAATGCTTTTCTCTAAAACTCTGTTGCGGTCTTGAAAACAACTTACCTTACTCACACACTTTTCTGATGTGGTTGCATTTCAATCTCTGCATTAATCTATCTGCCATTGATGTCAAGCTGATTGGCCTGTAGTTTTCGACCATATTCGTCACCCCTCCTTTAGGGACCGGTAAACTATCGCATTCTTCTAGTCATCTGGTAAGCAACAAGTACCCAGACTGAATTTAAATAACAAGGTACAATGTCACATCATGCAATTATTAAGATACTTGTTGTATTATTATCCACACCAGCTCCATTTAAGCTTTTTTTTTGCATTCGTATTTCCTTTATGATATTCTCAGTATGAAATTCACCTTTCTTAGTGTCTTCATTTTTAACTATGTGGATAAATTCGTTCTCCAATTTACTCCCTCCCATTCCTTAGTCATAGTCACTTATAGTCCAACTAAAGCAGTTACATAAAATCTTTATCTTTTTCAAATCCTCATTATCTTCTTCTCCCATCGTTATCTATAATTGTTTCCCTTCCCATCAGTTTTTCATCCTAGTCATATCAATTTCTAGAAGCATTTGTCATTAATCTCTTTGCAGTAATAATATTATTCGTAAAACTTACTCTAGATACCTTCTTTGTGTAACTAATTCCTTACTTAGTTGTCTCTAGTATCCCATACTGCCTTGCTGACTCTTAACGCTATTTTGTTCTCTTCTCGCCAACCATTTTAATAGCTTCAACCCGAGTATGGTGGGTGAACGGTTAACGTTCTGGCCTCGCATTCGGGACGACGCTGGTTCGAATCCCCGTCCGGGCATCCAGATTTGGGTTTCCTTCCCGTTCCTTGTCCCCCATCCCATACCGCCTCTAATGACCTCGGAGTCGACGTCGACGACGTGTAAAGCCATTAGTAAAAAAAAAAGCTTCAACTCCTTATTGTGGCATGCAGGTTCTGTTTTGGAATAAATATTTCCTCACCATTTTTTATTATCTCCTTGAACTCTTTTCACTTCAACTCCACTGTACTTGTGCCATCCTTTCATTTGCTGAATAGTTCCCTGAGAAATCTCTTCAATTTCAAAAACTGTGTCTTTTTATAATTGTTCCTATTTTCCCCTTCAGTGTTGGCCACTGGTTTAATGAATACCCTAATATACATCAGAACTGTTTCATGATTACTTATTCCATAAGATACTTGACACCCCAAAATGTTTCATACTCATGTGATCTTCTCTACCGCTAGTTAAAAGCCTCCTTTTCTTCCCAAGGTATTTACAAACTTCCGTTCCTTTGCGTTATTAATCTTATTTCCTACGCACCTATTTTCTTGACACCTGGTAAATTTAAATACCCACCAATAATGACCGTTCTACTCTCACTTCTGAACTCTGAGTATGAATTTAGTTTCTCTTCAAGAGCATCATAGTCTGACAGCAGGACGTTTAAATGGAGCCACCAATTCAGAAATTAGTTCATACAATAATGAGTTTTTAGATAACAAAATTAAAAATTATACAGGGATTAATTTATTACATCAGAATATCATAGGGTTATGAAACAAAGTGGATGATTTGCTAGTTCATATAAATGAATCGAATGTTATCGATAGAACCGATGTGTTATGCTTGTCTGAACACCATAAAACAACAGGAATGCGATGTGAAATGTAACTGATCTTAATTTAGCTTCGCATTACTGTAGAACAAACTAGGAGAAAGGAGGAGTTGTCTCTTATATTAGAAGGAAGAAAGGGTTATAGTTTTGATAATATAAACATGTTGTAGTCGAGTTCGAAAATAGGATCTCAGGCCACGTCTACAGATCCCCCGCTGGCTGTATGGTAGGCAACCATAGCGACCTAACACCGAAAGAAGCGCCTAACTAATATCCCGCTGCTAGAAGCTAGCAGGCTACAATAGAGCCAAGATCCCTGAGCGGTTGTAGGACGATGGGTGGATAAATCAGATAGCTTACTGGAATGTTGCTGTCCTGCTATCAGAGGGGGGCAGCACCCCGAGAGGGTTTAGCTCTTCTGAGGAACTTATGCTTAGTAATGACACAAGGTTGGGCGTAAGGAAGTATATTTACAGATATTCTCATAGAGAACAATCGTTCATGAATAGGGAGGTCACTTGATAAATCCTCACAATAAATTACGGGCCATTAGAAATTGATGGTATGGTTGCATTTGGCGGCGACAGAGGGTGCAGAGGCTGGCCGGTCTCTGGGCTCGACCCCAGCCCGCTGGACCGTATCGAGAAGACTCCAGGCTCGTCGACTGAACTCGACTGACTAGCTCACTGATCGACCTACAGACTCACTGAACCCCTGATCCACTGATCGATTGATTAACTCCCCGACGGCTTGGTCGGTATATATACCTCTCAATCACCTCTGGCATGAACAAATGTAATAACGGGCTTCGAGCGTTACCAAACGGTTACGCGACCGCCAACTTGACCTAAAATGGTCTCTCGTGCCACCTCCATCTGATGAGGTGCCGATTACCATATAAAGTAGGATTACTCGCTCAGACCCATACTTGGTATTTATTCTAGTCTTGGTCATAACAAATATTAGCAAATATTGACTTGATCGACATTTTGAAACCTGTTCTACACGGCTAAATTTCAATTATGACATTTTCATAACAGTAACTCTATACAGAGCACACTCTGGAAAGTTTTCTAGTTTTTTGAAACAATTTGAACTCTTATTAACATTTTTAAGCTAAAATGTAGTTAACATATTCGTGTGTGGTGATTTTAACGTAGATTTTTTTAAATAACTTACCCAGTAAAGTAATGTTGGAATCATTAGTAAGTTCATTCAATTTAACTCATGTAGTTAATTTTCCCATTAGAATAATGAATAATAGTCACTCATCTATAATTAATGTTTTCCTAGAAACCGCAAAATTCGGTTATACAAACAAGTCATCTATCAATGGATTTTCGGATCATGATGACCATTTATTAATTGTAAACTCTTTAATAGCCGCTAGCTCCAAGAGTAATGTTTGAAACAAGCGAGTAATAAGTGATTGTTTGTTTTAGAAAGTGCTTTATTTTATTTATTTACTAGCTGGTACCCACGACTTCGTTCGTGATTGTAAATAATTCATATTGACAGCTATAGACATCTAACCACCCTAGTGCACGATGGGAGACTCGATACTATTACCACACACAAGTACCTGTCTTCTGCGCTATGTAGTTCCGCCAGCAAGGTAAAATTTACGGATACACACAAGTCTTTGGATGAAACACGAAAATATTCATGATCGACCAATTTCAAACACCATATCTCACACACTCCCACAGTTACCGAATTTCGGCCAACGTTGTGATCGATGGGAGACACACAAACGCCAGTGATCTGCGATTAATAGTTTTCACTTAAAAGTGATACACCGTGACACATGCGTCATTGGCAGAAATATGAAATTGCCGCAGGTCGACCATTTTCATCCCCCACATCTTCCACACCCCCATAGCTACAGACATCTAACAACCATAGTGCACGACATCAGACACGATTCTACTACCACACATAAACACCAATGCTCTATGCTATGTAGTCGTGGTAGAAAAGTGAAATCTGCGGAGACACATGCCTTTCGTCGAAATACGAAAATATCCTTGGTCGGCCACTTACAACCACCATATCTACCACAGTAGCACAGTTTCTGAAATTCGGCCGCTGTTGTGATCGAAAGGTGACTCTGTGCTACTACTACACACAAACGCCAGTTATCTGTGATCTATAGTTTTCGCTGAAAAGTGATACACCATGACACTTTTGTCTTTGGCAGAAGTATGAAATTGCCACAGGTCGACCACTTTCAACACCCATTTCTCCTACACCCCCATAGCTACCGACATCTAACAACCATAGTGCACTACATGAGATAGATTCTACTACCAAACACAAACACCAATGCTCTATGCTATGTAGTTGTGGCAGAAAAGAGGCATATGCGGAGACAGTCGAAATACGAAAATATCCTTGGTCGGCCACTTACAACCACCATATCTACCACAGTACCACAGTTTCTGAAATTCGGCCGCTGTTGTGATCGAAAGGTGACTCTGTGCTACTACTACACACAAACGCCAGTTATCTGTGATCTATAGTTTTCGCTGAAAAGTGATACACCATGACACTTTTGTCTTTGGCAGAAGTATGAAACTGCCACAGGTCGACCACTTTCAACCCCCATATCTCCCACATCCCCATAGCTACCGACATCTAACAATCATGGTGCACGACAGGAAAGACGATTCTACTACCACACACAATCACCAAAAGTCTATGTTATGTAGTTGTGGCAGGAAAGAGAAGTATACGGAGATAGGAATTTTTGGTAGAAATATGCAAACGCCCTGCACGGACCAACTTTAATCATTATATCTCCCACATCCCCACAGCTATCGGCATTCGGCCAACGTGGTGCACGACAGGAAACTCCATGCTACTTCCAACCACAAACATCAGTGATCTGTGCTAGGTAGTGGTGGCTGAAAAGTGAAATATAGGAAAAAACACGTCTATTTTTATATATATATAAGATTTATCTTATGGCCATGCACAAAATCAATAATACAATGTAACATTAAATTAAAATTCAAAATCAACATGGTGTAGCCTATCTAAAGCTTCATTTGAAATATTAATAAAGTTTATTGGTGATCCCCTGAAGGTTCGAAGTGGGCAATCTCAAAGGTCACGTGACGGATGGTTTGTGTTTCCTCACCACAGTCGCGTTCGGTGAATCTCTCATTCCCCATGCGTACAGAGCTGAAGCAGATCTGCCATGACCCGACCTAACTCTGTTAAGAGCTGCCCAGGTCTTGCGAGGAAGATCGAGTCCCTTTAGTGCCTGTTGATTGTCAAACAGGGAGTGCCATTCTGGTGGCGCTGAGGCTATCCACTCCAATCTCCATGCTTCTCTCCCATTAAAATTATCAAATATAGTCTGTTTAGCAGTTTTGAGGCTTGGACTCCTTGATTTAAGTCTCTGAAATTGATTTTCCATGTCATCATGGACAGGCAGATCCAAGTTATGACAGATCTTATTATATTGGGCAATTAGGCGATCGTCTTATCGTGGGCGGTTCCATGTTACACAAAACGGGTAGCCAGTACAGTAGAGTGGTCTTGATACATCCACAAATTATCCGCATTGTCTGGTTCAAAACTGTGTCGATCTTTTTGACGTGGGTGCTATTCATCCAGACAGATGAGCAGTACTCAGCTGCAGAACACACAAGGCTCAGTGCTGATGTGCAAAGTGTGGAGGCGGATGCTCCCCAGGAGGTGCCAGTTGACTTCTGCAGAATATTATTTCTGGTTCTTAGTTTTGATGCAAGGTTATTTAGATGTTAATTGCACGACAGGGTGCGATCCATTATGACTTCAAAATATTTTGGGAAGGGGTTGTGTCGGAGGAGAGTGTCATCAAGAAGAACATCAAGCGAGAGATTGGCCGCCCGATTGTTCAGATGGAAGACAAAAGAAACGCTTACAGTGCACAAGGTATGAAAATACATTTTATTAGCATTGTATTAAATTACTTTGAAATTTACTTCTCCTTGAAAAGGTGTCGTGCTTATAAAAAAAAAAGAACAAAAACTATGAATGACTGTGGGCATTACAGAACGCATTTGTAAAATAAAGATGTATATTTCCTCTAGTCACAATGCTAATGTTAAAACACATTACAAGCAGTACAGCAAAATACTGAAAACGGATATTAAAGATTGTAAAAGTATGTAGTATAAACATAAAATTCGTGATTCTGAAAATAAAATTATGACAATATCGGACATTTAAAAAAGAAATAGGAAAAAATTATCAAACCAGTATTGACATTTATATCAAAAAAAAGTCTAAATTATCAATTGTTGACATATTAAATAAACATTTTTTATCTGTTGTTGATAAATTGTCTGCTCAGTGACACATAGTATGAATTTTGTCAATACAAACTTCCAAGAAAAAATTGACATTATGTCTGTAAATTTAGCTACTACAGGAGAAATAGAAAAGTCTCTTAAGAGCAAATGCTCGATTGGTTATGGTGGTATTCCCAGCATATTAATTAAGCTTGCTCCACAGAATTAAGTAATATACTAAGTTATCTATTTGCTATATCTTTACTTGAGGGTACCTTTCCAGAAAGGCGTAAGCGTGCTGTAGATAAGCCACTATTTAAAAAGGGAGATAAGTGAGCTGTATCAAATGACTGTTCTATTTCATTACCAACAGTGGCGGATAAAATGACTTGTTTAGGTAGTGAGAGCACTGAAATTTTCAATGGTTAACTGATCTTCATTATTGAAGTGAATGGTGCCTGGAAAAACAGCTCAGAGTTTAATAATCTCAAAACATAGAAAACTGCAAAGTGTGAAAGTCTCATTACCTGCGTGTACTTGCGTATTAAAGAAATGTTTTTTAAATTAATCAATGATATAGGCATTAAAATTGAGTAAACGCAAACCTGACTGATAGCCAAAAGCCGACGAGGCAGTGCTGGATTACCCAATAGGCACGATTAGGCAGTAGCAAGTAACCCCCGATATTTAAAAGCCCCCAGAGAGCTAACTTTTTTCATTATATAAAATAATAAAATTATAAAAAAACCAAGATAATATGAAAAGAGAGAAATTAAATTTTTTTGTTTCACTGTAGTGTACGATAGAGAAAAGTTATTTAAAAATTTCATAAATTGTTTAATTGAGATAAAAAATATGATAAATTCAGTTATTCATCTACAAAACTTCAACTTTCTACTAATAAAAGTTAATTATGTATTAATCAGACTCTTAATATTTACCAAACCAAAAAAAATATGATATTATATGCTCGACGCTATACTATACCACTGGCCTACATACACAAAATAAAATAAAAGTTGTTAGACTTACACCTTTCATTTGTTTACTTCACCACTCTTATGTTACTAACCATAGCACGTACTTCGGTCCGTCATGCCTATTTAAAACCCTTAAGGCCTTATTACACTAGGCCACCTGGCGGCGTAGCCAGCAGCGCCACCTGTGGCACTGCTCGCCACTGGGCATTGACCCTTATGGGGCTTATTATACTAGGGCAGCCAGTGGCGTCGCCACAAACTGGCGGCTGACTGGCTGCCGTGCCCAGCGATCACGTCGGCAGCAACGGGTGGTGGAGAGTCGTGGTGGGGCATTGTATCTTACCCAGCTTATTACACTAGGCCACCTGGCAGCTCAGCCATTTTCGCCACCATGTCTGATAACAAGCTTACATATATAGTCCTTCTTGGACTTTAGGATTTTAAAATTCCTGAGTAAATAGTTTAATGTGACAACTAGAGACAAACATCCTGTGATGAGAGGGAATGAATCAGAGAAGAGTCTCCCTGAAAGAATAAATGAGGAAACTATAAAATTTGAAATAAATTCTCATAAAATTATGAAGGAACTTATAAAGCTAAAAAAACAAAAAAAAAAAAAACGTAAAGGCACTGGTGTAGATAATATTACTATAGATTTATTAAAGATTGTGGGATACGATATTGTATATTACCTTGAAATATTATTTAAAATGAGTTTGGAGTCTTGCTGCTTACCAGAGGAATGGAAATGAGCGATATTAGTACCGGTTCATAAAGGAGAGATTACAAATAGGGATGAAAATTACAGGCTAATTAGTTTGACCTCAGTGATTGGCAGAATGATGGAGAGATTTATTTGCAACTATATTAGAAATATCTGTGAAGAAAGAAACTGGTTTTCAAATCGACAAAATGGCTCTAGACAAGGATATTCATGTGAGTCTCAGATGGTGGGCTCTAGGCAAGATATTTCAGATGAATTGGACAAGGGAGGCAAATTTGATAGTGTGGCGCTATATCTCTTTAAGGCATTTGACAGAATGAGCCATAAAATGGTTTTAAACGTTATGTCAAGATATTTACACTTCAAGCTTTCAACAAGCAATTCAGACCCCACCCTATAATCGCAATTAACCATTAGTTGCTTGTTGACGCTCGGAGTGAGCGGACGTGTCGTGCTGTGCGCCCCGACTTAACAGTGTATGTAGTGTTGTTGCAGTGTTGGTTTTGGGTTTTGTGGATTCTGTGTTTCTACCAGTGTCCGGATACGCCTGCCATTGCAGCTTCAGCATTTTACAGGTACTATAATTGCTATATTGTGAGGCTTCGGCCTTGAGAATTGACCTGCAGGTTAACAAAATGGATTTAGTTTGTGATGAACCCACATATTAGGAGTCGCAGATGGAGCTCAGTAACGGAATGAATACGACAAGCGATACTAGTGACTGCGTTCCAAACGCAATTCCTTTTGCATTTGGAGAGAGGTACGAGGAGCTAGTTAAATACCTAAATGAGATCCAGGGCCAAAAATTATCAGAGCAAAAACTAAGAGAGCTAAAGGATAAGTTTGCGTCCTGGGCAGTCGCTGCATCTCACATGGAGGGAAGACTGAAGGAGTTAATCAACTAAAATAATAGACTAAGACAAGAAATTAAGGAAAGCGGGGGTGTGCAGCCCACACATAGCTATGCTACTGTCGCAGCTGCTGGTGGAAGGCACACACCAAAAAGTATGATAACCCCAACAGCGACTTGTGCAGTGTTCTTTTCTTCTAAAAAAAAAGGGGAGACGCCTAAACAAGTGGCGGAGAAGGTCACTACGATACTAAGGCCGCAGAAAGATAAAATAAAAATAAACAGAGTCACAAGCAAGCTGTAATTGTTGGGACAAATACCACGCAGGATGCAAAGAAAATTCTCGATAACCAGACACTTAATACTGACATAAGATGTGAATTACCCAGGAAGCGGAAGCCGTTAGTTATTCTATATGATATACCAGTCTCCATCGATACAGGGAAATTGAGAGATATTGTTTATGAGCAAAATTTTGAAGACAAAGTAGCCAGAACTGATTTCGTAGAAGGTTTCAAACCAAGATTCAGAACACGGTAAAAATTAGCAGATTAGAACAAGAGCATGTGTTGGCAATGGCGCTTAGGCACCTCACTAGGATGCTGCACCCAGCAGGGAAAACAGTCACCTTTCCCCAACTTGAAGCAGTGGACAGAATACAACTCAAGGCCAGCAACTTACCCACGGATCCAGCCCAGTTGTTGACGCTAGATAAAAAATTATTCAACAACAGAAATGAGATTTTTTACCCGGACCAAATATATAAACAATTTGTGATGACTCATGGAAGGATAGTTTTCGACGCGAAACTTCCATGGCCTCAGAGTAATGTTTACACTAAACACGCATAGATGAAAGGTACAATCAAAGTTGCACAAATTAATGCAAGACGGACAAATATGGTCCTCCATGAGCTAAGGAATCTTGCTGCGCAACAAGACTGGGATGTTATCTGTGTGCAAGAGCCTCACTCTAAGGGTGGACAAATACCACACATGCCAGTATCCTCACAAACCATAGTAAGTGGACCTAAACCTATGGCAGGAATCATTGTACTAAATAAAGAACTAACTGTAACCAAAATAACGCAATACTGTGATGAGCACACAGCATGTGCAGAGATCGATACCGGGTGGTGTAGCGTTACTTTGGAATCGATGTACTGCCAATATTAGGACCCTATAGATGCTTATCTAAATAAAATAAGAAAAATTTGCACTGAGTTACAAGATCAAAGGATAATTATAACAGCAGATATAAATGCACACTCCCCGCTCTGGTACAGTGATACAACGGATGAACGAGGCTTAATGGTAGAGGAACTGTTAAATGAGTTATGCCTGGAAGTCAGGAACTGTCCTAATAATGCTCCAACGTTTAGTAATAGAGCCGGTGCAAAATCGAATATCGATGTAACGCTGACCAACCAGCTGGCAGGAAACCTAGCCAGAAAATGGAGGGTGGTTGAAAACGAAACTACAAGTGACCACAACTTGATTCTGTTTGATCTGGCCAAAGGCAGGTTGCAAATCAATGAAATTAACGATACAAGGAAAAAATATAACCTATGTAGGGCAGATTGGGCAAAACTAAGAGATGAATTCCGTCTACCAGTGGATCTATTGGAAGGTAATGATGTAGATGTCATAGCAAGAGGGATCACGCGTGAAATTCAGCGCGTAATGAAAATGGCCATTCCCCTCAAAAGACCAGCGAATACTACAGACATACCGTGAAGCGACCGACTGCAAAAACTACGATCGGAGATGAGGAAGGCGAGAAAAGAGTACCAATGGTGCATCATTGCTGCCGATAGGTGCTTGCTTCTCGATAGATACAGGGAAAGTAAGACTGCCTTTAAAGAGCTGCTAATAAAAACAAAGCAGCAGAGTTGGGAGGCTTATGTAAACGCTAATTTAAAGTCGGATCCCTGGGGCTTCCCCTACAAGATCGCAGATAGCAAATTGAGACCACCGACTACACTATCAACCATAAGAAGAGCAGACGGGACCATGACGGCCAATTAGAGCGCAACAGCTGAGGAACTGTTAAAAGTACTATTACCCGACGATGAGGCAGTAGGTGAAAGTTTAGAGCAAGAAAATCTCCATAAATGTCACAATGAAATTTATACCTCAGCTACTTTAGCGGATGATGTGACACCAGACGAAGTAATTAAAGCGATTAACGCCATGTCGCGGAAAAAGACACATGGACCGGACGGAATCGCTGCTGAAGTGCTCCAGGCATTAGTGGTTCAGTTGACTTCACCACTCTGCATACTGTTTAATAAATACCTTCAGCAAGGCAGGGTTCCAAATATCTGGAAGCAGAGTGAAGTGGTGATCCTAAAGAAGGGGAACAACAAGGATCCATTAAATCCTAAATCCTACCGGCCGATCTATCTGCTAAATGTGCTTGGAAAATTGCAGGAAAAAATTTTAGTATGGAAACTACAGGAACACAGGAAAAAGTATGGTATGAGTGTACATCAGTTTGGTTTCAGAGCGGGTAGGTCGACCGAAAATGCCATAAATAAGGCCGTGCATCTAGTGAAAAGTAGTAATAGCAAGTATGTAATAGCCATCGCTGTCGACATTGCTGGAGCATTCGATAACTTATGGTGGCCGGCTCATTTTAGCCGCCTGCAAGAAATAGGAATTCCTAGTAACCTCTATGGAACGTTACGCGACTACTGTAAAAACCGATTTGCCAAACTGAAATGTCCACGAGTGACTATAGAGAAAAAATTAACTAAAGACTTTCCGCAAGGATCAGTGTGTGGACCAGTGTTCTGGGACGCAACATTCGAAATGGCCATAGAAAGCATTATTGGGCAAGAAGGACTCCTGGGGCTTGTTGCCTTCGCGGATGACCTTCTACTGCTGATACAAGGCGGAACAAGGGACGAAGTAGAGACTAGAAGCAGAATGGCATTAAGACATTTACAAAACTGGTGCACCAAAGTGAAATTAACCCTTGCACCACACAAGACTCAATTCATGGTTCTCAGTGGCCGCCCCAAGCGAAATCCAATAATAAAAGTTAACGACGTCTCCATAAAAAGAGTTAGAACTTGTAAATACCTGGGAGTCACGCTAGACGAACGACTAAACTTTACTGACTATATAACGGAGGTGTGCAGTCGTGCCAAAATAGTGATGCACAAACTGATCAGTATTGGACAAAGAAGATTTCATCTTCCAACGTCCATAATAAGGAGGTATCACGACAGTATATTATCCTCGATTGTGGGATATGCTGCCAGCAGTTGGGCGCATAAGTTACGACAAGTTAAACCTCGCCAGGCACTAAGAAGCGTACAAAGAAGCATACTGATAAGATTAAGTGGTGCATATAGCACAACAGCGACCGACTCTCTGCTGGTTGCGTTGGGCGTTTGGCCACTTGACCTAGAAGTTAGAAAGAGAGGGGCACACTATTGGCTACGAACCGGTGACGCCAAAAAGTAGAACAAATTTTAGGAAGACCGGTTACAGAAGCACGGGAGATAAAAACATTCTTGATGGAAGAATGGCAACAAAACTGGTCGCGTAGTACGACTGGCAGGAGAACCTACAATATTTGGCCAACACTTCAAGAGAGATTAAACCTTCGTCACCTAGATCCGTCAACCGGACTTGTTCATTACATCACTGGACACGGGCCATATTTTTTATTTTTTTTATTTTTTTTTATTTTTCGCTTGCCTCAACGGCTGTGTTTGTGAAGCCCCACTGCTTTACAGTTTTACTTCTATGGGTCTGATTCGTTGGGGACGCTTTTTATGGATTTTTTCTGTCAGGGGGAAAAACCTGGGCTGTGGTCATTCGAAATGACCTTATTGGTAAAAACCCCTGCTGTGTTCGTGTACTGTTCTTCACAGTTCAAACTGGGTTGTGGATTATACTGAGGGGCACTCTGTACTTGTGCCACGTCTTTGGCATTATTGTTCCAATTGTCTCTGTTCTTGGATTGTCTCTTGTCTGATTTAGTCTTTCTATAAATTTTTCAGTTTGTTTAATGATTTCTGCTTGTACTGTGGAGATTTCTGCTTCCCTGTGTAGTGTTGCTGTAGGTGTGTACCTCGGTGCGTTGTATATCATGCGGAGGCATCTGTTTTGTAATCTTTGGATGTATTGTAGATTCGATCTGCTAGCCAGACCCCATATTTGGCAGCCATATAGGAGGAAGGGCCGGATTATGCATTTGTATAGACGGAGTTTTGTGTTTGTTCGGAGCTCCTTGCTGCGTAATACTGGAGAGAGGTTCATTATTACCGCTAGACCTTTTTTTCGGCGATCGAGAATGTGCTGTCGAAAAAGTAGTTTTTTATCTAGTATTATCCCTAGATACTTGTGCTCATTAACCCATTGGATTTCCTGGCCCATTATTGTCAGTGTTCTGTTTAGTTGTGGCCTTTTGTTGGTAAAATATATGCTGGCACATTTCATTGCATTTACTTTCACCTTGTTTTTTCTGCTCCATGTGGTGAATGCATCCAGACCTTTTTGCAGCCTTGTTAGGTTTAAGTCGTGCCTGTTCCCGATCACATACATGCCCGTATCGTCTGCAAATTGTGACAGCTTTACATGGGGTGGTGTCGGGATTTTATTAACATATATACTGAATAGTGGTGAAGAGATCGGAGCTCCCTGTGGTATTCCGGCTTCTATCACATGTGTTGACGATCTCTGTCCTTCAATTGATACGTAGAATTTTCTATCTTTCAGGTAGTTTCCAATAAGTTTTATGTAACAATTTTTAATTGTTGTTTCGTTTTTTAGCTTCGTTATCAGGTTGGCATGCCAGATTTTATCATAAGCCTTTTCGATGTCTAGAAATACTGCTGCTGTTGACCTTTTGCGATTGAAATTTGCGGTGATTTCTTCTGTTATTCGTAATAGTTGGGTTGTTGCTGCGACGCGGCTCTGGAAGCCGAATTGTTCTGGCCTGATCGTGTTATCCGCCTCGAGGCTGGACTTTATTCTTTTCAGTAGTATTCTTTCCAATATTTTTGATGTTGAAGATAGTAGGCTTATGGGGCGATAGTTGTTGGCTTGTCTGGGGTCCTTGCCTCTCTTAGGTATTGCTATTATCTTTGCTGTCTTCCAGGCTGCAGGAAAATAGCTCTGGAGGAGGCAAGCGTTGTAGATTCTTGTTAGGAGTACTATGGCTTTGGTTGGTAGCTTTTTCAAATGTTCATTTGTGATTTTGTCATGGCCTGGAGATTTGTTTTTTGCGATCTCTTTGATTATTTGGCGTACTTCAGGTGGTGTTGTTAGCTCTGGTGGGACGTCCGCCGGTTCCTGCATAATGATTTGAGCTTGACGTTCCGTCTCTTCACTTTCCCTTTGCTCTTCAGGTGTGAGTTGGTAGTCAGCTACCGTATACTGTGCTGCAAAGGTTTCAGCTAGGATTTCGGCTTTGGCTAATGGTTGATAACATATTCCCGCGGGTCCTGCTATGGCTGATTTTGCTTGACGCGGTTCTTTGAGTGCTCTTATAAGCTGCCACGGCTCTCTGTTTTGAAACATTAGGTTGGACATTTTGTCCTCTCATTTCTCCGACCTTCTCTCTTGTATTCTCTCGCGTAGTTGTTTGGCGTAGTTTCGGTACTGCCGTCTGTCGTTTGGGTCGCGATACTGCTGCCATAGTTTCCGGTAGCGGTTACGCAAGTAGCGTAGGTCCTCCAGTAAGGCGGGGAGCTCTGTTTGTCGATAGTTTGGGTATACTGTCGTAATGCTGGCTCTTTTGTCTGCTTCATGTATCACTTTGTTGAAGTGCTCTATAGCGTTATCTACTTTGTTTGCAGTTGAGACGTTATAATTTGGTTTGATTTTACTGTGCACTGCTCTAGTAAATCTGTTCCAGTCTGTTTGTTTCTGTATTTTTGGCTTCATGTGGGGAGGGATCCACTTCTCTATCTTCAGAATTACTGGTAAATGGTCGGAGGATAGCTCGTTTTTAGTTTTTGCTTCCTTTGTTCCGTTTACATTTTTTGCCAGATAGATGTCTATAACGTCTGGTCGATGTCTAGCGTTGTGCGGGATGTGCGTGGGCTCTGTTGGTCCCAAGACTTCGATGTTTCTCTGTTCCAAGAGATCGAAGAGTTGCTCACCCCTCGTGTTGTTTGTTCTTGAGTTCCAGCTGTTATGTTTTGAGTTCAGATCGCCTCCGATGATTACTTTGTTTCCAGTTGCGAGTAGTTGGTCGATATCGAATTCGTATAGTGTTCTACTCGGTGAGAGATATGCTCCGATTATGACAATGTGCCCCTCCTTGCAGTGGATTCGAATGGCAGTAGCCTCCATGTCCAGCGTCTGTGGTACACTCACTATTTCGTGGGTTATGTTGTTTCGTACAGCGATTGCGGTGCCGCCGCCTCTCTGCTCTTGCCTGTCGGTGCGATAGGTCTGAAACCCTGGGAGTCTGAATTTGTCTGCTTGCTTTAGGAATGTTTCACTGAGGAGGACTATGTCCACCTTTTCCCTGTTTATGAATTCGAGTAGTTCAAGCCTTTTGTCTTTTATTCCGTTGGCATTCCATGTTGCGATTTTCAGGTCTTGTAGTTGTGCTTGCGCCATTAGTTTATTAATGATATTACTCCTTCGACGAGGGCAAGGATTTTGTTCCATCTCCCTCTCGCTGTTTTCACCTTTTTCATTGTTTTTTTTAGTGTGCTGAAGATCTTTTTTAATTCAGACCCGAAGGTAGTAGCTATTTCTGTTAGTTCTTTCTGTGCGTCTTCGCTTTCAGTTGTCTGCTCCCCTTGCCGTTTTCTCTGCTCTTGCCTGTTTGGATTTTTGTGCCCTGACAAGGCTTGTGAGTATGTTCGGTTTTGTGTTGGACCTGAATGGGTTCCGCCCGGGTGTGCCGTTTTGTTTTTCCTTTCGTTTTCCTTGCTGTCTTCTTTGTCTCTTTTCCGGTCGCTCGGGCGTGGTGGTCTCAGCAGGTCTTGGTAGGCTTTGCATCCACGCCAAGACGCCGCGTGGTCCCCTCCGCAATTCACACATGTTGCGCGCTCTGTTTTGGGAAGTGTGCATTCCTTGGTTAGATGTGGGCTTGCGCATTTCACGCATCTACTGGGTAGATGACAGTAGTTAGAGGTGTGTCCGTGTCTTTGACACCTTGTGCACTGCGGAGGTCCTTGTTGCTGGCGATATCGCTCAATCTGGACTCTGGTGTACAATATCGAACGTTCGTTGTAGATTTTTTCGGAACTTGGATCGTTTTCCAGCGTGACTGAGTAGGTTGCCAGTGGAATTAAGTCTCTCGTCTCCGGGTTCCTTCTTTTGAACTGGTGAACTGCATTTACTAGATATCCTTTGTCCGTGAGGTCGTCTGCTATTTCGTTTGTTAGTATTGTAGGTGGTAGGCCTTTTATGACCACCTTAAGGAGCCTCTCCTGTGGTAGTTGGTGGCTATAATAGCTGATGTTGTTTTTGTTGAAAAATGCTATCAGGGCTAGATAGTCTTCCTTGTTTTCGACGAAATATTTGAGGCTGTTGCCTCGATACACAACTTTCAGATTCCCTGTTAGGTATTCTTTGATGGTCTGGTTCATCTTTATGAAATTTCTTGTTTCGTATATTACGACGGGAGGAAATCTATCCTCGTTAGCCGGTTTTTCTTTCCCTTCTGGTATCTCAGTGTTTGTTTCCATGTCTTCGGTATCCTTTGTGGCCTCTTCTGCTAGCGCGCTGTATCGATTACTTACTGCCACCTGTGTGTGGTTTGCTCTGTACTTTTGGTGTACTGCTTGACGGGCGCACTTGCTCCTTTTTCTTGGAAACTCGAAGGGCGCTTCCTCGTTTTTGTTGTGCATTGTTGGTTCCTTCCTTTTCATAAACTGTTGTGGTTTTCCACTGTTTTCGTTGTAGTTTTTGTCGGGTTCGTTTGTGTCTTCTGAGTCCATTTCCCAGTCTTCTTCATTTTCTTCAGATTCCGTCCCGGGTGGGGTGTCTGTGTTGTCGCGTAGTTCTTCTCTCTGCATCGTTAGTCCTTAGCCTGTTCGTTGCCGTTAAAGTCAGTCCGCGAGGCTTACCAGTGAAACCCTTGTTGTCACCGTTAGGTATTCCCGGGTTCCACAGTATGCCGGATCGTCAACAAGTCACAATACACTGGTCCTAAAGAGTAGTCCAATCGATGTCCAATATATCCTTGCCACCAGTATAACTTCCCTATGTAGCAGAATAGCACACGATAATACTGCGATCACTATTCTCCTTCCTATGCAACGGGCCATATCCCAGCCTACTACATAAAAGAGGACTAAAAGACACAAGCTTGTGTGAGTGCGGGGAAGAGGGTACATCCGAACACATCGTCTGGGATTGCACACAAATGGCAGAAACCAGAAACGAAGGATTTCATGAACTCAGGAACATGAAAACGGAAGACATACTAAAAATGAGCAACTTTGGCGCAAACTAGACGAAGTGACGCAAAATATATCCAAACTGCAAAAGGAGAGATTCGTGCAAAGTTTAGCGACAGCAAGAGGAAGGCCAAGTCAAGCCGACTATGACGTCACAGAGTAACACCCGAGAGCTGCCACAAGCGAATGCGTGTCTAAGCACTCAATCAGCGAATCATGTATCGTGCTGAAAACGTAACCAGCTGGTCTGCGGAGAGGAGTGCATAAACCATATTAAAGACTTTAAATGGACCGTTTCGCAGTAACACCACTGGAGATTCTACCTACAAACAAGAACTTGCTAAAGCAACACGTATAAAAGTATATAGTGTATGTATATGTTCTTTACTAGATAATAGTTGCAGTCTCGAGCCGCTTCTGAAGTAAAACATTGTTATCTCTTAAAATATGTAAAAATGTTAATAGTTATTTAAGAGTTAAAGTTGTAAATTATGTAGCCAATAATCTTAAAATAGGAATTTGTTCAAATATTGAAAATAACAAATACCGGCAGTTGATGTTAAACTAATCTAGTTCACCTGTGAAACGAACAACCTACTAGCCGGATATTAAAGACTCCTTACTTCTGCAATTACATATATATCATTGAAAATTAGTTCTCACAACCAGTGTTGGAGGTGGCCAGTCTCCCGATGGGCGGCCTTCTCGGTCACTTTGGCTGCCAGAGAGACTGAGAACGTGCGCTATTCCGGGAGATTTGGAACAGACACCATACATAACTAGAAAACTATAATAAATCAATTATGACAAAATGCAGCAAGTTTAGAAAGTTATAATATATGTTAACAGCCGAACAATCGTATGTATCGTGCCAACAAGAAAATACTGTACAGATATTGCCAAAGCCATACATAACAAAAATTGAAATTATTCATTGTGAAATTATCTGTTGAAATATAAAATGTAAAACTGTTGTGTTAAATTAATGCCTATTTTAGTTTCTAGATACTAGGCTGTAAAAATGTGTGCTAAATAAAAAAAAAAAACCTTTAGTTTTTTATAAGTGTACCTTATAAGCCGAATCTTCTTGGCATTTATCTTAATTCCATGCTGACCTACCGATTTAGATATCCTATCTAGGGCACCCTGCAGATGTTCACGAAGCAGTCAGGGAAAAAAGTTACTTTTAAAAGATGTATTGAATACCGAGGAATACCATGCTAAAATTCATTTTTTGATATATGCCTTACTTTTAGAGCAATTCAGGGAAACCTTTTTTTTTATTTGAAGATTTAAAATGGTGCCGTATTTAAGTAGTACTACGGCGCACGAACACACTTGTAGACCACTGAAGTCAGAACCACTACACAGTAAGCAAGAGAAATTTAATTACAGCCAAACCGTTATATTTACGAGTAACCTCCAAGGGGAGAAACTTGTTTGTAACGGATGTTCCTAAATAATACTAAAATTTGGAAGCCCTACTGCAAGTATATTGCAGGCACTACATCCTAGGGGTCACGTGGTTTGGACGATTTTCTTGCCCTATATAGGGCATTTCAGAGCCAAGATGTCCAGATGTGTGTTGGGTCTGTGATACTCGGGAGCGTGAAAGAGCCGTTGGCAACACTGCTCTGTCAGTTAACATGGCTGAGAGTCAGCCATCATGAATTTTGAAATTATGCCGCGAGGTCGGGAATATGTAACTTAAAGTTTTTCATGGGGTTTTTGCTGTCTGTCTTCGACGATTCATAACTTTCAAACTTCAGAAAAGTACATCCGATTGCCAAATCAACTGTATTTGCGAACTTTTGTGTATTATTTTCAAAAAGAATATAGAAATGGTTAAACTTTAATAGAAATTTTATTTATGTAGTTTGAACTAAACCCTTTTCTCTCACAAGGTTAGATAATTGGGAGTGGCGCCCATGGTAATTAGCAGTTGATTTATTTTCCTAAGGTGTATTCACGGTCTACAACATTTTTGGAAGATTATGGACATTGTTTGAAATTTTGAAGAAACTTATTTGGAAGTGCAAGTTACTGGTTAAGGAGTTCGACGCTGATATGTACACCGGTATGCAGCGTAGCTCCTTACATTATACAGTACGATTATGGTATCAAAATTTATAATATTCTCCCTGTGGATCACCAATGGTCCGCGAACCATAGGTTGAGAAACACTGTTCTAAGTAATGTATTTGAATGTTACAACTGCTGCGCTCTATGGACTAGCTTTTTAGAGTTCCATAATGTTTCAGAACACACGTGTTTGCCCAATGCTCAAGGCAGTGTGAGACAGAACAATGTTGTCTCCACCCGCCACTAGCAAAGCGGCCCCCCTCTTCATAGAGCAAGGAAAAGAGTGGAAACGAAATACTACTAAATCTTTGAAGCCCTCATGTAAACACTCGGTTCCTACTGCGCATGCGCGGCGGCCATAAGATTTCTCAAAACATTTCGCTTTTGCACTGTTGTTTGTGTGTGGTAGTAGCCTGGAGTCTTCCATCATACATTATGATGATTGCATAACGGCAGCTGTGAGGATGTGGTGTATCTGGTGCTTGATATCAAAATAGACTTGTGTGTCCCTATATTTCATTCTCCATCAAAACTTCCTAGCACAGTGTTTATGTGTACTAGTAGCATCAAGTCTCCCATCGTTCACTATGGTAGTTGCATGTCGGTCGCTGTGAGACTGTGGGAATATGAATATGAAGGTTGAAAGTAGTCGACCGAGGGCATTGTCACATTTCGACAAAAGATTTGTGTGTCCCTATATTTAGCTTTGCAGCATTAATATCCTGCGCAGATCACTTGCATTTGTGTGTGGTATTAGTCTCGAGTCTTCCATAGTGCACTAAGGTGGATGCATGTCGGTAGCTACCATCAAAACTTTTTTTACAAACACGAATGTAGTGTTGGTCACCAGCTAGTCCTACTATATTAACGATCAAACACGAGGAAACAGAAAATGTTAATTTTGAAGAAGTAATTTTCTAATATGTAAATGGAGACTTTCCCGGCGTAAAGGTATCTAATATTAGATTCCTTTACGGGGAGGACATGTTTCAACATGTTAGGCAGTTTGAGAAACTGCGCAAGAAGAAGAAAAAATAGAACTGATGAAGCCAACCGAGCAGGTTGTTGAAACGTCGTCATTCTATGACTCTATCCGGCTGGACACCCGTAAGGAATTCACTCATGTGATTTTCTAGTTTGTAGCTAGTTTGTAGATTTTAATTAATTTGTTTCTCTTTTATCTAGCTTTCTTCTAAACATTTTTAATAAGATGCATCGGGGCAAGAACGATTTCCGGACAAGTGGGTACCTCAGCTGTAAGTTGTAACATTAAACATTTAGTGTTGCCATCTATGATAAGTTCTTCCAAAAAACCAGCTCTTTCATATACCTGGCACCATGGAGGAAGGAAAAGAAAGAAGGCTAAATACCGCTAAATCTGTGAAGCTTCCTGTAAACACTCGGCTCCTACTGCGCATGCGTAGGTTTCTCAAAACATTTCACTTTTGCACTGTGTTTGCTTCTGAAAATATTTCATTTTCTAATATTTACAAGTTTTTATAATACCAGCTTTTGTTGCATACGGTTGCACAAACAGACCAGATAACAAACAACCTAGAATATCGTTTCATAAGTTAGTCACATTGTAATTATTGCTCTTGGAGTGTTTAATAGGGGGTATCTGCAAGAGTAAGGCCGGGCGCACATTGACGCGCAGCTGACGTTGTCTCTCTACATATTGGGGCAGAACAGCGCGTATTGAGACGCAGAGCAGAAAAGCGCAGTACTGCGCCGCACGTGGACTGCGCCACACTGTGTTCTCGACACAGAATATGTGCCACGCAGCTCAGTCGTGCCGTAACATTTCTTACGTTATTTAAAGACTTGATTTATTTTAAAATCATTTTCAACTATGGAACAAGAAAAACTGATTAGTCTGGTGCGTAACCACCCTGCGATTGACATGACCAGTCATAATCTTATATATATATAAAAATAGACGTGTTTTTTCCTATATTTCACTTTTCAGCCACCACTACCAAGCACAGATCACTGATGTTTGTGGGTGGAAGTAGCATGGAGTTTCCTGTCGTGTACAACGTTGGCCGAATGCCGATAGCTATGGGGATGTGGGAGATATAATGATTAAAGTTGGTCAGTGCAGGGCGTTTTCATATTTCGACCAAAAATTCGTCTCTCCGTATACTTCTCTTTCCTGCCACAACTACATAACATAGACTTTTGGTATTTGTGTGTGGTAGTAGAATCGTCTTTCCTGTCGTGCACTATGGTTGTTAGATGTCGGTAGCTATGGGGATGTGGGAGATATGGGGGTTGAAAGTGGTTGACCTGTGGCAATTTCATACTTCTGCCAAAGACAAAAGTGTCATGGTGTATCACTTTTCAGCGAAAACTATAGATCACAGATAACTGGCGATTGTGTGTAGTAGTAGCACAGAGTCACCTTTCGATCACAACAGCGGCCGAATTTCAGAAACTGTGGTACTGACTTAGATATGGTGGTTGTAAGTGGCCGACCAAGGATATTTTTGTATTTCGACTGTCTCCGCATATGTCACTTTTCTGCCACAACTACATAGCATAGAGCATTGGTGTTTGTGTTTGGTAGTAGAATCGTATCTCATGTAGTGCACTATGGTTGTTAGATGTCGGTAGCTATGGGGGTGTGGGAGATTTGGGGGTTCAAAGTGATCGACCTGTGGCAATTTCATACTTCTGCCAAAGACAAAAGTGTCATGGTGTATCACTTTTCAGCGAAAACTATAGATCACAGATAACTGGTGTTTGTGTGTAGTAGTAGCACAGAGTCACCTTTCGATCACAACAGCGGCCGAATTTCAGAAACTGTGGTACTGTCGTAGATATGGTGGTTGTAAGTGGCCGACCAAGGATATTTTTGTATTTCGACTGTCTCCGCATATGTCACTTTTCTGCCACAACTACATAGCATAGAGCATTGGTGTTTGTGTTTGGTAGTAGAATCGTATCTCATGTAGTGCACTATGGTTCTTAGATGTCGGTAGCTATGGGGGTGTGGGAGATATGGGGGTTCAAAGTGGTCGACCTGTGGCAGTTTCATACTTCTGCCAAAGACAAAAGTGTCATGGTGTATCACTTTTCAGCGAAAACTATAGATCACAGATAACTGGTGTTTGTGTGTAGTAGTAGCACAGAGTCACCTTTCGATCACAACAGCGGCCGAATTTCAGAAACTGTGGCACTGTGGTAGATATGGTGGTAGTAAGTGGCCGACCAAGGATCGCATTTCGACTGTCTCCGCAAATGTCACTTTTCTGCCACAACTACATAGCATAGAGCATTGGAGTTTGTGTTTGGTAGTAGAATCGTATCTCATGTAGAGCACTATGGTTGTTAGATGTCGGTAGCTATGGGGGTGTGGGAGAAATGGGGGTTGAAAGTGGTCAACCTGTTGCAGTTTCATACTTCTGCCAAAGACAAAAGTGTCATGGTGTATCACTTTTCAGCGAAAACTACGGATCACAGATAACTGGCGTTTGTGTGTAGTAGTAGCACAGAGTCACCTTTCGATCACAACAGCGGCCGAATTTCAGAAACTGTGGTACTGTCGTAGATATGGTGGTTGTAAGTGGCCGACCAAGGATATTTTTGTATTTCGACTGTCTCGGCATATGTCACTTTTCTGCCACAACTACATAGCATAGAGCATTGGTGTTTGTGTTTGGTAGTAGAATCGTATCTCATGTAGTGCCCTATGGTTCTTAGATGTCGGTAGCTATGGGGGTGTGGGAGAAATGGGGGTTGAAAGTGGTCGACCTGTGGCAGTTTCATACTTCTGCCAAAGACAAAAGTGTCATGGTGTATCACTTTTCAGCGAAAACTATCGATCACAGATAACTGGCGTTTGTGTGTAGTAGTAGCACAGAGTCACCTTCCGATTACAACAGCGGCCGAATTTCAGAAACTGTGGTACTGTCGTAGATATGGTGGTTGTAAGTGGCCGACCAAGGATATTTTCGTATTTCGACTGTCTCCGCATATGTCACTTTTCTGCCACAACTACATAGCATAGAGCATTGGTGTTTGTGTTTGGTAGTAGAATCGTATCTCATGTAGTGCACTATGGTTCTTAGATGTCGGTAGCTATGGGGGTGTGGGAGAAATGGGGGTTGAAAGTGGTCGACCTGTGGCAGTTTCATACTTCTGCCAAAGACAAAAGTGTCATGGTGTATCACTTTTCAGCGAAAACTATCGATCACAGATAACTGGCGTTTGTGTGTAGTAGTAGCACAGAGTCACCTTCCGATCACAACAGCGGCCGAATTTCAGAAACTGTGGTACTGTCGTAGATATGGTGGTTGTAAGTGGCCGACCAAGGATATTTTCGTATTTCGACTGTCTCCGCATATGTCACTTTTCTGCCACAACTACATAGCATAGAGCATTGGAGTTTGTGTTTGGTAGTAGAATCGTATCTCATGTAGAGCACTATGGTTGTTAGATGTCGGTAGCTATGGGGGTGTGGGAGAAATGGGGGTTGAAAGTGGTCAACCTGTGGCAGTTTCATACTTCTGCCAAAGACAAAAGTGTCATGGTGTATCACTTTTCAGCGAAGACTACGGATCACAGATAACTGGCGTTTGTGTGTAGTAGTAGCACAGAGTCACCTTTCGATCACAACAGCGGCCGAATTTCAGAAACTGTGGTACTGTGGTAGATATGGTGGTAGTAAGTGGCCGACCAAGGATATTTTCGTATTTCGACTGTCTCCGCATATGTCACTTTTCTGCCACAACTACATAGCATAGAGCATTGGTGTTTGTGTTTGGTAGTAGAATGTATCTCATGTAGTGCACTATGGTTGTTAGATGTCGGTAGCTATGGGGGTGTGGGAGATATGGGAGTTGAAAGTGATCGACCTGTGGTAATTTCATATTTCTGCCAAAGACGCATGTGTCACGGTGTATCACTTTTAAGTGAAAACTATCAATCGCAGATCACTGGCGTTTGTGTGTGGTAGTAACACAGAGTCTCCCATCGATCACAACGTTGGCCGAAATTCGGTAACTGTGGGAGTGTGTGAGATATGGTGTTTGAAATTGGTCGATCATGAATATTTTCGTGTTTCATCCAAAGACTTGTGTGTATCCGTAAATTTTACCTTGCTGCCGGAACTACATAGCGCAGAAGACTGGTACTTGTGTGTGGTAATAGTATCGAGTCTCCCATCGTGCACTAGGGTGGTTAGATGTCTATAGCTGTCAATATGAATTCTTTACAATCACGAACGAAGTCGTGGGTACCAGCTAGTAAATACATAAAAATTAAAATTAAACAAGAAATTTTGATAACGATCACCAATGGGCTCAACAAGCGGCGTGTAAATTCAGCATGTATTTATCATTCAATTTTCCATTTACAATGTTCACTTTTATTTTCTCTTTTTGAATTTATTTTTTTAAACAGATTGACATATAGACTATTATTATATTATTTGTTTTTTTTATTATTTGCACCACATCATTCAATAGGACCCCGGAGAAACACTTGTTTCTTACCGTGGCACACGTCCAACTGAATTGAGCAGTTCTGCTTCTACTCCTTCGAGGCTACCTCCATCCAACTCCTAACGAGAGAGGGAAGATTCTTGTGAAGAAAATTTCCCGAACACTGATTTTTGGTTCCAAGTGTTTCTTATGTTCTATTATGTAATTTTCTTAAAAATATAACATGAAATAAAACAGAATTACATTCTTGTAATGGTCATGTATCATCAAAGAGTAAATAATTAAATAAATAACCTGGAAAATACTGCCAGATTTTCTTCAGTTCCAATAGGTATTTGAGCGTTGTCGAGAAAATAACAGGTTAGATTATGCTGTGAATCTCAGCTCAAGTCATCCGGAAATAATGCATAAATCTTTTGAGAATTCTCACTACAAAAGCCAGATGAGAGTTGCTTCTATCGTATTCTCACTTTTCCATAATTATATCTAACTCAGCTACTGATAAAGTAACAACAATTTTCTAAGCTCGGCTTCCCAGTCTGATTCAGAAATAAAACATCACGGTTATACGTCAACAAGTTTTTGGTTAAGCTTTTCGCTGCGTTTTTCGGATAACACAACAATGCTTTGTAAACTGCAGCACGAAACTGCGGTCTAATACACTGCCCAACACAGTATCTGTTTTCGTGCTGTCCTGCCCTGCTCTGCGCTGCCCCTACTGGACTACGCAGCTCAATGTGCGCCATACCTAAGGGCATTATTTTACACTAGGCCGCCAGGCGGCGCAACCAGTTGCGCCGCCGGTGGCGCTGCTCGTCACTGGGCATTGGAAAAGTCATGGCGAAGCATTGTATGATACCCAGCTTATTACACTAGGCCGCCTGACGGCGCACCCAGTCTCGCCATCACTCGTCAGTCTACTATTCATTAGTGACGAGACAACATGTCTGATAACAAGCCTACACATATGCTCCTTCTAGTACTTAATATTTTAAAATTTCAGAGAGATTGAATGACTGGTTTAGTGAGACAACTAGGGACAATCATCCTGTGATGAGAAGGAATGAATCAGAGAAGAGTATTCCTAAAATTATAAATGAGGAATCTACAAAAATTTAAATAAATTCTCAGGAATATAATATAATTTTGCTTACAGGATTAATACTGCGTAGAAATACTCCTTCTTCTTCTCCTTCCCGACGTTTCGACCAGGGCTTAGGCATTTGAAACGTCGGAAAGAGAAGAAGAAGGAAAATTTCTACACAGCATTAATCCCGTAAGGAAAATTATATTGTATTAATATGATGCCTGCGAGAAAAACAAAATCTTTTATAAATTCTCAGGAAATTATAAAAGAACTCATATAGCAAAAAAAAAAAAAAAAACCTAAAGGGACTGGTGTAGATAATATTACTATAGATTTATTAAATATTGTGGGATGCGATATTGTACATTACCTTGAAATTTTATTTAAAATGAGTTTGGAGTCTTGCTGCTTGCAAGAGGATTGGAAAAGAGTGATAGTAGAACCGGTTCACAAAGGATGGGTTACTAATAGGGTTGAAAATTACAGGCCAATTAGTTTGGTATCAGTGATAGGCAGAATGATGGAGAGATTGGTATGCAACTATATCAGAAATGTCTGTGAAGAAAGAAACTGGTTTTCAGATCAACAACAAGGCTTTAGGCAAGGATATTCATGTGAATCTCTATGCAAGATATTTCAGATGAATTGGACAAGGGAGGCAAGTTGATAGTGCGGCACTAGTTCTTTTGACAGAGTGAGCCATAAAATGGTTTTAAATAAACTGAAATCTATTGGACTGGATAAAAAAGTTGTTTGCTGGGTAGAGGAATTCTTAAAAGTCAGAAAGCAAAGTCGTAGAGTAGGAAATACATTATCAGAAGAGGTGAAGTAAATATGGGAATGTCACAGGATAGTGTATTGAGACCGTTGCTGTTCATTATTCTAATGAATGACTGTGTTGATGGGTTACGGTCAGAATCTAGGTATTTTACAGATGATGTAATGGTATACAATAGAATCAAGACAGGTGAAGACTGTGAACAGCTGCAGGGTGAACTGGATAGGATGTCTTAACGGGTAGGTCAGCATGGAATGAAGATAAATGCCAAGAAGAGTTGGCTTATAAGGTACACAGATAAAAGAACTAAAGGTTAATTATGATTATAGGGTCGGGCCAGAATTGCTTGTTGAAAGCTTGGAGTGTAAATATCTTGGCATAACGTTTGATAACAAACTCAACTGGGCTGAGCACATTGGGCAGGTGGTAGAAAGAGGTTAAAAAATCCTTCATTTACTCGAGAAAGTTATGAGATGATGTAACAGAGAAGTTAGGGAATTGGGTTACAAAAACTTTGATCAAACCAATGGCCTTGAAAATGTTAAAAACAACTTTTCTCAGTTCTTAAAAAATGCTGGAACAATTAATCACAAAACCAAACCATATACTCCAGAACAAAAAGGTGTTACTGAACGAATGAAATGAACATTAGTGGTAAGAGCATAATATATGAATCAACACTAATACTCCTAAGCTATACTGGGCTGAAGCTGTACATAGTGGTGCTTAACTCATCAACAGAGCTCCAACTTAATCACTGACATTTAAATCACCAGAGAAGTGGTCAGGGAGAAAACCAGATGTAAGTAATTTTGGAATATTTGGCTGTGATGCTATGATACATCTCCCTAAAGAAAAGCGAATGAAATGTGATCCTAAAGCACAGAAAGCTAAATTTATTGGATACTGTGAGAATTCAAAAAGTTATAGATTTATAAGCCACCCTTCTCAGATAGTGATTAAAAGCAGAGATGCTGTTTTTCTGGAATCTACTGTCAAAAGAAATTATGTTCCTGTTGATTTTGCAGAACCAATGTCTGAGTCATCATCTGAATTAAATGACAATCACACATCAGAGAGCTCCAGTGACAAATCATATTCCACAATTACTACTGCTGAATACTTCTCGATACCAATACCATTTCTAGCAATGAGTATAAACTAGAAGTAACTCTCTAAGACCCAGAAATAAATTATTGCTCTCTAAAGAAAAAGATAAAGTGCAATGGGATTATTTGTGCTACAGTGTAGATACAATTTCTATTCCACGAGACTACAATGAAACAATATCATCACCTGATTGAGAAAAGTGGAAGATGTCTATAAACAAGGAATTAAAATCTCATCATCAAAATGGAACATGGACATTGATAGAAAAGCCTCAGGATGCAAAGGCAATCGGATGTAAATGGATATACCGCATAAGGAAGAACCAACTGGTCCACATTAGAAATACAGACTGTGCAAAGGAATATACTCAAACTGAAGAAATTGATTATTTGATTTAATTAAATTGGAATGGAGCACACGCTCTGGTGGCAATTTCCCTAAACACCCATCTTCCCCTTTTCCTGTATCCACCTACATTTGCCCTCTACAAATTTTAACTTTAAATTCTTTCAATGTTTATGGTAAATTATTCATCATTTCCCTTGGTAACATATTCCAATCCCTGACACCCATACCTAAAAAAGAGAATCTTCCCACACCCTTGTGCCTTAAATCCAGTGCCAGCTTGTGGTCACGGTCATCTTTTCCCTTCCATGCACTACTTTTCATACCTACACCAATATCTTTCCATGCCTCATCACCAGCATACGGCTTGTACACTCCCACGACCCTCTTCACCCTACTCCTGTCTTCCCACATTTTGGCTAACAAATACACGAGTTGGAAGGTGAGCAACGAAGAACAGCTAGATGTGTTTGTAGAAATTATTGCAAGACCCGGTTAGTAATTGATATGATAAAGGAGCTGGATTGGGGCTCATTGGAGGAAAGGGAGGAGGTTGAAGAGAGTGCTGGAAATGTACAGGCCATATTTTTGTGATGGGGCTTGGACGTATATTGGTAAAAAGAATTAGGAAGGGGATAGGTAACAATAACCACAAGCTTGCGCTCAATTTCATGCATAAGGGAGTGGAGAAAATTTTCTTTTGTTGGTAAAGGTGTCAGGGATTGGAACAAATTACCAAGTTTAGTGATGAATAATTTACCAAAAACGCTTAAGGAATTTAAAAATAAAATTTGTAAATCGGAAAAGTAAATGGGGGAGAAATTTAACATTCCAACTATAAAAGAAAATTTAAATATATATAAAGGGGCAATTAGATGACTAGGGAAATTGCCACCGGAGTATTAGCTCCATCGCAAAAGAAATTAGTAATTAATTAAAAATAATTAAAATGAAAAAGAGTAGGCGAAGGGTGAGAAAGATGTGTGTAAATTATATTCTATGGCTAAGGGAATCTATACTCTTTTTGATGATCTGCATTCAGATGACACCAAGTTTTTTAATTACTTAAAATGTCTAAATTGTCTTACTCCGAATTATTGTCATTAATAAACGTTGATATTACCGGGAAAGATACGAAAATGAGAATTGCTTCTTGATTTACGCTTTTGTCTTTCCTACACTTTCACTTCCACCCATTTCCACAGTGACTGTCTGTAGTTCACTCGACATATTGAACTACACAAATCGCGTACAATGCGAGAATAACAGCAGACTGCTCGTCTGTGCGAGAATGGAAACAACGAGTGGATGGCTGACTACGCCACCAGTTTCCTGCACGCGTCGCCAGCAGAGTCACTGGTGGCGTGGCTGGTTGCGCCGCCAGGGGGCCTAGTGTAATAAGAGGCTAAGGCTTATCATTGTAGATTTATTCGTTACCCTCTATAGGATGATGTTTGTTCTCAAATATTTGTTGGTGTTGTGTAGACAATCACATATCTTACGACGTTTCACATTATAGGCTAGCTTTATTGTAAAGTGAGCGTCCATAAACTAAGTGGCTCGGTCTAGGGCAGGTGGGGGTTGGTTGGAAAGCTACGCTGAGCTCGTGGAAGAGGGAGGGGGGGGGTTTCCGTGCCAAGCCACGTAACTTTTTATTCATATTATTTGTTACAGTTAAAATGAGATACAGGGATATATGGAATTCCATATGGCGTCCTTCCCATCCCATTTCTCTCTAACCGACTGCATTCGAGTGCTAGATGAAGGTCCCTTGGATCGTCATCCTTTTATTTTATCCATGCCACTGCCTTGTATATTTCCACGAAAGGGATAGAGCACATGCACGATTTGTGACATCTGGTATCTGGCTTCGGGACAGCGAAACAGCACATTGATGCACCCAACTTTTCGTTTTAAATATCTTCCCTAGCTATAATAAGTTATCATATAGTAGAGAATGCCGCATTTATAAATATTTATTTTCCTTTAACTACATTAATTTTTTATGTATGTTTTTTGATTAGGAGGTGGTAGCATGTCACTACGTCCAGAGTCACCTGTGCTAACACCCTATTCCAAAGTTTTTGAGAATGCATTGTACAATAGAATTTACAAACACCTTAAACATAAATATTCTAACTAATCATGATTTGGTTTTCAAATGGGCCAATCAACAGATCAAGCTATATTTGCATTCACTGACAATATTTTAGAAGGAATAAATGATAAATTAATTCCTGTTGGAATTTTTTGTGACTTATGTAAGGTATTTACTTTGTTGATTATAAAATCCTGCCACAGAAATTAAAGTAATAAGGTAAAGATAGCACTGTCAAAAAAAAAAAAAAAAAAAAGCTTTGTTCTCATCTTCTGGATAGAATACAGAAAGTGTCACTGAAGAATTTTAAGGCTGCCTTATGTGGTCCACAGTGCACCTAAAAGCTCAAAATATGTCTAATATACAGATGACACAAACATAGGAATTAGAAATACTCCAGATTTATCTACTGAACATATTTAAAATTATGTCTTTGACCTTATTAATGAATGGTTCACAGTTAATGACTTATCTTTAAACTATGATAAATCTCAATTAATGCAATTCAGAACATCACACCAGACATAGACATAAAATTAGCAGGACAGTCCATTTATGAGGTGGAGTATGTGAAATTTCTAGGTTTGCATATTGGTTACAATTTTAAATTGGAAGGTACATGCTTCTGACTTACTGAAGCGATTGGGTGCAGCCACATTTTCAATTCTCACTATTTCAGTTATAGGTGATCGCCATTTGATGAAACTAGTTTATTTGCTTATTTTCAATCATAATGTCATATGGAATTATATTCTGGGGAAATTCTACTAATAGAGACAAAGTGTACAGAGTACAAAAGCGAGTAACAAGAATTATGTATACGGTTAGCAGTAGAGCATCATGTAGAGAGCTGTTCAGGAAGTTAGGTATTCTAACATTGGGGTTGAATATAAATACACAATAATGTCCTTTGCAGTCACAAATTATACTTTGTTTGAAGCAAATAGTAAAATAAACAATTATGACACTAGAAGTAAAAATGATCTTAACAAGGATCACAAGTCATTATCATTTATTCAGAAAGAGATCCGACACATCAGCAATACTTTGTTAGTGGAATTCTGGAACGAGTGCAGAGGTGCAAATCACAAACTTTTCTTAGACGACACTTTTAAATTATAAATTGCACTGTAAAATAAAGTAGAAGATAACACAGTTTAGAATAAACGTATTTTATAAATGTTTGAAATAAATAAATCTCACTAATGTATGGTTAATGAAAAAACCAATAACCATCTCAAATGATCTATCCAACTTTACTGTAGATTTAAATGTTAAAAAAACTGCAAAATAATTCTTTACGTTTTCAAAAATACTTACCTCGCTAAAAAATCAACACTTAACAGTAAATAATATTAATTATATTAAAATAATTTTCGCACAACGCGTTTGTAGACAAACATTTTCCTTTGTAAAGAAACGAATTCAAATTAAAAAATTCCCAGATATATGCGTGTATGCATACGACGAATAATGTCAAATGTTCATTTTCTCTTTCAGATTCAACATATGTTTTTTAATTTAGATGGAACACATGCCCCGGTGGAAATATCCCTACACATCTGCTTTCCTATTTCATGATTTTCTTTTTTTAATCTTAAAATTCATTGATTGGCATGTCACGTTACTCGATACTTTTGTAACAATCGAGTACTAACCAAGAAAGCATCAGGTCGCGACATGTACGGGATGACTTCGTTAATTTTAATGAAATTGCTCATTTAGTAAAATAAGTTAAGGTAAATTGTTCGTTTGATCAAACTTAAACTGAATGCCACATAGATCTTACGGAAATCTTCTGAATGTACGCTTGATTTACTACACTGAATATTATATGCTTAAGAATAATACTTAATATCACAACCGCAGCACACTTATATAAAATAATTTCGAACATCTATTCATTCAATCGCTAGGCGATGCATGATTAATGTGATCATACATCCCGCTCTGGGCGGGACAGTCCCGCTTTCAGGATGCCTGTATCGCATTCGCAAACAAAACGACAATATAATATATTTATCTCTCTTCTTCTTCTACAGTAGTCAGTCCTGTAATTGGTCTACGGCGCTCTTCCATTCAGCTCTATTTTCTGCACCCCTCTTCATATCTCCTGCAGCCAACATCTTCCACTGTTATCTTGGTTGTCCGGGTTGAACCGCCTCAAATTATCGAAACCTAACTTTTCGACCATCATTTTGTGGCTGTCTTCAGTCCTCTGAAGAAGGCCACAAAATGATGGTCGAAACGTGGTTCAACCCGGACAACCAATATAACATCGACAACGACCGCGGAAGTCTGCGCACCAAACGTCTTCCATTATCTGATGGATGTATTTTAAACGTGGACTTCCTCGATATATCTTTCCTTCTACCATTCCCTCCATTATTGTTTTTACTAAGCTCTCATGTGTTAAGATATGTCCAATTAATATTGTCCTCCGCGTTTTTATACTCTCCTGCCTTCTCAAAATTTCCTCATTAGTAATATTGTTCCTCCAGCTAATCTTTAACATCCCTCTCTAGCACCATTCCATTTCTCTTCTGTACCAACTGTCTACGTTTCACATCAATACAGGGCAATACTCCAGACATAAGCTTTTAATAGTCTTTTCCTCGTTGTCCAGCTGACCTTAGTTGTAAAAATTCGTTTCTTTTTGTTGTACGCTATTTTTTCTCGTGCAATCCTGCATTTTATCTCATTCTTTTCTTCTTCCATCTTTTGAGATTTTGCTTCCTAGGTAGCAGAATTCTTGCACATCCTCCAATGTTTCTCAATTAATTTTAATTTTCGAGTTTTTATCTTTACCACATACCATGACTTTCGTCTTTGCTTTATTAATTTTTATATTGTACTCATTCCCCACTGTTTCCAAAATTTTTATTGAGATCCTCTTCACTTTCTGTTACTATCACAATGTCATCTGCTAATCGAATCATATTTACTAGTTTTCCCTGTATTCCAGCATCAATATCGTATCTGAATTTATCCAGTGAGTCTTGAATATAGGCATTAAAAATTAAAGGAGACAGGGCACGTCCTTGTCTGATTCCTTAATGTATTGCTGCTTCCTCTTGTTTATTTCCAATTTTTATTATATCTGTTTAATTTTTGTAAAGATTCCATATTAGCTGCCTACTTCTGTATTGTATACCTATATTTCTGAGGATGTCAAACATTTTCACCCATTTAACATTATCAAATGCTTTTTCAATATCTATGAAACCTAAATAAGTTTTTTTTGCCTTTCTCTATTCTATTTTCTAATATTAGCCTCAGTGCAAGAATTGATTCCTTAATACCTCTCCTCTTCCTGAAACCGAATTGGTCTTCTGTTAGAAATTCTTCTATTGTTTTTCCATTCGTTGTAGTACTACATTGGTGATAATTTTTTATGCATGAGCTACTAAGCTTATTATTCGATTCTGCTCACATTTTTTAGAGCCTAGCTTCTTTGGTAAGGTAATGATTACAAGTCTGGAGGTATTTTTCCTTCTTTACAAATATCCTGAACTAGCTGGAACAATCTTTCTTTCATTACAAGGCCACTTTTTTTTTCAGGAGTTCCGCCTACAGATTATCGATACCGGTGCCTTATTATTCTTTTAATCTCCTTAGCACCATTTCAAATTCCTCTCTTAATATAATATATCACTTATTTTCTTCTTCCACTTCATCCTCTCTTTCTAGACTATTATTTTCGTCTAATTTTGTATCCTCGTTCAGGTTCTCTATGTATTGCTTCCCCCTTTTCACAATTTCACCATGATCGCTAAAGATGTTACCACTTGCATCGTTTATTGCATTGCCTACGCTATATCGCTTATCAAAGAAAGTTTTAGTTATTTTTGTATGCAGATTCCATATTGCCATTCCGTATTTTTCTTCTATTTCGAAGCAGATACTGTTACAGTAATTTTCTCCTGCAACTCTACCTCTATTATGTACTTCTGGAATCAATAATGCCTTATTAAATCAACATATTTAAATGATATTTGGCATGCAGTCAGTTAATTACGTGCGAAGTGACATAGGATAGATTTTATCCCACAAAAACGCATAGTTCTTTTAGAAATTGCCATTAATATCAATTCGGAAACAACAAAGAGTTTCCTACTTCGTAGATAGCCGTGCCACGTTTACTCTTTGCTTTTTACGTAAATCGCAAACACTACTTTTCAGAAATAAAAGCAAAAACTTTCTTACATATGCAAGTTTGTTTTTAGTTTAAAAGCCATAAAACCGACGCACTTGACAAATAATAGTTTGGAAGCAGGAAATATAAATCTGTACTTAACATTAAATTAAAAAAAAAAGATGGTAGGTACTGTTGTCAAGTTCGCAAGGAGATGTTTTCATTTGCGTACATAAAATAGTATGACATATCAAATAATACACCATAATTGAAAAAAAAAACGTAAAATGCTATGAGTATACCAGCACGGAAGTCGGTTCACTAAAAGTGCAAAATGTCGTAGTTCTATCTCGGTTTAATTTATTTCCTGTTTCTTTACTGTTACTATACAGTCTGGGAGTAACTTACGTTGCCATACATCACGTCACACCATGGCGTAGTGCTTATTAAATAACTGATAACTAAATTCCTCTTGGCTTTTGCTTTGACAAGAAGGTTTTGTTTTCGTTCTGGTCCAGGCCGAATTTCAATCTAACCACAATCTCCGTTAATATTGTCGCTACAAAATCAAAGCCTCAATCACAGGTGAATTGATACAATAATTTTATCTTAAGTTATTGATGTGTATCGCGACGTAAACTTGAACCTACAGTCTCTGTATTACAAATTATTTTGCCGAAATTTAAAACTTAACTAACCCTTTTTATTTTTTGTTCAGAATTTTTGTACAAATAATAGAGACTATGATTCACGAAACTGCTTTTTACTTATTGTTCAATATTCTGCAAATGTCTATCGAATGCTACACTTAAAACGAATATATTCAATGGGATAATGTAAAAACTTATTGTTTCATGAAGTAACAGTGTGTGGCGATATATTCTTGGCTACTTATGTCTGTAGTTACCACTTTTCACCTTTATCTTATATAGCTAGCATCTACATATGAACCGATGCGTAAGATATTTATTGTTCTGATAAAACTTTTATTCAGTTATTGGTTTAACAACTTCCACCAACACCAGTTGTAATTACGACCGTTAATCTTTAAATCGGACTTCTCATATTAATATTTCTCAATCAACATATCCAGCTTGCGAACTTAATATGTCGCCTCTACCATATAGGCTTTAAAACATGTCGCTCCTGGCAACCAACATCTCAAAACAAAAGGAACACGAATGTAACCCAAACTCAAAGAGTAAGCATATTAATATACTTGCATACTACATAATCGTCCATAATATAACCATATGATCATCACAACCCCCTCCAGTTTACCGCTATTTTTTGGAAGTTTTATGACTTCAACAATATAGCGTTAAACTTTAACAATATGTTTGATCATATTATAAACTCATACATAATTCATACATACTGACTTACATCAAATGTTTCATACTACATTACTGCCTTACATCATAAAAATATGATTCTCATACATCATGACTGACTTACATAACAAAATATGATTTTCATACGTCATGACTGACTTAAATAAAGAAATATGATTTTCACACATCGTGACTGACTTACATAATAAAATATGATTTTCATACATCATGACTAACTGGTGTTGGGGTATTTTTACAAGTGGTGGTACATTATTATATCATTTTTATTTTAAATACATATAACATGTACACTTAATTATTATTATTAAAAAAACACACATATAAAAAGTCAATCTTTTGGAGACATGTGTTTGATGTCTCTCATAAAAGACAGTTCTTTCCTGATGAACCAAAGTATAGATTTTTGTTCCCTAACTTTGTCACCAGCATACATTTTTCAGTCACTACTAATGCATTACTTTCCCCCACCAAAAATCGCATGGGGCGAGGAGGCGAATCTCAGTCGCTCCTCCAAGCCACAAGCTATTTTTTTTTCTATATTTCCAATTTTTGAATGGCATATCATTGGACAGGTAAAACAACTTGTACTGTTCAAAACTCTTTATAAAGCAGACTGTCTGTCTAGTACCCTGACCCGAAAAGTTATTTGTGTCAAAATGCTTGGTTACTTTGTTTATAAAATAGGCTGGGTGTTTAGCACCCTGACCCGAAAAGTCGTCTATTTCAGTAACCTCGCTTACACCTATGGGTAAGTGTGGAACACCTATTGACTGCACCTTTTGGTGTATGTCTCCCAGCTGTTGAGGTACTGTATTGCAACTTTGTTGCGAGTGAACTAATTCAGCACTGAATCTATTATAGGTATCCTGAATCTCTCCCAAGTTCTTGTTTATGTCGCTGTTGGATGATTCAATTATTGGCATTATTTTCTCTGTTGTATTATGTCTGTCCACTAACTTACCATGAACGGTATGTAAGTGTCCCTCCATCGCTTGAAATTGTTCTGTAATTTGTTTTTGAACTTCGACATGGAGAGATGATGAAGTTTCTTTTATTTTGTCAGAGAGTGTGCTGTGTAAAATTTGACTGGTAGCTAAACATTTTGATTCACATTCTACAACTTTGTTGTCCAAACTGTGAAGTTTTTCGTGTATGTTTGTTACTTCCGCATGGAAAATTACTGACTGTTTCTCCGTTGCGACAGTGTGTTGTTCTAATTTATTCGCTTGTACTTCTATTTGATCTTTAAGTGATTGGACATCACATGACTGTTGATCAAATAGTGTTTTCATTCTAGTAGCTTGTAATTCAAGTTTGGATTCAAGGTCACTGAGTTGTGATTCAAGTTTTAATTCAAGGTTACTGAATTGTGATTTCACTTCAGTTGCTTGTGATTCTAGTTTTTATTCAAGGTCACTGAATTGTGATTTCACTTCAGTTGCTTGTGATTCAAATTTTGACTCAAGGTTACTGAATTGTGATTCAAGGTTACTGAATTTTGAGTACAACCCTAATATAAGCGATTTCAGCTCAAGTTAGTGGGTCACCTAGAGACTGTAAAGTATTTTGATTTAGAGGTGAGAATCCTAAAAATGGAGGTGAGTATTGCTGCATGTGTGGTGGAGTACTACTTTCATCTAAAACATGTCCAGTCACTTCTGGTGACTTTACATTCGTTTCTGCCGCTTGAACTAAATTGTTAGAAGCAGTGCCTGCCACACCGTTATTAATATTATCCGCCATGATCTTATATCAAGAAATAATATTTTTTGTTTACTAATATTCTTTACGTAAAGGATTGTAAATATTAATATAAATTTCCACATACGGCACTGTACCAACTTGATACATTTTTTTTTATCCTTGATTCAATATATTTTAAATAGTGGCGAACATGAAATTTCGTACTATGTGAAATATATAAAAAAACTAAATTAATATGAAAATCAAAGAACGTATACTTTGGTTCACCTTTGTTACATTTTTTTTTTTAAGACAAAACTTAAATTAACTGGCGGCGAATTTCCCCAAAGTATGCGTCTTGAAAAGGTTGACTTAGCTTGTTCTCTCGTCAACGTTGGCAGCAGTGGAATTCTGCGATGATATTTCGCTTGTCGAATCTGTTAACCTCCAAAATTCAGTGGACGTCAATTAGTATTTTTCAGGTTCTTTTTGTCGCTATTTTGCTTCCTTACTTTCATGCATATGCATGTTGTAGAGCAAAACTGTCTCGGTCGCCATGTGGTGATATTTTCTTGGCTACTTATGTCTGTAGTTACCACTTTTCACCTTTATCTTATATAGCTAGCATCTAAATATGAACCGATGCGTAAGATATTTATTGTTCTGATAAAACTTTTATTCAGTTATTGGTTTAACAACTTCCACCAACACCAGTTGATAATACGACCGTTAATCTTTAAATCGGACTTCTCATATTAATATTTCTCAATCAACATATCCAGCTTGCGAACTTAATATGTCGCCTCTACCATATAGGCTTTAAACATGTCGCTCCTGGCAACCAACATCTCAAAACAAAAGGAACACGAATGTAACCCAAACTCAAAGAGTAAGCATATTAATATACTTGCATACTACATAATCGTCCATAATATAACCATATGATCATCACAAGTGGAAGTTGTTTACAACACAATACACAATTTACACGGAGCATATGAAAGCTGCTTACTTATTACTAATAATATCTAAGTTCCTCCTGCCTTATGCTGTAACAAAAATCAATCTGGTCCAGGCATCATTTCAACCAAACCACTATCTCTGTTAATATTGCCGCTACAAAGTCAAACTATACGAACACACCTCAACATATTGAATGCAATTATACACCTTACTAAATCACGAGCAGTAACAGTCACTTTATCGAGATGTTAACTTGACCAGCAATATTAACGAAAGTTGTCTTAGAGTTGTAGAGAATTATGGACTTTCCGTTGTAAACTGTAAGTTACAAGCATTTTAGTATGTTTTTTTTAATTACGTTACTCCAATAACTGTCATGATGCTGATGACATACTTCATGCAGATGAATGTAGTTTCAGATGAATTCAGTATTTACTTTACACATTGCCAACGGCATTATTTGGGTTCATTTAGTATCGCGATCTGAAATAATGAGTCAAGTTTATTTCGCCATTCATAATGTCACTAACATGCAATAGGCCCTATAGTGAATGTATTAATGCGCAACTGATGGAAGCTTTGATTTTCCTGCGGTAATATTAGCTGAGTTTGTGACTTAGTTGAAATGCAGCCTGGGCAAAAAATGAAACATTATTAGTTATTTCAAGAGCGCTATTTTAGTGATGTCATGTGTTGCTTTGTTCCGATATTGTATCAAAAGATTTATAATAAGCGTGGATGATTTAGCATAACACGTGGCGTTTACCGATTTTTGAAATTTATAAGTGTTTTACTCAGATAATGGAGTGGCAGACAAGCGGAGTGGTAATTTGCCGGTAGACTTTCAATTCTGTTGGCAGATTGAGAAACCAATTATGAAGAAAGAATCAATTACTATTTTAACACTGAAATTTATATTTTAGCGCAGAATTAATGGCTTGAAACGAATGAACTATAGTAAACTGGTCTACAGGCAATTCAACTGTTTCCACAGATAGAGAAACCATTACCACAATACCACTGATCATTATGGATAAAAGGATCAATTACAACTATACATACTACTATAATATCTAAATTTCTGTTGATGGAACCAATATATCCTCAAAACAAAATCAATATTCAAAGAGTTAAGTTATGTTTTTTTTTTCAGATAAGCAATGCAAATCAAAATATTCATTTTTAGTATTGCAATTTTTTTTAACGGAAATGAACGGTCTTGGGCCGCTTATGTATTTATTTGCTGTTTAGATGTTAATATTTTTTGTTGTTGATATTTAGTCGATTCCGTCAATGTATTGCTAATATTTTGACGTTTTGAGCTTCCATTAGTTAAAACTGTATCCATTTTTATTCGCGATATGAAATTAGTAATTTTAAGAGATGCTGGGTAAACGAAATTCAAATATTTCAAAGAAATGTAAGAAAACTAGGGCTATGAAAATAACTAAAAGCTAGGAGACAAATTCCCAATATTGTATATACGGATATGTTAAACTGAAAATACTCCTAACAAACAGATTATTTTTATTGTTTTAAAAATTCAGTGAAGTAGTTGTAGAACATAAATAAATGTTTGTTATTTTATTGCAACATTTACTACTACTATTACTAATAAAAATAGCCCTATAATAAATTGTATGGTTTTATTGAGCTGTTGACAAGGCTTATTTACGTCTCCGCAATCACCCCCTTTCGTAACCTCTTAACGTAACCCAGTAATCCTACCGGACATAGAGGACTCACAGTTCAACATGGAATCAGAACTAAGTGAGTATTCTGGCGTAAGTCACATCACACAACAACCTATGCAAGAGGTGAAGGTCGAGCTAAGGACCTTTGAAAATCCTCGCCGAGACTGGAATTCAAGCTTGGGACTTTTCTATCTTCACTTGGACGCCCTAACCACTGAGCAACCAGACCTCTCAAGAAAATCTTATATTACAACACTCTTCAACGCGGACGAAGTCGCGGGTAACTGCTAGAGATCTATATTTCTTCTTAAACATTTCATCTCTTCATCCCTTTAGCAGTCTTCTCTCTTCCATCATATCTACTATTTCTTTGGTAATCCATTCGTTTCTTGGTAAAATTTCTTTTTTCACTAAAATTTCATCAGCAGCCTCCGTCAGGTCCTGCTTAATATGAGCCCGTCTTTCTTCCACGTTTGTTACCATCTCATTTTTTTATTTTTTTTTTATCCGTTCTCTGTTGGTATTGATTAACAGTAATTTCATCCCTCAAATTTTCTATTTGCCATTTGCTGGTAATAGTTATTTTACCCAGCTTCTTGAACTTTAGTACCCCCTTCATCATTCATATTGCGATCTGTGTCTGCACCCGCACCAGGGTAACTCCTACTATATATAAATTGGTTCATAAAACTTTTTTTTTTTACTGGTATGTTGTTGATTTGGTATCTGCCGATGTCACCGGGCATTTTCCAAATGTATCTTCTCCTTTTGTGGTGATTAAATCATGTATTTGTAATCACAAGTTGTTTCTTTGAAAAGATTTCGACCTGTTTGTCACCTCTTATGTTCCTCTTTCGCAAACCATATTTTCCAATGATGTCTTCTTCCTTCCCTTCTCCCACTACAGCGTTCATATCACCAAGTATAATAAGTTTTTCATCACCTTTTATTCCGCTAATAGTTTTTTCTATATCCTCATATATATGATCTGTTTCTTGATCATCATGCTCTGTTGTTGGCATGTAAACTTGGACCACTGTAGTGTCTTTTGTTTTTGTATCCTGCCTTACCATTGCATATAACTTCTCATTGAATATATACCTTTACTCTTTGGCCCATTTCTCTGTTCATAATTATAACACTAACTGGTGCCCAAGACATCGTTCGTGTTTGTAAAGAATGTTGATTGACAGCTACCGACATGTCACCACCGTAGTGCACAATGGGAGACTCGATGCTAATACCACTCACAAACATCAGTGATCTGCGCAGGGTATTATTTTTGGCTGCAAAGCGAAGTATAGGGATACACCCTCCGTTGACCAATTTTAACCATCATATCTCCCAGACCCCATAGCTACCAACATGACATCACGTTGGAAGACTTGAGGTTAATGCCACACACAATCACCAGTGGACTTCGGCCAACGTTGTTCACGATCGGTGGATGTATGCTACTACCACACTCAAACACCAGTGATCTGCGCTGGATACTTTTAGTTTTTTTTTTTTTTTTAATTTATTTGGCCTTTGGTACAAACCATACAGCCAGCTTGGTTAGAGTTTGGTTATTTCTACAAGTGGATTTTTAATAGTTTTGATGTCTGGTTTCATTTGATATACGTTCATCTACTGTGCATCATAGAACACATGCTCAATATAACCCAATATAATACAATATAAATACAATATAAAAAACAATAATACAATATGATACAATAGTTTGATAAAATACAATATAAAATTCATAAGATACCGTTTTAACATAAAATATTTACAACTTAAAATACAATATATAACATGCATCATGTACATACAAAATTCAGCATACAAGTTTTGTAAATTGTTCCAGTGGTTACATGTACCCTTAAGCCACAGTTTAGAATACACAGCCTTTGGTACAGAAATCAACAGACTGGTTATCTTTCAATGTAATGTGGGTTTTAGAAATGAGAATGTCATATTTCTATGTTGTTTCTTATTGCAAAATTGAAGAGAATCATGAAGATTTCCGTCCTATTTTCGTGGAGAAGGGTCTGCATCTTGGAAGGGAACACCACACCGTGTTTAGTCAGTTCTTCTATTAATTCAGTTGATTCTGCCCAGCGGCGTCCACAGGCAAAAAATATATGATCTACGTTCTCGATACTAATGCCATCACATTCACAAATGGGGGAGGTGATCGCATTAATCCTAAAGAGGTGGCTCGCGAAGCGTCCGTGGTTGAATTTGAGCCTAGAGACAAAGGTTGTGATCTTCCTTGAGATTTGGATGTTGTCATGCCAGTGTGAGCGTGTGATAGTTGGATGGATTTTTCTATAGTATTCACCTTTATGTGTGTCTTTTGACCGCCACTCTCTGTCCCATTCTAATCTGGTTTTATTGCGGAATATAGGGGTCAAGTCCAACGCCGGAATTTGTTTAATTTTCTCACCATTGAGTGCTGCTGCCTTAGCTAGTCGGTCAGCTACTTCGTTGCCTCTTATTCCTGCGTGACCTTTGGCCCATATAAATGTCACTTTCGATCCTTTATCTCTGAGTCTTGCTACTAGCTGTACAATATCATATATCAGCCAGCTTCTGCCGTTGTCCGCCGCCAGGTTAGATAATCTCAGTAAAGCAGATCTGGAATCTGATATGATGATTAGTCTGTTCGTCCGCAAATGTAAGCCGTATTCTAGGGCTTTTAAAATGGCTTGTAGTTCGGCGGTATAGATCGATGCCTCTTCCGGGAGTTGATATAAGCCCCTCTTTTCATTAGCAGGGTCTGCGAAGGCGCAACCCACCCGATTTCCAGATTTAGAGCCGTCTGTGTATAAGCATATGGGGTTATCTGCCAGCTTTGTAATGCGGTCCATTAAGATTTTTTCATTGTGGTTGCCTTCCGCTATAAATTTTGTGTCTAGGATAATGTCTAGTCTTGTCTTACCTCTCGAAAGTCTGTGCAGATGTACCGGAAGGAGGCGTGATCTATAGATTATGTTGCTATATTTTTTAACTTCTCGGAAGGCGGTTGTTAGAGTAGGGGCCGGCTTCTGTTTCCAGTACCTCCGTTCCGTGTATTGCATTGTGAGAGCAGATATTTTTGCAATAAGTTGATCATCCTTTACTTCGAGTAGTCTTAGGATGAACTTCCGCCCCAGAAATGCCCTACGGATGTGTAGGGGTGGTTCTAAGCATTCCACCAGCAGTGCGTTTGTCGGGGTAGATGTCATGGCTCCGGTGCATAGTCTAAGTGCACGATACTGGCATCTGTCGATGTCGGTTAGTAACGATTTAGAAGCAGAGCCAAAAAACATGTTGCCATAGTCGAGATGAGGGCGCACTAGGGCTCGGTACAGCATTAATGTGATCTTCCTGTCTGCACCCCAAGCTTTACCTGTCACTGCTCGTATGATGTTGATTGCCGCTTCGCTCTTCTTCAGTATGTGCCGAATGTGAGCTGACCAAGCCAGGTTAGGGTGCAACCTTAGGCCGAGGTATGTAACAGTTTTTTTCACTGGGAAGTTAAAGGGTCCCAGAGAAATATTTGTCATCTGGGGCAGTCTGTGTCGTGTAAAGACCATGACGGACGACTTTTCAGGGGAGAGATCAAGGCCGTTGTGCATCATCCAAGTCGCCAGCCTATTAGTGGTTGCACTTAAAGCTCTTTTACAGGCCTGCAGTGATAAGAAGCTTGTATAGATGCATACATCATCCACATACTGAAGAATCTTTACGTTCGCCATTATGTTCTTGTGCAGGTCGCTGGAATAAATACTAAACAGTAGTGGGGAGAGGATCGAGCCCTGAGGTAGACCTTTGGATGTCAATCTTGGTCCATACGTCTTGTTCCCCTCACGTATGATCACTATTCTATTCTCGAGTAGGGCAATTAGGTTGTCTATGAATCTGTCTGGGATCTTCATTCCCCTCAGTTTGTCAGCCAGGATAGGAAGAACTACATTGTCATATGCTTTTGTAAGATCGGTGAATAGTGCGGTTAAGTAGTGATTGTTTCCATAACACAGCTGGATATCGGTGACTAGATGAGCCAGGATTTCGTTAGTCCCCTTACCTCTTCGAAAACCTATCTGTAGGTCTGGCAATAGGCGGTTATGTTCGATGTACCATTCCAATCTTTCTTTTATCATTCGCTCCAGGGTTTTCAGGGAGCACGATAGTAAAGAAATTGGGCGAAATGACGAGCTTTCTGCGGGGTCCTTGTTTGGTTTTAGTATTGGTACTACCCTTATTGTTTTGAGGGACGGTGTGTAGGTTCTAGATGTCCATATGTTATTCATTATTTGTAGATAGATCACTTTGCCGTTTTCGGGTAAGTTGCTCAGCATGGCGTAATGGATTTGATCTGGGCCCGGGCAGGAGTTTTTTGTTTTAGTAAATGTATTTTCTAGCTCGTCGAGAGTAAATGGTTGTAGGAGAGGGTGGCTTGTATTACTATACCGGGAGGGAGCGGGTTCTACACTACACCAGTCCGGGGTCAGAGACTTTAGGAGGTTCATGGCGGCGGTCTGTGGGATTTGAGTGTGATGGCTGGTTGACCTGTCCCGAACTGCTCTAATCTGTCTCCATACCACAGTCGGAGGGGTTTTTGAGTTTAATGAGTTGCAGAAATTTACCCAGTTTTCTCTCTTCTTCTTCTTTAGCAGTCTTTTTGTAATTGCTTGCGTCTTATTGAGAAGAATGAAGTTGGATTCGGTGGGTTGTTTCTTGTAACGCGTCAGTGCTAGTCTCCTATCTCTTATGGCTTGGTTACATTCCTCGTCCCACCACCTGCAATAGGTTCTCCTTTGTGGGCGTCTTGTCTTAGATTCCGGAATGGTTGCTGCAGCCGTTTCTTCCACTATTGTCACAAATTTCGAATAGTCCTTTTTGTTGTCCCCTGTCAGTTGAAGGTTTTTGAATTTTTCTGTAGCTATCTGTTTATATTGGTGCCAGTTGGCTTTTTTAATGTTCCATCTGTAAGTAGGTGTTAGCACCTGGTTGTATTCTATCTGCGCTGGTGTTGACATCAAGATAGGGTAGTGATCAGAGCCCGACGGATCTGATGATGTTTTCCAATCGAAGTAAAATGCACACTCTGGGGAAATAAGTGTTATATCTACAACTGATTTTCTTCCTGAAGGTCGTTGTAATCTTGTCTCAGAACCGTCATTTAATATGACCAGGTTCAGTTCGTCTATGAGTTCGGTAAGTACATTTCCCTGGCGACAATTGTATTCGCAGCCCCAGCTCTGGTGATGGGCGTTTAAATCCGCCATTATTAATATGGGGGGTGGTAGTTGGAGCAGGATCGATCGGATTTCTCGTTTTGTAAGACGAGCATTTGGAGGCTTATAGCATACTAATACGGTCATTTTCCCGAAGTCGAAATTGATGTTAGCTGCGCAAGCTTGAATGACAGGTTCATGTACGTTTAGTTTTATTTCTTTGTACTGTAAGGTTTCTTTTACCATTAAGGCTACTCCGCCGTACCCGTCCTCCCGGTCTGCCCGTATGATGTTATATCCTGGTTTCAAAAAGTTGGATGTTGGTTTTAACCATGTCTCTATTAGACCCGCAATCGAGATGTTGTGTTCATATAAGAGGTGGAACAGATTTTCCCTGTTTGAGTGGATAGACCGAATATTCCACTGCAGTACTTTATTGAACTTGGCCATAAGGGGAGATATCTATCGAGTCGCTGATCAATTTGGTAATGTTTTCTCTTATTGCCTCTCTTGGTATTGAGCTCTCGCCAGGTTGAATTTTCTGTACTAAGGTGATGATGAAGTTAATTATTGTGTTAATTAGATAGTCCTTGCCCAGCAGGGTTGGGGGGCCTCCTCCTTCGATTACAGAATTAGATCTGTTACTTGATAATGGTTCTACTGTTCTTTGGTTCGGTATTAGGTATTGTTGGTAATCCTTCCAGCTGTCGCTATGCTTCGGTATAGCTGTCTGTTGAGGACGGACACTTCTGTAGTAGCTTCCGGATGTAGTCCTGGAGTCTCGTCTACGTGGTTCTGTATTTGTGCTTTGGTATAGCTTAGGGGGATTAGGTAGCGCTTCTATGCTCTGAGGCTGCAGCGGTGTCCCCTGGTTGTTGGGTAGTGTCGGAAATTGGGAAATGTCTCTGGTGTCGGGTGGCGGAGCTGCCGCGGCCCTAGCGTAGTGACTATTGTCAAATGAGGCCAGTGCCTCCCGATAGCTAATTTCTTGAAAGGCCATCCTACTTTTTATGGCTTTCTGTTTCATAAATTCCGGGCATGTTTTATCAATGGCCGAATGGGGGCCTGCGCAATGCAGACAGACGGGTTGAGAGGCGTTTGAGCAATTATTGCTATCGTGTGAGCCACCGCAAAGCTTACAGCGCGTTTGGCTACGGCATTGTTTGCTGTTGTGACCATAGCGAAAACAGTTAAAACACTGAAGAACCGATTGTACATATGGTTCTACCGGGCAGCGGACACCATGGATTTTTACATTCTCAGCCCTTCTCTGGGACTTAAATGTAGTGGCACAAACCGGCAAGGCTTTCTTTGTAGTCAAACCGTTTTCGGCCGTGTTTTTGTAAAACCTTCTTATTGCAATGACTTTTACTGGACTACAAATGACTGCTAAAATTTCCTCTTCTGTTAGTGACTTCTCTATGTTCCTGATTATTCCTTGTCTAGTAACTAGGTGGCTCGGAATATATGCTTCCAGATTGTGTTTAGGGAAAACGTTGCTTTTCACTAGATCATTGGCTGCCGCCGCTGTAGATAGTTCTATTTTAATACGATTTTTTCCTGAGGGGAAAATGTTAGTAATACTGTTATAATAGTTTCCACTTTCCGACCTGAGTAACTTCCCTAAAGACATTGGGTGCAATCTACCAACATTTTTATCAATGCTTTCAACTATGATAACAAACGGACCGTTGTCATACAACTCGTAGTTATTGCTGCAAAGCCTAGCTGGGTTGGATGGGGATGTCACTTTACTTACGCCGTTCTGCGATGTGCCCTGTTGTGGTTGTGTTCTCGTCTGCTCCGGGTGCCACCGTTGACTGCACTTTGGAGACGCGTAGAATTTTTTCCGTCTTCCCAACGGGCTGATGATCGTCTTGATCCCAGCTGGGGCGTTTCGTTGGTCTTAGTTCCTCTACACACATGGAGAGCTCGTCGGCTGTTACATTCTCCGTCACTGTTTGTATTGCATTTCTTATCGCTGCTGGTAGCTCGTTGTTGTCGTCTGGCTGGGGGCTTGGGTTCGTTGGGTTTTCTGGCCGCGTACCACCTTCACCATAATTCCCACCGTACATGGTGGAATACGGCGCCTCCGCCGCCGGTTTGGTAACGATTTACTTAATCGGTGCTGTGCTTGAATAACTATTGCAATAAACAAACGGAAAGTTAACGTTGGCTGAGCGCATGGTTTGTGATAGTTAGCTTGGCACACAAGGAAAGTTTCGCGCACCAGGAAAACTGATGTTCACCGTACCGATGCTCGAACTGAACTGCTACTTTTGGTTAAATTGATAGATAGGTACACACAAGTGTTTGGTCGAAATGCGAAAGTGCCACAAGTCGACTACTTTCAACCACAATATCTACAAATCTCCCAAGTCCTTTGGACATGTAGCCACCATAGTGTTTAATGGGAGACTCGATGCTAATACCACACACATACACCAATGGCCTACGTTATGTAGTTGTGGCAAGAAAGAGAAGTTTGGGGACACACAAGTCTATGGTTGAAATACGAAAAAGACCTACATCGACCAACTTTAACCGCCATATCTCCCACATCCCCTCAGCTAACGGCATTCGGCCAATGTTGTGCTCGATAAGAAAATCCATGCTACTACCACATGCAGACACCAGTGATCTTTGCCATGTAGTGGCAGCTGAAATGTGAAATATAGAGTAACACACGTCTATTTATATATATATGTAAGATTTTAACATTGACTGGATGTTTCATGTTGCTCCTTCATTCAGCTTGCTGTGTTTAATCACTTCAGCAGTTTCCTCCCGGAGATCCGAATGGGGTCTATTCCGGAATATTTTACTAAAGAGCCTTCATCCATCATACTGACGTTACTTGCGAAATCTTATAAGATTTTCTAATGCTGTGGTTTCTCCTTGCCTTCTGCATCCTAATGCCGTTGGCGATACAAGTTGGCTCATCCCCATATTTATTTATTAATGTCTAAAACAGACGACGCATTTTTTTGCCGCGCGGCGGTAGAGTCGACGCATGGACCATTGTCGATTACGCAAGGATTTATTAGCAGCAACCAAGGTATGGAAGTGTTCGACGAGTTTTTGCCTATTTCCATCCTCGTCACAGACCAAATAATCAGAAGCTGGGACGCTGAGAATATTGCTGCTGAAGATAATTGATCCGAATTCTTTCAAAACTTCCGCCCTAACACTCTCAACTTTACGAACTTTCGTAAAACTATTGAGTACGTTAAGGGTCTGCATGGAAGTAACGCACTTGTCGAAAGAGTTTTTTCATCTCATAAATAAAACATGGACAAGTTACAAAACACAGTTAAGTTTCGCAGTATTGAAAGCCATTTTGATTACTAAGACTAACATCAACAAATCTAGTAATAGGTACCATTCCTACTTGAAAACTAGATTTGTTTGCATTGATTTGCTCAGTCGATAAATACAAAACAACTAGCTAATTAGACGGTAGTTATCAGACATTAAGCTAAGTAACACCGCTGACATTTAATATTTTCTACTTATTATAATTGTTCTTCGTTTTTTAATAAAAACTAGTAAAATACGAAAAAATACAAAATTCCTAAGGCGTCCCGCTCTGACGAAAAAAATTCATCAGGCGTCCCGCTCTGACGAAAAAGATAAATGGTTACGTATTCATGAATTCGTTCGTTTATTAAATCAAACTGGCATCTCAGAAACAAATACATACGGTTTGCTACAGATATATGCAGTAGGGAAAGTAACACGCAGAATAAATATAAACAATTTAAAATTGGTGAGCAAGTTGAACGACAGATGTGTGAATTTGATATTCTGTGTATGGGCTTCGACATAAACAGACTCGCTGCGAGAATATCCGCGCGTAAATGTTCAGCGATATTATTGGCGCACAAATGTGTGTTGTTTTGACATCTTAAGATCCGAGACCAGCCGATGAGAGGATAAACATGCCTATCATCAAATTTTTGGATTCGTATAGTGCTGTGACGGATCTACGAATTTCTCGAGCCGGGGCAAAAACTTTGAGAGTGCCGCCCTGGGCCGCAGGGAACAAGATCACTGTTTCTTCCACCATCTTCCCCTAGGTGGTTATAAATCTGATATTAAATATTATATGTCTTCACTATTATTTTATACTAATGTACAAATTATGAAAAACCTACTCTATAAAATACTAAAGCACACATAAAAAGTTACTTTCACACACTATTTTATTCGCAATACGAGTTTCGGAACATTAAAACATTTGTTTAAAAAATTAATTTCACAAGTTCTTGTTTCTTGTTCTTCCTCCTGTAAAGAATGAACTAATAGAATATTACACCAATAAGTGATCTAAACCAGAATTCATTATAAAAGGCAAAAGAAGTAATTTTATATCGATTCATGTATGTACCTGTAGTAAAAAAAACACTACATGGTTTGAAGCCTGAAAACTGGAATGCCAGAAAGTGGGAGAGCATAAATATTTTAAATGGAATGATACGAAATTCTGTTGAATATTATGTAGAACAAAATTGTTTGAGGAGTATGTAGAGAGGAGCCTTATACAAAATAGTGTTTGTAAAAGTTTTTGGAAAGGGAGTGATAGAATAGTGCGTTTCACATTAAAGGATACAAATTTAGCTAATCAATAAAATAACAGTGAAAAGGCGAAACATATAACTCGGTGCTTAGAGATCTGCATAGGATGCGAATAAGTTTAAGATTACGTCAGATCAATTGAAAGACTGACGTCATTTTTTAAAAAAATCACTGTATCCAACGATCCATGAATACTTATTTCTAATAACTGTCTTCTCGTAGTATCTATGGTAACCGAAAAATATGTCTAAATTAACCAATAAACAGCAATCAAATTATGTATTATCAAAGGGGAAATCGTTTATTTGATAAAAAAGGGTGTGCTAAGACAGTGTTACTTTCTACAAAAAGGAGTGAGGGCCGTTTGAAGAGATATGAATCTTGTGTTGACAGTAGAGCTTGGAGCCTTAACAAGGACCAGAGGAGAAATTTCTTCATTCAGTATGTGGAACAGCAGAAGGTTTGTTTTATTTTTCTACTGGAGGTTTCGTTATCAGATAGTCCACTCTTTTGCAAAATTGTATTTTACATTAATAAAAGTACTAAGTAAAACAAAAGTTTGGCTGAGTACTTTAGGATGCCGTCAAACTGTACTTACTTGGTACTAGACAGGAGCTAACATTTTCACTGTCTTCCGGAATTGCCTAGACGAATGCTGGGCATTTCTATCATTACCGTGATGCCACAATCTGATGATGAATTCTTAAAGAACTCGACGAAACAAATCGAAAATAAGGAATAAAGTGTTTTGATATCTCACTTAGTTTTCAAGATACAGCATGTCAAAAATCAATTATAGGTATAACTCCTTGTGCTTTTGGTGACGTTTCTTCTGGTCCAGGCCGCATTTCAACCTAATCACGTCAGTTTTGAGATACAATATCTCGAAAACAAAACGATATATCAAAAACGTTTATTCTTTGCTTTCAATTTGTCTCGTCGAGTTACATAAGAATCCATCATCAAATTACGCTGCCAAGGGTATCGGGAACTGCACCACATTGCTAATCTACGAGAAACTGGTACTAACCTGTTGAAATTTACATCAGTCACTTCGTCAACATGTCCTCTTCACGTTTTGCGATCATAGATTGCGGAAAGGTGGCTAGAAATTTAATTAAAAATGCCGAAATATGAAAGGCTGAGCAACTACTAAATGCTATCAGCACTGCTATAATAACATAAAAATTATCGTTACAGGGATCATTTCAACCTCAACAGTTTCGTTTTGTCATAGTAATCGTGTTTAGGTTGAAATACGGCCTGGAACAAGTGAATTTTTTTTTAGAAATTTTGGCTATGCGGCATCCAACACACAATGGCGTATTTGTTTACAATCGAAGCAATCGATTATCTCTGGTTGCTCGTTGCTATGTAAGATGGCGGGCATTACCGTATTACAATTCGGATAAATATTGCCTGTTTGTCAATTTTGTGCGACTTTTTACAACGGAGTAGAGCTGAAAAAGCATGAAAACATTACAACAAAGGATTAAATCAACATTTTAAGGGACTGTCACGTTGGCGACAGGTAACGGTTGAGCGTCATGTTATATTTCGGCATTTTTAATTAAATTTCCGCAATGTAATTTAATTTAATTGCAATGGAGCACACGCTCCGGTAGCAATTTCCCTACACACCCATCTGGGGATTCTATCATTACCGTGGCGCCAAAATTTGATGACTCTTATAGAACTCGACAAAACAAATCGAAAATAAAGAATAAAATTTTTTGATATCTCGCTTGGTTCTCGAGATATCGTATCTCAAAATTGACGTAGATTTAAATACGGCCTGGACCAGAAGACAAATTTCGTTATATTCAAATTTGATGATGAATTCGTATGTAACACTACGAGATAAATGGAAAATAAAGAATAAAGTTTTTTGATATCTCGCTTAGTTCTCAAGATATTGTATCTCAAAAATGAGGAGGTTAGGGTGAGATCTGGCCTGGACCAGAAATTTTTTTTCGCCAAAACCACCATATCCACACGGTGTAAATGCACTGTAGGTGTTTTATTTTCTTCCTAGTGATTGTTGCTAGGTTGAAATACGGCCTGGATCAGAAGAAAAAACACCAAAAGCAGAAGGAAATAAACCTATGACTGATTTTTACCATGCTATATCTCGAAAACCAAGCGAGATATCAAAACATTTTATTCTTTATTTTCGATTTATTTCGTCGAGTTCTACAAGAATTCATCATCAGATTTTGGCGCCACGGTAATGATAGAACTGCCACCCATCTTCCCCCTATCCTGCACCTACCTACATTTGCCCTCTACAAATTTTATCTTTACATTCTTTCAAAGATTTTCGGTAAATTATTCATCATTTCTCTTGGTAACTCATTCCAATCCCTGACACCCTTACCTAAAAAAGAGAATCTTCCTACACCCTTGTGCCTGAAATCAAGTGCCAGCTTGTGGTCATGGTCATCTTTTCCCTTCATTGCACTACTTTTCATACCTATTGCAATATCTTTCCATGCCTCATCGCCAGTATATGCCCTGTACACTCCCATTACCCTCCTCATTCTCCTGTGTTGCAATGAATCCCATTCCAGCTCCTTTATCATATCCGTCACTGATTGCATTCTGCGATAATTTCCAGAAACAAATCTAGCAGCCCTTTTTTGCACCCTCTCAAACTCCTGTATTTGATACGTAAAATGAGGGTCCCATACTACACTACCATATTCGAGCAATGGTCTGACCAAAGTTTTGTAACCCAATTCCTTGACTTCTCTCGTACATCCCCTCATCACTCTCTCCAACAAGTGCAGAACTTTGAAACCTTTTCCTACCACCTGTCCTATGTGTCCTGCCCAGTTAAGTTTGTTATCAAAAGTAATTCCAAGATATTTACATTTCAAGTCTTCAGCAAGCAATTCTTTCCCCACCTTATATTCATAATTAACCTTTTGTTTTTTATTTGTGTATCTAATAAGCTGACCCTTCTTTGCATTTATCTTCATTCCATGTTTACCAACCCAATTAGATATCCTGTCCAGATCACCCTGCAACTGTTTACAATCCTCTATCGTTTTGATTCTTTTATACAGCATTATGTCATCTGCAAACAATCTAATTTCAGATAGTAAACAATCAACACAATTATTAATTAGAATAATGAATAGCAATGGTCCCAATACCCTACCCTGTGGCACACCCATTTTTACTTTCACTTCTTTTGATACGACATTTCCTACCCTAACTTTCTGTTTTCTACCTTTTAAAAATTCTTCTACCCAGAAAATCACTTTCTTATCCATTCCCATGGTTTTTACCTTATTTACTACCATTTTATGGCTTACTCTGTCAAACGCCTTAGACAGATCTAGTGCTACACTATCAATTTGGCCTCCCTGCCCATTTCATCTGAAATATCATGCATATATCCCACCAACTGAGATTCGCATGAATATCCTAGCCTGAAACCATGTTGCCTGCTTGAAAACCACTTATATTCCTCACATATATTTCTGATGTGGTTGCATATCAATCTTTCCATTAATTTACCTACCACTGATGTCAAACTGATTGGCCTGTAATTCTCAACTCTATTTCTCACCCCTCCCTTATGTATCGGTACTACTATTGCACTTTTCCAGTCCTGTGGTAAGCAGCAAGTGTCTAGACTCAATTTAAATAATATTTCAAGATAATGTCACAATGTCACATCCGGCTATCTTTAAGATATCTGTAGTAATATTATCTTCACTAGCCCCTTTATTTTTTTTTCAGCTTTCTTATTTCCTTCATGATTTCCTCAGGATAGATATCAAATTTTTTATTATCGTCATTTCTAATTGTGTTGTTAAGCTCGTTATCCGAATTAGACCCACCTGTTTCTGATTCATTGTCCCTAATGTTTTCACTGAACCAGTTACTTAAAATCTCTGCCTTCTTCAAATCGTCAGTAACTTTTTCTCCATTCTTATCTATAAGTGTCTCTACAACCTCCCTTCCCCTCAGTTTCCTGATATAGCCATAGAAATTTCCTGATGCATCAGTCAATGGTCCTCCTGCAATGACAATACTCTTCATAAACCCATCTTTAGCCAATTTCTTTGCTGTTATTAAGTCCTTGTTTAGTTGTTTTAAATATTCCCTACTACCCTGATGTCTCTTAACTCTGTTATGTTTTCTTACCAACCTCTTTAACCTCCTCACTTCCCTATTATAGTACACAGGTTCTCTACTTCTCTTTATTTTCTGCTTTGGAATAAATTTTTCTTCCCCATTTCTTATTATCTCCTTGAACTCTTTCCACCTTGAATCTACTGTACCTGAGCCTTCCTTCCATTTGCTGAATTGTTCTCTGAAATATCTCTTCAAATTTGAAACCTGTGCCTTTTTATAATTGTACCTATTTCCCCCTTCAATTTTTGCTGCTGGTTTACTGAATCCTCTAATATCCATCAGAACTGCTTCATGATCACTTATTCCTTCAATTACTTGATACCTCAAAAGGTTTTCATCGGGCTTAATTAGATATATATCCAAAATATTTTGTCCCCTAGTGTTTTGCTCAAACACTTGTGTAAATCCTCCTTCCCTTATTAAGATATTTGCAAATCTTTGTTCCCTTGTGTTATTTATCTTATTCCCTTGCCAGTTTACACCTGGTAAATTTAAATCCCCGCCGATGATGATCATTCTATACTCACCTCTGAAATCTGAGTATGAATTTAATTTCTCCCCAAGAGCCTCATCCTATTCTGTCTTTCTTCCGCTGCGGTAAACAGCCAACAATCTGTTTTTTTCTTTTTTATTACCCCAGAAATCTACCCCAAGTAACTCATGGTCTTGATCTATGAACGCCAGTGAACTGTGGTAGTTTTTGCTAACTAGTATGAAGACTCCTGCACCAATTGCTCCTCTATCTCTGCGGTTCACTCTGTAACCATCAGGAAAAACCTCACTGTCTAGTACTTCTTCTTTTAAGCAACTCTCTACCCCAATTATTACTTGTGGTTCGTGCATCTCTATTAAGTTTGCAAATTCGATTACTTTGTTCATTATACTTCTACAATTTACCATTAACACCCTTACTACTGGCTTTACATTTTCAGAATTTATCTCCTCTTTCCCACTTTTACCGCAGTCAGTTATTGTTTCAGCCATTTGATCTATTTCTTTAATATCTGTGACTTTCCCCATCGCGAATCTGTAATCAGTATCACTTCGATAATCTATTTCTGTCCCTAACCTAAAAAAGGCACAGTCCTGACCCCATCATCACTGGAAACGGGATCCCTCACTGCTTTAGCTAACAACTCAGAAAGCACTCCCTTCCCCCTTCTATTTAGGTGTAGGTCATGCCTAGTGAAACCCCACCTAACAATGGTGTTCACAGGCACAACCCCCAACACAGAACTAATGCCTTTCCCAAGTAGCACTTCCTACACCTCACCCATGGCTACTACCTAGCAGCAGAACCCTTTTTTTCCTATTCTTGCCCTGCACGCCCTTATTCCTAAAGGTCTGCTGCATCTTACCTACTCCTACTCCTACATCTACATGAGGCTCTTCTCCTCCTGACTCTGGCAACAGGTCAAACCTATTTTTCCCCACAATTATTGAAGTGTCTGGCTTCTTCATCCTGTTAACCATGATTCTCCTACGACCTGCTACCAGCTCCCACCCATCCTTATCAACTTCCTCCAACTCACTATCTCTACTTTCTGCCTCTACAGCTTGAGCCTCGACAAGCTCAGCCCCCACAGGCTGTGCCTGTGCAGTCTGAGCCTCCACAGGCTGAACCTCCACATGCGAGGCCACCACAGACCACGCCTGCAGAGGCTGAGCCTCCACAGGACGAGCCTCAAGAACCCTGATCACGCAACTCCCTAATCGTTTCGCCCATCTCCCACATCCTGTCATCCCTAAGACATAGTGAACAAAACCATGGGAGAGCCTCATTTATTTCCCCCGTTTCCTCTTCCCCACATGCCCAGTGAAACCACTTCTTACACCAACTACAACCCATCCCCTTCGCAACGTACCTACGACAGGCGCCACAGTTTCCAGTCATGATTTTCCCAAATACTTCAACCATCTTCTAAACAAACCTTAAATTTATTTGATAAAGTAGTCTTATAAAGTTTATACTATATTTTTTAACGTTTTTACTAAATATGATAGGCGCTGTACTCGACTAACTGTTGAATTGTTATATATATTTAATTTGATTGAAGTTTTATTAAAAACGACTAGGTAATTAAACTACTTAAGAACCAATGAATAAAACTTAAGCTAATAGATTTCGATACAAACTTGAGATGGTAGGTCGATACTATTTAGTGGTAATGTGTATAACAACTATTTTGTTACTTATGAAAATTAAAAAAAAAAGAAAGGTAGGAAATTTTTAATCTATATCTATACTATTATAAATCTGTAAGCAAGCTGCGTTTGTAGTGAGGCTTGATCTCTAATAATGCAAAAACTACCGCATGAATTTGCATGGTGTTTCCAAATTTTTAAAGCTAATGTTGCTGATCAACATCTGCAGAAGTTGCTAACGACTAATATGTACCATGGGAAGAAGAAAGTCAGTAAAAAACTTCAGAAATGTGAAACTGTTGACCACAGATAATTATACACATTCAGACGGTCACTCCTTTCATAAAGAGACCTGACAAAATTTAGGATTTCCTTTTTTTTTCTTTTTCTTTTTACTTCTGCGATTCATTTTTCTGGACCGCAGTACATCAAAATAAAAAGAATACGTGAATCAAGTATAATCAGCATTTACTTGAATCGTAACAGGTCTGTTGAATTACGAAAAAGTTGTATTACAAATATTGAAGACGTATTGTCTCTGGTAGACTGTTATACAGTTTGTCTCTGGAACAAAATTGCTACGTGAATTCTGTACAATAAAGCCACAATAAGCCAATACTTAATACGAAATTCAGTTTTTTCTCGAAGAGCGATGTCTGAAAAACAGCTATTATAAATATCAGCAAGTAATAAAACATACTTCGTTCATAAAGACTTGTGCGGAATTGCACATATTTGGAAGTACTTTATTCGATTAATATGTCTCGTGGCTATAACGTGCAAATATAACTAGGCATCCGAAAATTCTGGTACATGCGACTCAAATGATTACATAGAAAATACGGATATATTGAAAGAAACTCAAATAAACAAATTTTCAGATCCTAATGCTACACCGCGTAAATTATAAAGCTAAAAGAATCGTCCCTTTGGCCTATAACAAAGCATATCAGCTGTCATCACTGTCCAGGTTGCATTTCAATCGATTTACAACTTGCGATAATTTTGCCACTCAGAAATAATTGCTTGAGTTACATGCACATTAGTACATATACTGTACCGTGATCCATTTTGACATTTTTGAATTAATTATATCTGACTGAAATAATGACAATAATGATACGACGGTTTGAAACCAAGATTAACTCCAATTCACGTAAATTTCTATTTTAAAGCAGGAATAATTGATGGTGTATCAACATAAAATAAAAACCAATATCGAAACAGCAAAAAATAAATAAATCAGAAAAAATTGAGATGCTGTGATTATTGGTAACGAATTTTTATTTCAAATATAACTAGGCATCCTAAAATTCTATTCTACACCGCGTAAATTTTAAAACTAAACCCGTTATGCCTGATGCTAAACAAAACGAGTCAATTGTCATCTGGTCCAGGCGGTTGTTTCGCCAGGTACTTACATGCGACTGAAATAATAACATAGAAAATACGGCTGTATTGAAAGAAACTTAAATTAAAAATGTTTCATATCCTAATGCTACACCGCGTAGATTATAAAGCTGCAGGCATCGTCTCTTAGGCCTATAACAAAGCATCATATCAGCTGTCAGGTTGCATTTCAAGCGATTCACAACTTGCGATAATGTTGCCACTCAGAAATAATTGTTTCAGTTACATGCACGTTACTATATAAACTGTACCATGATCACATTTCGACATTTTTGGATTAATTATATCTGACTGAAATAATGACAGTAATGATACGACGATTTGAAATCAAGAGTAGCTCCAATTCACGCAAATTTCTATTTTAAAGCAGGAATAATTGATGGTGTATCAACATAAAATAAAACCAATATCCAAACAACAAAAAATAAAAAACAACAAAAAATAAATAAATCAGAAAAATTGAGATGCTGTGATTATTGGTAACGAATTTTTATATTTCAGCACACTTCCAAGAGGACTAAGTCGTAGATTACTGCTATATTTATGGCACCGCGGTTATGTTGCAATCCTCGGTATCCACATTTAAAAATAAACTTTTTTTAGTTAAGTATCATGGAAAGAATATTTTTCATTAAATTCACAGATACATCCTTAACAAAGCTTATACCTAGCTATATAATCCCAGGCAAAGTTTACACATATAATCGCCAAAAAAATTACACATAATGATTATACTATCAGCTTTCTTAACGTTACAACTGTTATATATCCATTTAAATTTTCGGTACCACGGTTAACGTGGAATCCTCCATATCAGCATTTAAAAATATTATGTTTTAGCTGAGTTAAATATTGCTTTCAGAAATAATATTCGGCTAAATGAGAGTGAAATAGACCGACAACATCGTCTGCAACGTCAAAGAGAACTAGATGAAATAGCTAGAGCAAATGAAAGTAACCTGCACCGAGAAAAGCGATTGACCTATAACCGGGTTCTATACGCTAAATCCATAGCTTCTGAAAGCGCACAGAAGAAAGAACGTCGTTTGTACCGTGAAAGCCTTTCTAAACAATAAATGTTTATACTTCGCACAATAATTACAACCACGAATTACTACTTTTAATTTTTCAGGAACCTTTTCTATTATTGAATCAATTGCATCATGTTAAAATATGAATAAAACAACTCTCTGACATCAGTATGAAAACCGAACCTAACGTATTAACCGAAACAAAACGAAACTATTCAGAATACATTAACAGTTCATGCCTTTCCACGTTAATGTCTGATAAGAGAATAAAATCGGTAAATAATTTCTACACCTGCCAAGGCACGCGCGCGTGAAGCAGCGGGCAAATGCTAGTATATATATATATATTAGATGGCAATAAACACTATTAAATTTCAGACAGAACAGATGAATTATTAGAACGTACGTTTTTGTTATCGTAAACTTGATTTCGATATCGATAGTCGAACTTAACGATGATGTAACCTATGGTAACCTATGTGAGTAACTAAATGCTATATATGAATACTTATGTTTATTATTTATTATTTCCAGTTGATTTTATTACTATTCCGGAACTAATTAATTAAGGAACTGTGTTATTTTAAACCTAATAAAGACTTAATATAGGACAATACAGAAAGCTTTAACAATCGAAATTCAAACTAGTGATTTGAACTATTTTTTACGGTATATAAGAAATTTAACACTACAAATTAACTTAAACTACTATTTTTACCTATGCTATAGTATTATAGTAATCTAACTATCAAGCTTATACTAAGTTTAATTCAATAAAACGTGCAATAACTAGCAATAACGTTAACAACAATGACGCGAAATTTAAAAAACTGTTATTTATGGTGTAATCTTAAATAATTCTTCTTGCTAGCAATAATTCTAAGAGTTTAGATGATAATTAAAGATTTTAAAATAATTTAGTCTACAAAAATTTAGCTGATGAATGCAAAATCGCAGTTTGATGAACAGCTCTCGACAGACACAGCCAATCGCTCGCACAATGATCGCAAAACGTGAAGGGGACATTTTGACGAAGCGACTGATGTAAATTTCAACTGGTTAGTACCAGTTTCTGAAAGGTTACGCTTTTGGTGACGTTTCTTCTGGTCCAGGCCGCATTTCAACCTAACCACGTTAGTTTTGAGATACAATATCTCGAAAACTAAGCGAAATATCAAAAACGTTTATTCTTTGCTTCCAATTTGTCTCGTCGAGTTTCATAATCCATCATCAAATTAAGCTTCCAAGGTTATCTCTGAATGCTCGTATCGATATAAGATGGCGGGAATCACCGTATTACAACACTGATAAATATTACCATTTGTCAATTTGGTGCAACTTTTTACAACGGAGAAAAGCTGAAACGGAAAGAATACTTTACAACACATACATACAGCATTTTATGAAATAATATGCATTTATGAATGTGTGTAGTAAATTACAGACCGACAGCACATTTCTTTCTTGGGACCCTGGCGTTGCGCTCGAGCCCAACAAAGGATTGAACCAACATTTTAAGAGACTGTCACAGATTTTTCAAAGCTGGCGGCATCTAGTACATCGCTGTCATATTTAGGCATTTTTAATTAAATTGCTGGCAACTTTTCCGCAAATCAAGAGCACAAAACGTGGAGAGGACATATTGACGAAGAAATTAAACCAAATTTCAACAGGTTAGTATCAATTTCGCGTAGGTTCCGAAAATGGTGCAGTAATCCCACATTTCAACAGGTTTATCGTATCAATTTCGCGTGAGCTCCGAAAGTGGTGCAATCCCCGTAACATTTGTTGATAGTATTTAGCGGGGAACATTTGTATTTGCAGGAGGAAAACTGCAATGAATGGAAGTTTATAGATGAATTATAATATAATAATACAGGATGGTATATCGGAAGGACAGACATTTTCTGCAGTTGTTTAGTTAACTTAAATAAGTTACAAGTTTGACAGCAAATTCTAAAACGAATGGTAAATAACACTCTCTCATTGTGAAATTCTTGTCACACCACAAAATTTGATACCCCAAAGTGCAACCAGTTTCGGGCGGGTGGAGAATGTCTCCTTCCACCCTGCAACTCTAAATCAGCACAGCCTTAGTAGTTAATACCGCGATCCAGGGCGCATCACACTGTAACCACAAAGCTTTGTAGTATCAGAATATATTTTATAAATATTAAATCAGTAGAAATTGTTGTAACGCGAGGAAATACAGGAATAAGGAATACAGCATCAAATATAATTAGTGTACATGAGACTATCAATCACGAGAATAATTTTTCATATCAAATCGGTTGCCTTTTCCAACCAGTTTCAAAAATAGGCAACCATTAATGTACCAAAAACGCTCAAACTGCAATTGGTACGTCAGCAAATAGCTGCTTCACCAAAGCGAGTTTTGGTAGCTTAATTGTTGACTTCAAACAAAGCCTCGGCGATACGGTAGGAGCTTTGGATATGTGAAAACTGCGACCAGTGAAATTTGCGGCCAACCTAAAATCTGCGAAATCTGCGGCCAATACCTCTTCTCTTTGTGTCATGCCGCGCCGTCCTAATCACTCTAAACGCCCCTTTAGACGACCCGACCTGGTCTCACTAAATCGTGGCCTGGAAGTTATTACGTGAACAAATCATTTTACATTACACACCCGAAACAGCCAAGTTAATTTATATATATATATATATATATTTTTTAGATAGACACGCAAATGTTTCACAGGTTTCTTAGACTTAGACTTTTTTCGCACTCGTTACTGAAAGCTGAATTTTTTGATGATCTGCAACACTGTTCGGAAAATCCATTGCGGTACTAACTAGATTGGAGTGGCCGAGGTCGTATAGATGGGGCCATACACGATCGCTCCATCCGTCCAAATGGAGCGATGTCACTCCATTATAGTGACAACTGCTGATGGTAGAATAATTTTTCCTACACTAGTTTCTTATCTGCTTAACGTCTCTCTAACAGCGAGGTCTTTAGAGACGGGAAAGGATGGGGGGAGGGGGGGGGCAAGGAATGGGAAGGAATTCCGCCATGGCCTTTTGAAGGAAGCATCCCGGAATTTGCCTGCAGTGATTTTGCAAACAATGGAAAACACAAATCTGGATGCCCGGACAGGGATTCGAACCACCGTCCTCCCGAATGCGAAGCCTCCTGCACTAGTAATGTGAGGCAAAGGGAGATTTTGCATGAAATCTACTACGATTCTGTAAGTATTTGCCTCGTTATTTCAAATCTTTTCTACGTCTTTTAAGCAAGAATAAAACTTGTATTTTAATAACAGTTATAAACTATAAAACATCTGTACTGTCAACCTGCTGTTTAGGAACATTGGCTACAAACGCAGCAATCCGCTCTGAGCGCCGGTGGGGCGGCTTTTAACAATACAACCAGTTTGATCCTATTCTATAATAAACACACCGCTACAGCATTGAGAATTCTGGCCGCAGATTTCACTGGCCGCAAATTTCACTGGACCGCAGTTTTCGCGACACCAGGAGCTTTTGGTTGTATGACGTCAATATAAAAAGACGCAGCCAATAAACGATTGGCATAAAGGATCGTCAATATATTCCAAGCAGCCATGACTGACCAATATAACTGTCTTCCGTTAGGTAATTCTAACATGAATTACTTATGCTGACACCATTTATAAACGCTTCTCACAAAATAAATTAATAATAACAAAACGCTACTTTTATGATGTTTGATTTCCAATGCTGTCGAAGTAAATTCGTGACTATCGAAAACCTTTTCTCCGGCCCTATTTCGATAGTTTTTAACATTAGTTGTTTTCTACTGTTTTTCTAATGTTTGTGCTACAATTCAGTTCTGTTATGTGAAAGGAATTAGGAGAATCGTCTGTAATCTCGAGTTTGGGTTGCTAAATTGTTTCTTACAATAAATGTAGTAATTGTCGAAAGAATCCATAAGGGTAACGATGAATGTATAAAAAACTAGCTGTTAGCCGCGACTTCTTACGCGGGGATTTAGAATTTGATTACTAGAATTCAATGGCGTAGCTAGCATGGGTGACACCCGGGGCGGATATCGATGGTGTCACCCCTTGAAAACCTAAATTCAACTTTAAGTAAAATATAATATCTTGTAAGTGTAAAATATGATATTAATAAAACATAATCAAATAAATATTTATTGTTATTCAAAAATAATTCGAGGGTTATTCCAAAAGTAAGGTCCGGTTAAGAAAAAAAAATCAAAATCAAATTTTTTTCAAAAACAATTGTTTTATTTACATTCATTGCATATTTCTCTATTTTTCTACATAATTTCCATGCTTATTTAAACATTTGTCACATCGTTCAACGAGCTTTTCAATGCCTAAGTCGTAGAAATCGGCCGCCTGCGAACCCAACGGGCACACAATATGTAAAAATTCAAATGTTCAGACACAATTCTGTACAAAGTCGTTCTACTCACATTCGGGAAATCTAATCGTACGAGTATTTCGAGATCTGAAATAGTGAATCGTCGATCTTCACGAATTTTTTGGTCAACCACATGGACCAAATCTTCTGAAATCACTGATGGTCGGCCAGACCGTGGTTCATCATGCATATTTTCCCGTCCTTCATTAAAAGCTCGCACCCACTTACGCACTTTACTGTCACTCATTATGTTACGACCGTAAACTTTAGTAATCTGCCGATGAATTTCTGCCGCTGAAACGTTTCTTGCAGACAAAAACCGTATCACTGCCCTTACTTCACAATCGGCGGGCCGATAAATTGTCTTAAACATTGTGAACTGACACTACAAACAGCACACAGCAAAAGTAACAACGCTAATGGCGGCGCTTGACGCGCAAGGCATGCCGGGAATTGGCGCGCATGCGTGTATTGTCCTTGGCGCCCAATTCAAATAGTTACAGCGAATCGGACCTTAGTTTTGGAATAACCCTCGTACATTGTTAAAAAATTGTAATATTAACAACATTTAAAAGATACACAAATAAATTAAAAATAATTGCTTTCACAATATATTCTTTCTAGCATTAACAGCTGCAAACTCGTAAATCATATCTTCAAAATTAACAATTTGAGTTATTTCATGTTCAATAGTCAATATGGAAAGATTTTAGCCACGTTTGCTCATCGGTGGTCGAAACTGGTTTTACATTAATTTTAACTCCTCTGAAGATCGGTTCTCACTTGGCCGATACTGTTCCTCACCGTCACCGCACTGACACGTTTCTTACTGTTGGCGCTCACTCGATCGAAGTTTGTCCAAAGAACACCGCGTGTCACCAGACACTTGGCCGTATTGGATTGGTTAATGTTTTGACGTTGCAGACCAGTGTCGACCTTAAGGATTGCAACCCCGCAGTGTTTTCAATCCCGCGGGATCCGCAAGGGATTAGCGTCAATCCCGCGGGATCCATGCGGGATTGGTACAAACAGTTTTTTAACGCGTATATTTAAAACATAGTTACATAAAATGTTAATAAATTAAATAATAATTAAATCTTATATATATATATATAAATAGACGTGTTTTTTCCTATATTTCAGTTTTCAGCCACCACTAGCTAGCACAGATCACTGATGTTTGTGGGTGGAAGTAGCATGGAGTTTCCTGTAGTGCACAACGTTGGCCGAATGCCGATTGCTGTGGGGATGTGGGAGATATAATGATTAAAGTTGGTCAGTGCAGGGCGTTTTCACATTTCGACCAAAAATTCGTATCTCCGTATACTTCTCTTTCCTGCCACAACTACATAACATAGCCCTTTGGTGTTTGTGTGTGGTAGTAGAATCGTGTTTCCTGTCGTGCACTATGGTTGTTAGATGTCGGTAGCTATGGGTGTGTGGGAGATATGGGGGTTTAAAGTGGTCGACCTGTGGCAGTTTCATACTTCTGCCAAAAACAAAAGTGTCATGGTGTATCACTTTTCAGCAAAACTATAGATCACAGATAACTGGCGTTTGTGTGTAGTAGTAGCACAGAGTCACCTTTCGATCACAACAGCGGCCGAATTTCAGAAACTGTGGTACTGTGGTAGATATGGTGGTTGTAAGTGGCCGACTAAGGATATTTTCGCATTTCGACTGTCTCCGCATATGTCACTTTTCTGCCACAACTACATAGCATAGAGCATTGGTGTTTATGTTTGGTAGTAGGATCGTATCTCATGTAGTGCACTATGGTTGTTAGATGTCGGTAGCTATGGGGGTGTGGGAGAAATGAGGGTTGAAAGTGGTCGACCTGTGGCAGTTTCATACTTCTGCCAAAAACAAAAGTGTCATGGTGTATCACTTTTCAGCGAAAACTATAGATCACAGATAACTGGCGTTTGTGTGTAGTAGTAGCACAGAGTCACCTTTCGATCACAACAGCGGCCGAATTTCAGAAACTGTGGTACTGTGGTAGATATGGTGGTTGTAAGTGGCAGACTAAGGATATTTTCGTATTTCGACGAAAGGCATGTGTCTCCGCAGATTTCACTTTTCTACCACGACTACATAGCATAGAGAATTGGTGTTTATGTGTGGTAGTAGAATCGTGTCTGTTGTCGTGCACTATGGTTGTTAGATGTCTGTAGCTATGAGGGTGTGGAAGATATGGGGGATGAAAATGGTCGACCTGCGGCAATTTCATATTTCTGCCAAAGACGCATGTGTCACGGTGTATCACTTTTAAGTGAAAACTATCAATCGCAGATCACTGGCGTTTGTGTGTGGTAGTAACACAGAGTCTCCCATCGATCACAACGTTGGCCGAAATTCGGTAACTGTGGGAGTGTGTGAGATATGGTGTTTGAAATTGGTCGATCATGAATATTTTCGTGTTTCATCCAAAGAATAAAATATAAAAACAGCGTAGTAAAAAAAATAAAATAAAAAAAAACAACGGGTCAGGTAATATAAGATCATGCCATTCGATATCATACATCTTTACAAGAAGTACGTAACAAGTGAAGTATTTTACTACCGGCCTAAGATATACGTATCTACAGACTCCTAAATATGACATTGTATGTATCGAAGGCCATCTCCAGGTGTAAATTTTAGATTCCTAGCGTGTATAAAAAAAAAATGTTGTAAACGGTTCCAATGTTCGTTCAGTTTATGATTAAAGCTCAATTTTTGTTGAGGAACAGAAGTGTGAAATCTCTCTCGATTTAAGGAACCCGCAAGAATTTAAGTACCTGTATTCGGCAGAGAGGTTACCCGTAGTATAAATTTTCTTCTTCTCTAAATTAATTATCGAAAATTATTAGAGAATCATAAGCTTATTCATTTCATCGCGATCATATTTGCATATTCTCGGTCAGTAGAAAGTATAGCAAACTTACATGAACTTAGAATTTCCAAGTGCTTACTAATGTTTCGATTTCACGAGCAAGATACGCGGTTCTGACTGTTTTAAAACTGGTTACCAACGACAGACGATACCACCAACGAACACTTGGACCCGTTCGGATTGACATGAAACCTGACAGTATTGCTAGTTTAATGCATAGTTTTCTGAATCATCTTGTTTGAGTAAATTTGAATATGATGCGATTTCATGTCGAGTATAGGTGCACTGCCGACAATAGTGTTAATCGGATAACGCGAAATCTGTCAGATGATAAATTCATAAATAACTAGAAAATACTTCAAGGCACATATGAATCTTAGCATGAGAGCTAATGGAATACCAAATAAGCAAAACAATTTTTAAAAAAATGAATTTCATGCCACGCTTAAAATGACCGACTTTAATTGATGACCTTACATTGGAAGATGAATCCTAGGGGAGGGTGCATAAACCATGTACCCGGTAGCTCCATTTTGGTCTCCTGTGAACCTCCTTTTCCCCCCACGTAGCCCTACGTGGCTTTTGCCTCAACACCCCGCCCGCTCCCACGTAGCACATAGCTCTTTTTCCCGTTTGATTCCAGAAGACATTTTGTACTGTTTTCTCCTGTCAGACTGTTGTAAATTACATAAGGAGATAATTAATTGAGTGAAATAAATATTCACATGCTGTTGTGAGTTCTGTTCCTCATTTTAACTGTGAAAAATGTTATGAAAGGAAAGCTACGTGGTCTGGCTCGGACACCCCACCTCCCCCCACGTAACCTAACGTAGCCTTCCAGTCCCCCCCCCCCCCCTGGACCGAGCCACGTATTTTGTGCATGATCCCTAGACTACATGTATTAGGATTGGTGTAATGCACCCGCCGTCACACACTTTCAGTGAATCGCGTAGTAATAATAATAATACGCTAGGTTGCTTTTTTTCATTTTCAAAGGAAAATATGACATTTTTCTTTAAATAATTTCGAGGATTTACAATTTATTTACAATTTAATTATCTAATTACCACGAGTTTAGCAATTTTAGATATAAATCCTTTAATTTTAAAACTTCCTCCCTTTATACAAGAAATCTTATATACACCGCCCCTACTAACAAACCAAACAACAGTGAGGGACGGCAAGCACAAAGATTTCCTGCGTCGTTTGTTGGAGCTAGAGCGATGCTTTCTTTGTTTAAGTACGCTGTATAACCAGCAATTATACTCTAGTCTATTGCAATGAAAGAGCCCCCCGGATCGCGGACCTCCCTCCCCCCCCCCCCCCCCCCACCCCTAGCTGCGCCACTGCTAGAATTGGATACAAAAAGCCGAAAGTTACCTAAGATATGTCGGCATAACATGACGGGAACGCTATCGATATACCATTCTACCGTCGAACCTGTCTCATTTATTCATATCGGAAAATAGTATCCTATTTCGTTCCTAATGATACAAAGTATTTCGGTATATCGGTATACACATGTAGTCATCAAAACATAAAAAAAGACGGAGACTTACTTTCGCATATATTACACTAGCTGTTTCCCGCGGCTTCGTACGCGTGGATTTAGAATTTGATTGCTAGAATTGGATATACACAGCTGAAAGTTACCTAAGATATGTCGGGAACGCCATAGATATACCATTCTACCGTTGAACCTGTCTCATGACTAAAACTGTTATTCATATCGGAAAAAAGTATCCTATTTCGTTCCTAAAGAAACAAAGTATTTCCTTGTCATCGGTATACACATATAGTTATCAGAACGTAAAAAAAAAAAAAAAAAAAAACGGGGTCTTACTTTCGCATATACGAGGCGTATTTTTTAAGTAACGTCCATTTTGTTGTAGACACTAGTAGTTCGCGCGCATACCGCAACGAGCACGTGTGTCATGTACCGGCATGCCTCGGGAACAACTGTCCTCAGTTTCAGCTCTGTAGCTAACCTGTACAGTTCTGTTCTGTGCTTTCAAAATGTTTAAGACTATCAACTCACCCGCCGTGTGTGAGGTTCGCTCAGTGATACAGTTTTTGTCAGCAAGGAACCTGTCTGCTGCAGAAAGTCATCGACAGATTTGTGAAGTGTATGGTGATACTGTTATGAGTGAAAGCAAAGTGCGTAAGTGGGTACAAGAATTCAAAGATGGCCGTGACAACGTCAATGATGTGGACCGCTCCGGTCGCCCTTCTTGGATTACAGGCGATTAGGTGGCTTCAGTTGAAGCGAGGATTCGGGTGAACAGGTGCTTCATAATAACAGGTCTCTCAAACGAATTTCCTGACCTGTCGAGATCAGCGCTTTACAAAATTGTTTCGGAACACCTAAAGTTTAGGAAACTGTGCTCCCGTTGGGTCCCGAAACTCCCAACAGAGGACCACAAAAACCAAAGATTTGAGTGTTCGACGAAGTTCTTATAACGAAGAAGATGACGGCTTCTTGAGTCAGATCGTAACCGGAGCCGAAACATGGGTTTCGCATATCACGCCTGAATCGAAACAACAGACCATGGAATGGAGACACCCACACTCGCCTGTAAAGGTGAAGGCCAAACAGACTCTGTCCCAGCGCAAAATCAGGGTGTCGGTGTTTTGGGAAAGGCATGGTGTTTTGTTGGTCGACTTCATGCAACGAGGAATTTTGGCGCATGTCAGAAGCATACTGTCAAACCCTGAGGAAGCTATGCAGAGCGATTCAAAACAAAAGACGCGGCATGCTGACAAAGGGAAGAACTAACCGTAAAAAAAATATCGCAATACTGTGATGAGCACACAACATGTGCAGAGATCGATACCGGGTGGTGTACGTTAATTTGGTATCGATGTACTGCCAATATAAGGACCCTATAGATGCTTATCTAAATAAATATAGAAAAATTTGCACTGAGTTACAAGATCAAAGGATAATTATAACAGCAGATATAAATGCATACTCCCCGCTCTGGTACAGTGATACAACGGATGAACGAGGCTTAATGGTAGAGGAACTGTTAAATGAGTTATGCCTGGAAGTCAGGAACTGCCCTAATAATGCTCCAACGTTTAGTAATAGAGCCGGTGCAAAATCGAATTTCGATGTAATGCAGACCAATCAGCTGGCAGGAAACCTAAGTCAGAAACTGGAGGGTGATTGAAAACGAAACTACAAGTGACCACAACTTGATTCTGTTTGATCTGGCCAAAGGTAGGTTGCAAATCAATGAAATTAACGACACAAGGAAAAAATATAACTTACGTAGGGCAGATTGGGCAAAACTAAGAGATGAATTCCGTCTACCAGTGGATCTATTGGAAGGTAATGATGTAGATGTCATAGCAAGAGGGATAACGCGTGAAATTCAACGCGTAATGAAAATGGCCATTCCCCTCAAAAGACCAGCGAATACTACAGACATACCGTGAAGCGACCGACTGCAAAAACTACGATCGGAGATGAGGAAGGCGAGAAAAGAGTACCAATGGTGCATGATTGCTGCCGATAGGTGCTTGCTTCTCGATAGATACAGGGAAAGGAAGGCTGCCTTTAAAGAGCTGCTAATAAAAACAAAGCAGCAGAGTTGGGAGGCTTATGTAAACGCTAATTTAAAGTCATATCCCTGGGGCGTCCCCTACAAGATCGCAGCTAGCAAATTGAGACCACCGACTACACTATCAACCGTAAGAAGGGCAGACGGGACCATGACGGCCAATTGAAGCGCAACAGCTGAGGAACTGTTAAAAATACTATTACCCGACGATGAGGCAGTAGGTGAAAGTTTAGAGCAAGAAAATCTCCGTAAAGGTCACAATGAAATTTATACCTCAGCTACTTTAGCGGATGATGTGACACCAGACGAAGTAATTAAAGCGATTAACCCCATGTCGCGGAAAAAGACACATGGAGCGGACGGAATCGCTGCTGAAGTGCTCCAGGCATTAGTGGTTCAGTTGACTTCACCACTCTGCATACTGTTTAATAAATGCCTTCAGCAAGGCGGGGTTCCAAATATCTGGAAGCAGAGTGAAGTGGTGATCCTAAAGAAGGGGAACGACAAGGATCCATTAAATCCTAAATCCTATCGGCCGATCTGTCTGCTAAATGTGCTTGGAAAAGTGCAGGAAAAAATGTTAGTATGGAAACTACAATAACACAGGAAAAAGTATGGTATGAGTGTACATCAGTTTGGTTTCAGAGCGGGTAGGTCGACCGACGATGCCATAAATAAGACCGTGCAGCTAGTGAAAAGTAGTAATAGCAAGTATGTAATAGCTATCGCCGTCGACGTTGCTGGAGCATTCGATAACTTATGGTGGCCGGCTCTTTTTAGCCGCCTGCGAGAAATAGAAATTCCTAGTAACCTCTATGGAACGTTAAGTCGTATTAAGTTGGCTGCCGTGTGCGGTTGTGTGTCACGTCGCTCTTGCCGCTGACTGCATTTCGCGATGGATAAAACGATCGTTAAGTGACGAAACAAGTTGTGCTGTGTATAGATTGTAAGGATTTTCAGTAGAATTAATGTATGTCAGTGAAGGTAATTATTCCCAGGCCTCGCACAGAGACGTAACCCGATTCTTGATACTCAGCTTAGTCGAGAGGCTAGCAAGAGCGTCCCGTGAGAAAGGGCACCTTAACCTTGGCTTTGAAAAACGCATGGTAAGGCCTTTTCAGCCAACCAAAGACGCGTGCTATGCCCCTCCACCTCACTGAGCTGCGCGGAGCGCAGTTAGAGTCCAGACTTCGAGAGGTATGTTTTGTGAGCCATGCAGCATGTAAGATCACCAGAGTGAACGTAATTGGCTTTATGGTAAGGTAATGTGTTCAACTCTCTCTCTCTGCTGGCTGGGAAGGTTACTTTGACTGATAGTTTGCACTGAGATAGGTAACTAGTAGATACCAGTTATTTTCAAGAAGTATTTCATGTATGTTCTCATGTACTCTTCATTTTTCAATTATTAAAGTCAGTCAACCTTCTAATTGCGCTTATTTATCGCATTCACCAATTTCCTACATACTATATGTTAGTAGGCACGTGATCGCTTCGGTCATAGAATCACATATCTTTGGTAAAACTAACCAGGGAGTGGTTGAATGATCGAAGACGAACTCGCAGGTTCTTGTGGCACTCTACCTTTGGGTCGCTACAGAAACAAAATAAAAATGGTGTCAGATTTTGGGGTAGATTACGTGATATCGGTGATTGTTGATTGCAGAAAATTTTGAAAATTTTTGGAAAGTTATTTTCCTGTTAGTACGGCATAGAGACGGATCTTCTCTATCGCTGTAACAAATTTTCTTAGGCGTAGAAGCCGCAGAGAGTGGAACACAAAGCCAGAAACGGAACGAGAAGTCAGTGAAGCAAAGTAATTTTGCGAGCTTAGAGATGCACCTTGGAGCTGAAACAGGAGACGTGCAAGACGCGACCGATAAGCAGTTGGAAGTTCGGAGGCCAGTGGACAGAGGGCGCCAGCGGCGGACTACCCAGCAGGCATCACCATTGCGGAGACGGGTGGACGGCGGCGACCAATCAGAGAGCGTCTTCACCACAACAAACCGGACAGCGCCATATTCGAGTTGAAGCAGCTATAGCAGACGACAGCGCATCAAAAGTGAGTAAGCGCTACGCAGTGATTCAAAATGAATGCAGCACCGAGTGAAGTGAATAGTGAAGAGGGTAGTGTGGGAAAATTACCAGTTTCAGAAGCATTAAAGTTAATGCGAATACATTTAGTGGCGAGAAAGACGAATTACAACCATTCATTGAAAATGTTTCTACTGCATTTAAATTAGTCGCTAAGAAAGATCATGATGTTCTTCTTCATTTTGTCAAATCCAAAATCCTTGGAAACGCGAGAGGCAAATTACTTGTAAGACAATTTACAAAACATGGGAATCTGTAAAGGAATTCTTGATTGAAAATTATGGGGAGAGCGTTCCTTAGATCATTACGCTTGTAATCTTTTTGCAGCACGTCAGGGAAAAACAGAACCAATTGTTGAATGGGCCGCTAGAATCGACAAGCTCTCACATGATTTTAGAAATGCTGTAGCTAAGGAAATTCCTGAGGAGGACGTAAAAGGGAGTTTAACTTTAGTTGACAGACTATCTCGCATCACATTTATCAATGGCTTAAGTAATGACAGAATTCAGACAATTGTTCGGGCACGGGGTTCCACTATCACGTTGCCTGTCGCCATAGAGATAGCAAGCGTTGAAGAAAGCGCGTTAATGTCACAAAAAGAAAAGGCATTCGTTGGGCGTTCAGACACACGTACCACACAGGGTAATGTCACTAAAAGGTGTTATTTGTGCAATAAGTTGGGCCATATCAGTAAGGATTGTAGAAGCCAACCCATCTGTCAAATATGTCGAGAGAAAGGGCACACTGCAACAGCTTGTAAAACACGCACACAGTACAGACGAATAAGTTCTGTCACATGCAAATTCTGTCACCGAAAAGGTCATGTTATTGCCGACTGCAGAGTAAAGAGTGCAGTCTGTTTCAGATGTAACCGTTCGGGACACTATGCGTCAAATTGCCGCAACAATGAGAACACACAAAAAGCGAACAAGGATTCCGGGAAACGAGCGAAGGGTGTGAGAGATAACAGCCACTCTTACACTCGTCAGTATGGCCAAGTACACACGGTAGGCTGTGAGCATGAAAATGATTTTATCAAAATTGATTGTGAACAAGTGAACAATGAGAGAGATACTCTGTCTTCTTGATACAGGCGCTCAAATCTCACTTATACACAAAAATGCATTAGCAAGAAATGTTTCAATTGACACAAGTAAAACATTAAGTATAAAGGGAATTATGTCACATACAGTTAGAACTAAAGGAACTGTAATGTTACACTTAAAATTGGGTAAGCATGTGTTCATTAAACATAGATTTCATGTTGTGGAAGAATCTGTAGATCTGGTGAAGGAAGGATTAATTGGGAGAGATCTTTTAATCAAACAGGGAGCAATAATTAATTATGAAAATATGTCTGTATGTATCAGTGGTCATTCTAGCCCTATATTGACAGCTCCAGAGAAAAGCAGTAAACACAGTAAACATGCTAGAAGGGTTTCGAAAGGGTCGGAAAATTCGCAAGGCAAATTTTCTACAATACAGAGTAACGTAAACACTGAGGTCCCACATAAAAACACTCGTAGAAGACGAAGGAACAAAGTCAACAGAAAGAATAATTATCGTGGTAGAAACGGGAATGACAAACAAAACAGTGAGGAAGCCACTACACAGCCTGTACAGAGTAAACAACAGAAACACACTCAAACACAAGAACATCAAGTAGAAGTATCTGATCGGAGAGATGCTAGCGATGTCAGTCAAAATAGGGACAATACGAGACAGCTGAGCAACAGTTCTAGAAATGCAAAAGAAAGTGTAAGTCTTCCAGACGACTATACAGTGAAATTAGGGCCGAGAGAAGAACGTATTTTGCGAGTTCAGGTTCAATGTAAAAATAGTGCTGAAGCTCTTATAGCAAAACAAGAAATAATCGAAGGCGTTTTTATTCCTGAATCGTTGGTTAAAGTTGAAAATGGCACTTGTATTTTGTCTATGCTAAACACCAGAGAAGATAATGTTGAGTTCTACTGCGGTGCGATATCAGCTGAGCCGTACTGCGCGGAGCGCGATACGACGTCACAGTCACGTGATAACACAGCTGACAGCCAGGCAGCCATTCGAGTTTGCGGAAGTAAACAACCAACCGGTAATAGATCACCCGACCAAGGGAAAACGCGTACCAGTTTATTAAAAGACCATTTAAGAGTAGATCATTTAAATGACGAAGAAAGGCGATCCATTTTTGAAATTTGTCTATTGTATAATGATATATTTCATCTTCCCGGCGATAAACTGACGCACACTAACACAATTACACATGAAATTAAATTGAAGCCAGAAGCTCAGGGTACAGTTATCAACCAAAGATCCTACCGAATCCCAGACACTATGAAGCCTGTTTTGAAGAAGGAAATTGATCAAATGCTTGAAGACGAAATTATTGTTCCATCTACTAGTGCTTGGAACTTTCCATTGATTATTTTACCTAAGAAGCCAGATGCCAGTGGTAAGCAACGTTATAGAGTCGTGGTAGATTTTCGCAAATTAAATGATATCACTGTAGGTACAGTTTTTCCATTACCACTAATTTCAGAAATTCTTGACTCACTGGGGAAGGCAAAGTACTTTTCAACTTTAGATTTAGCACAGGGTTATCATCAAATATTGATTAAGGAATCTGATCAACCTATGACCGCATTCAGTACGGGTCAAGGTCACTACATGTTTCGGAGAATGGCTCAGGGTTTGACCTCGGCGCCGGCTAGTTTCCAGAAAATGATGTCTATTGTTCTTACTGGACTGCAGGGAGACCGTTGTTTTGTGTATCTCGACGATGTAATTTGTTTCGGTCCAAATTTGGAATCCCACAATGAGAGATTAAGAAATATTTTTGATAGATTAAGAACTCACAACCTTCGCCTTCAGCCAAACAAATGTGAATTCTTACGAAAGGAGGTAACTTACTTGGGACACAAGCTGACAGAAAATGGTGTTTCCCCAGACCCACAAAAAATTGGAAAGGTTCAGAATTACCCAACTTCCTCAAACTACAAAAGAATTAAAAACATTTCTTGGGTTCGTTAGTTATTACCGTCGTTTCATAGAGAATTTCAGCAAGATAGCCAAACCATTGTATGAGTTGTTGAAGAAAAATGTACCGTACGAGTGGAGTCAGAAAACTGATAACGCTTTTCAAACTCTCAAGGACAAATTGACTTCAGCGCCAGTTCTAGCGTACCCCGATCCAGATCTTCCTTATATCATTAGCACAGACGCTAGTTCGTACGCGATCGGAGCTGTGCTTTCTCAAGGTCAATTAGGGTCAGATAGACCTATAGCGTATATTTCTAGAACATTGAATAAAGCAGGAAACCGGATATTCGACCTCGGAAAAAGAAGCTCTTTCGCTGACATGGTCCGTAAAACAATTCAGGCCATATGTCTTTGGCAGACACTTTACCGTATATACTGACCACCGCCCATTAATATGGATCTTTAGTGTCAAAGACCCATCGTCCAGATTGCTCAGATTTAGATTGAAACTCGAGGAATATGATTACACTATTGTTTACCGAAAGGGGAAGTCCAACACAGTTGCAGACGCACTTAGTAGGATTAGAGAAGTGAGGGAAGTGCAGGAAACATCGCAGTCAGAACCTGTCACAGACGAAACAATGGACACTAGTGGAGAAACATCGTCACCCACAGCTGATGCGCAAATTCAAACAAACGAGAATGAATTCCCCACGTTAACGGAGGAGGAAAAGCGAGCAATACTTAAGGAAGCTCACGACTGGTCCTTTAGCTGGGCACCAAGGAGTAGCTAAAACTTATGAAAGGATTAGGAGGTATGTTCAGTGGCCAGGCATGAAGTCATACATCGAAAATTATGTTAAACACTGCGATAGTTGTCAGAAAAACAAACACACAGTCCCACATACAAAAATGCCATTGGAGCTCACTAAGGCACCTGAATACGTGTTCGAACGATGTGCTACGGACGTGGTTGGGCCACTTCCGGTTTCAAATAACTGGGAACAGATTTCGTGCTTACGTTTCAAGACGAATTGACAAAAGTTTATTATGGCGATTCCCATCGCTAGGCAAGACGCGGATACAATAGCTCGAGCGTTGGTATTAGAAGTCATTTTACGCTTTGGTTGTCCACAAATTCTGATCTCTGATAACGGTAGCTGCTTTATCAGCGAAACGTTGCAGCGAGTGTGTAAACTCTTAAAGATAAATAAGATACAAACTACTGCATACCACCCACAGAGTAACTTTGTCGAGAGGAATGCACAGAGGACTTTCAGAGTACTTACGACATTACATTGATAAGAATCAGAGCACATGGGACGACTGGTTGCCTTATTTTGTATTTGTATTCAATACCAGTGTTCATAGTGCAACAGGATACACTCCACACGAATTAATGTTCGGTAGAATTCCAAATGTCCCCGGAATATTGCAAGCTGATCCTAAAGAAGTATGTTATTCGTATGATCAATATGCAGAGGAGTTACGAGCCATCCTACAGACGCTGCACAAGCAGGCTAGAGAATTGAATCAAGGGTTGAAGGAAAAAAACAAACAATACTTATGATAAAACACAGAATCCGCGAGAATTTGCGATTGGATCTAAAGTACTGTTGAAAGATCAATCGGTTCGTCGGGGTAGATCACAAAAGTTGGACAGTAGTTGGCGCGGACCATTTGTTGTCATTGGGAAGCGTGGCGTCAATGTTACGATCCAACTCGGTCGATACAAGAGACTTACAGTACATGCAAACAGACTGAAGCCCTACCATTAATTAATTGAGGTTAATAATTAAGAAGGAATCTTTAGTGGTTATAAGACAGCGTAGAGTAAGGTTAGGTGAGTTACAGTAAGTTTAAATTTTAGGTAGGTATAAGGGAGAAAACCGCATTCAAAGCAAGCGAACGAAAGGCCTTACGGGCGAACGGATTGTAAACATAAGCACGTGGCGGCAGAGCACGTGGCTCGCCCACGCGAGTTGATAAGAGCACACTCCATGATGGCGGCGAGGCTTATCAGCGGACGAGCCCCCGGCGTCCTTGTGACGCGGCGGTTGCGATAACACCAGCTGAGACACTCCTACGCGCACCGGGCATTTAACTGATAGCGAGACAGCCTTTAAATGCTCACACGTTCGTGCAGTCGAACGCGGCGAGCGTAATAATACATCACACACTTTCACCATTGCAGACAAACTTACACAATTGTTTGATGAATTACCATAGTACACTTTACTAAGAATTAATTTTGCTTTTCAGATGAACCTGTTGAACGGTCTACTGTTAATGATTCACACCAGTCTAGCTATGCAAGACTTTGCAATCGAAAAATTTAGCTCGAGTCCTGGGTTATACTTCGACCATGTAACTGGTGCACAAGTTTACACGCTGAGCTGGAAAATCGTCACCTACGTGAATTTGAAAGAACTAGACGACGCATGTGAAAGTTTGGAGAATTATGCAATTAGGTCTATCGCTTTTTTGCAAAAACAAATTGATTGAATTAAATGTAGCAACACATGAATGTGATGAAATGTCTCAAGAGATACTCTGGCATATTAATAGATTAAAACAGTCTCAAGGTATAATTGGACAGATTGCGAAACATGACTCACCAAGGGAAAAGAGGGCGATTCTTGGAATAGTAGGCCAGATAAGTCGCATTCTTTTTGGGACTCTCGATTTGGCTGACGCAGAATTTTATAAATCTAAAATAGATATCCTTGAAAACGAACAACAGACCTTGTTAAAATTATCGAAGGAACAATTGACTATAGTGAAAAAATCTTTAACTGAAATTAATTACACATTGTCTAGTGTGAACAGGAACCAGATGTTTTGGTTTCTGGGATGAAAAAGATGCAAAATTATGTACAGGAATTTGCTAATCATACAGATCAGTCCATTCGGAAAATAGCTATTATGACTTCCACGAATGAACACCTAATAAGATCCTTATCCATCATATTTGAATTACAAAGACAGTATGATTTAGTTATTACAGCTATTGTAAATGCACAGTATGGAATACTGCAACCACTTATTATCAACCCATCACAAGTTGTTAGCTATTTAAAATTAATTAGAGATGATATTAAAGATAAAAGATTTCCTGTTCCTCTTACCGAAGAAAACGGTTACTTATTATTGAAAATGATAGACTTAGATGTATTTTTGTCACAACACATTTTGTCTTATGTACTGACTGTTCCTCTCACAAATAACAATCAGTTTAACATTTACAGAATTCTACCATTACCTATTGAAGTTGGTAACAATTACAATTATTTGTTTATCTTGCCAGACAAGGATACCTTGATTATTGATGATTCCCGCAGAATGTATGCTAAGGTGAACTATCATGACTTAAAATGTAAGCAGTTAACATCTGATCTTAGTATCTGTAAACAAAATTTTATTTTAGCCACTTCATTCGAATCTGCTCCATGCGAGATAAGGTTACTCCAACCAGTCAGGACAATCCCCCCGGATTGTACCAGAAAGTTAATCTCCTTAAACGAAAGTTTGTTCACTAAATTAAGTAATAATGAATGGCTATTCGTAGCTCCTAAAGAGGAGGGGATGACCATTCTATGTGGCGACAATCAGCCAACTGATGCTCATATTCAAAGGAACCGGCAAAATTCGATTCTTTCAAAGATGTAGGGGGTATGGAGCCAAGATTCTGATTGAAGCTGAGCAGACGATAAGGACGAATATCACGAGCAAGGATATTGTACCCAATCTAAACTTAGAACTTGACTGTTGTATTATAAACAAAGAGAAACGTAATATCTCAGAATTACAGTTAAATCTTCCAATGGAAAATATTGTCAAAAACCTCGATGATTTACGTATGGCAGGATTCAAAATTGATCAACTACAGGATCAAATTGAGCAACAAGAGAGAAATGCCTCTACAATTCATTCCTTGTCTCACTATTCGATTTTATCGTATGTTTGTGTAATTTTAATCCTTTGTATTACTATATTTTGTGTATGTAAACATTGTGGTTGTTTACGCAATTGTTTTAAGTACTTATGGCGGAATACCGCAGGTGAATGTTGTAAGCAAATTTGTGTAAAAACAACAATTGTGAATCAAACAACAGGTACTGAGTTAACGCGTATAAGAGGTCGTCGACCTATTCACGCTAACAGTGATTTAAACAATGAACTCAATGATGATGATATAATTGTGTTTGAAAGACCTCATTCATCTGTTGGACAAAGACAAGCCGATCTTGACCAAGTGTCAGTTATATCACGTTTTGATCGGAGATAAATATCTTGATATTTCATATATATATGTAATTTCTCTGTTTCAACTATGTTTATTAGAATCACTTTTGAATCATTGTAATGATTGTAGTAACAAAACATAAGAAACAATTTTAGTAGCATTAAGACAGTATAATCAGTAGGTTAGGATAAGGAAATGAAACAATCAAAGATCATTTTATGTTGACCATGTATGTAGCAGTTAATTAGAGTAATCAATTAGTTCAAATGTGTATAAATTGTTTGTCTTTCTGTTTAAGCACTTGAATGCCATGATGCAACGCATTAAAGGTAAGAGTCTGCACCTCGGTTAAGGCCGGGCTCGACTCTTTTCCCACGGGGGAAGGTGTATAGACTGTAAGGATTTTCAATAGAATTAATGTATGTCAGTGAAGGTAATTATTCTCAGGCCTCGCACAGAGACGTAACCCGATTCTTAATATTCAGCTTAGTCGAGAGGCTAGCAAGAGCGTCCCGTGAGAAAGGGCACCTTAACCTTGGCTTTGAAAAACGCATGGTAAGGCCTTTCAGCCAACCAAAGACGCGCGCTATGCCCCTCCACTCACTGAGCTGTGCAGAGCGCAGTTAGAGTCCAGACATGCAGCATGTAAGATCACCAGAGTGAGCGTAATTGGCTTTATAGTAAGGTAATGTGTTCCGACTCTCTCTCTCTGCTGGCTGGGAAGGTTACTTTGACTGAAAGTTTGCACTAAGATAGGTAACTAGTAGATACCAGTTATTTTCAAGAAGTATTTCATGTATGTTCTCATGTACTCTTCATTTTTCATTTATTAAAGTCAGTCAACCTTCTAATTGCGCTTATTTATCGCATTCACCAATTTCCTACATACTATATGTTAGTAGGCACGTGATCGCTTCGGTCATAGAATCACATATCTTTGGTAAAACTAACCAGGGAGTGGTTGATCGAAGACGAACTCGCAGTTTCTTGTGGCACTCTACCTTTGGGTCACTACAGCTGGTGTAAATAGTGCGTGTCAGTGCATGTAAAAACTCTCGCTAACTGCGGTAGAAAAACATACGTTGTGTGAGTGATTTTGTCTAATAACTGAACGGGAAAGCAGTGCCACGAGTCAACGGTTATCGTCCGCAGTCGGGCTGCGTCGCGTCAGTGCTTCAACGTCACGGAGCTGGTGCGTCAGCGCGCACCGTCAGCACCCTGGCGTCCAGCTGACGTGAGTCAACACCTCGCCTGCCTCAAGGCTCAGCTGACATCATGGGCTCGACTGAAGGTAACAATAACAGCAATACACAACAGAGCTTAAATCCCGAATCGGAGTGCAACGACACAGTTAACGGCAGGTACGAAAAACTTGTTAATTATGTTAACAAACTGTTTGGCCAAAAAATGACTGAGTTCAAACTGAGGGAATTTAAGGACAACCTTGCTTCCTTCGCAGTGGCTATGGCCCACATAGAGGGAAGAAATGAAGAGATGAAGAAAGAAATAAGAACACTCAGAGAAGAGAACAGAGAACTGAACGTGCAGAAAAAACTGTCAGCATCTAGCTATGCAGCAGTGACAAAATCAGGGATGGAACCTACATTAAAGTCAAAAATAGAGAAAACAGCTACTAGTGCAGCCGTCTTCATAACTTCCAAGAATGGAATCTCCGAAACAGGTTGCTGATAAACTAACCAGAATCATAAAACCAGGGAAAGATAAGATAAAAATAAACAAAATATGTAGCACAAATAATGCTGTAATCGTAGAAACAGCATCTCAAGATATGTAAGAAAAATCATGGAAAATAAAGAACTAAACGAAAATCTGTAGTGTGAAATGCCGCGGAAAAGGAAACCACTGTTGATTCTGTACGACGTACCCACGTCACTTGAGATACAAAATCCCAGAAAAAGTATATGAACAAAATTTTGAAGGAAAAATAGAAAGACAACAATTTCTGGAGGGGTTCAAGTCAAAATTTCCAACAGGCCCCAGAGATAAAAGCACTGTCCATCAAGTTGTTGAAGTAAGTGCTGAAATAAGGAAGCAAATAATGCAGCAAAGAAAAATATACATAGAATTCAGTGACATATCTGCAAAAGATTATACATTAGTACCAAAATGTATGCATTGCTACGATTATGGTCATATTAGCAAACATTGTTCCCAAACGTCGGCCGCTTGCAAACATTGTGGAGAAACTAGCCACAAGAAAGAAGGCTGTAGCAAGTCCTTACAGTCAGCTGTTTGTATCCCATGCAGGAAACGGGGAAAATCGTGCAACAAATCTGGCAAAGATTGTCCGACATACCAACTGTTTCTTCAAAGATTGATAAACAGAACAGATTATGGACAGTAGAAGAAACTCCAAGCGGATGGACAAACCATACAAAGATCAATTATTGAGTATCATTATCAACCTAATAGAAGAAACAGTAAGGAAAAGAAAGAGGAATAAAACAAGAAACACGCCATCAAGGAAGAGGCGGAAGCAGAGAGAGCTGCAAGATACAGGGAGAAAATATTGCAAGAAGGGAAGGAAACAGCAAACAGCGTAAGCACGCAGACAGATGAATCTATCCTCCAACACTCAGAGATTACTTCTACCATCTGTGATATTTCTCCTAGACCTCAACTAAAACGAGCTGGACTTGGGTGGGTAGGACCAGTTCCAATGACATCCAACTACTGCAAAATTAGCGGCGGCTCCGAAAACCGAGCGAACAAAAAACCAAGACACGCTGCTATAGCTCCAGACCATATCTATAAAAAGTTTGAAAACAATCTGCAGCTCGCTCGACTAGAGGAAACACAAAATCTCACTTTAGCGTTACGCCACCTAACCAGAATAGCACATCCAAATGGCAAAAACATCACATTTCCGCAACCAGAAGCAATTGATCGTATTCAACTTAAGATAAACAATATACCTACTAACTCAAACCAGTTACTCACTATAGTCAAGCAAGTATTTGACAGACGGAATGAAATCTTTGATCCAGATCAAATTTATCGTCATTTTGTGATGACTCATGGAAGAATAATGCTTGACTCGAGACAGCCGTGGCCACAGTGCAGTATCCATACTCGACATCCATGAGCAGGGGTGCAGAGAGAATTAAGATCGCACAATTAAACTGCAGGAGAACCAGTCTGGTTTTGCATGAAGTGAGTAAACTAGCTGAGGAAATGCAAATAGATATCCTCTATCTTCAAGAGCCCCATTCCAGTGAAGGGAAAATCCCACACATGCCAGTGACGTCTCAGATAATCTCGACAGGGAAAAAACCTATGAGTGCCATCATAGTCTTCAATAAGCAGATCACAGTCACAAAAGTAACACAATTCTGCGATGAACATACGGCGTGTGTGGAGTTAGGTACGCAATGGGGAAACGTAGTAATCGTTAACATGTACTTTCAATACAGAGACGATTGATCGCTATCTTTGCAAGATTAGGGAAATATGTACAGCCATAGGCGACAGCCCTACGGTGATAGTTGCCGATGCAAATGCCAAATCTGCACTCTGGCACAGCGGTCGTACAGACGCACGAGGAGAAAAGTTACTCGAGCTGATTGGAGAAATACAGCTGTATGTCAAAAAAGAGCCAAACAATCCATACACGTTCAGTGACCGAGCAGGTGCCAAATCGAACATAGATATAACTTTAGCAAATCGAAGAGCAGGAAACCTACTAAGCGGGTGGAAGGTGATTGAGAACCAACCACCAGTGATCACAATCTAATAATGTTCGAACTGGGAAGACTGCGGGACGGTACGCGCGAAGGCGCCTGTACCAATATTCAACGGCGATATGACATCAGCAAAGCCAACTGGCCAAGGTTGAGGAGTTGCTTTATTCCTCCCCAAGTCGAAGATAAAGATTTTGATGTGGACAAGGCTGCGAAAGAAACAATTCGAGCAATCCAAGACGTTCCAAATGTACAAGAGAGGCTGAATCTTGGATTCTTTAATCCTTCACCTGGGCTAATACATTACATGACCGGACACGGACCATATAACCAGATGCTATATCAAAGAGGGTTGAAGGAAACCAGTGCATGTGAGTGTGGCGCAGAAGGAACACCAGAGCACGTCTTGTGGGAGTGTCCTGAAACGGAAGAGGTGAGAACAGCGGATGTTAGCGAAATGCGGAACATGCTAACACGGGATATAATCCTGGACGAGCAATTGTGGAGCAGGCTTGACAACCTATCAGACAAAGTGTCTAAACTACACAGGAAAAAATATCTGGACCGAGCAGTAGTCGGGCGGGGCCGACCACCTCCGGGACCCCAGCAGCTGCACAGGCGTATCTAGGCGAATGAGAGCATTGTAGTTAACAGAATAGTGCGAGAACTTCCGGTAACCGGAAGTGATCCCGACGGGTCAACCAATCCGGTTCGGCTGGAAATGCCAGACGACCAGGAATGGTTTACTGTTTCCGGGATAATAACGGTGAAGGAATAGTGTGGTGAATACAGAAAGATGTAAATAATAATAATAACAGTTATATCCTTCCAAATGTAGCGTCCTTAGCTGGCGTACTACAACGTAAACATCATGTAATTGATAGGCAAAGAACTGTAAATGTTTACAAAGCCGGAGCCAGGTCGTGTTTGCCCGGAATTTACAGTGGTCAGCAGTGCCGATACAGCATCTAGCCAGCGAGGTTAATGCCTGACAGGCCGCGTGCGTATTGAGCACAAACTGACGCAAATAAAAAAATGGCCAGTGTTTTGTATTACTAAAAGGCATAAAAATTGCCCAATGGCATTGAGCAAAGATATGGAATGTTACCATACCTTAATATAGTTACAAAAAAAAAAAATACATTTCAAAAACAAGTCACAAATTAATAGCAACGGAATTTCGATAACACACGAACTGGTTCAAGGCTGTAAAAGCAAAGCAGGTAGTACTAATGTATGCATGTAGAAACTGTGAAAATAATAACGCATGTATTGTAAATCCCAGTAGATCTGTATCTTAAAAATTGTTGTTAGAAATTCATTGTAATACAACCTGATGTAATATGATCATGTATTCACTAACCGACAAACAACTGTAAGCTCGCACTGTAATTGTCAAATAACTACCAATGTAAA